>VZSZ01002970.1:302169-380639 GCA_013398815.1 Ibidorhyncha struthersii | reverse complement strand
AAAAAAAAAGGAAAAAAAAAAAAAAGCTTGCATCTGGCTCCAAAGGACTGCACACAGATCTGGTGTACAATGGACAAGGATCAAACTTCAGCTCACGCTTCCTCATAGCCATTCACTCACTGCTGATGGTACCCACCAGATTTATAAAGGCTTAAAGTGGACAAAGAAACAGCAATGCTTAATGCTAAGGAGAAAGCCCAGAACAGAGATCCTGCCATCCCTTCAAAATTTACACTACGTAGGCTTTGGTCAAACATGAGCTACGGGTCTCAACACAGGACCTACCGTATGAAGTGCAATCGGCTGAGTTCTCTAGATTAGACAGATAATCTAATTGCTGCTAGAAGGAGGTGCAGCAAAACTGGCAGAGACATACCTTGTTTCAGAAGAATAGATTGGATTCTCACCAGATTTACAAAGGGTCAAACTGTTTCCTGAGAATATTATGTACCAGAGTTCCTAGGCCAAATGCAAGTATCACATGTAAGCACCCCCGACACTCATCTGTAGAAACACCTTTTATTGTTGGCTAAACAAAACAAAAAAACACAACGTTCCATTTCCCTGGCACTAAGTTACTAGTTTTAACAGGAAATAAAGATACTTTTTCCAGTCATCACTACGCACTCTGGTCACGTCAGCACTACCTACTGACAGACTGCTACAATGTGTGCAATCTGAACAAAACACTTCAGTAGAATAAACTACATCAAGAAGTGGGTGTTTTTCATTTAAGATTCTGAACTTCCAGGAAAAAAAAAAGTCAGCGTGTGCTGAAGCACCTGTTTCATAAATCTTTAAACCCCTCCTCAGAAGAACTTGTTTTCTTTCTGTGAATCTTGTATCACTAGAAAAAAATGCCTTTTTGTGCATTTACACACCACAATCAAACCCATTTTCACAATATGAGGAGAATGGAAAAGGTGAAAGATATAGCATAGTATCTCACTTGTCATAGTGAAAAAATAAGCTTAACACACAGAATATTTTGTTTCCCATTCCAAAATGGGCCACAGCTATTCAATGGTATCTTTATAAGTAGACTGTGCCCTTGAAATTGTTTAATTTCTGACTGTGTGGATGAATGAAACAAAAAACAGTAAGAAAGGAATATTTCATATATGTACAGTGCTTTTTCCCGTGCCTTGCTGAGAAGGTTCACCAAAGCCTCACTCTATCTAAACTTTATTCCTATATCTACTACTGGTCACTGTCACAGAAAGGACATTGGACTAGACAAACATTTAGATTAGTTCACGTTCATAAAACCCAAAGTAAAGTGGAAGCGGTGCAGGTTTTTTTCCTTCCCCTACACAAAGCACTAATAAGAGCTAAATCCTCCATGCTTTGATTTTATTTACACATGGAAAGTGAAAGAAATTTAATTAAGTCAGCTGAAGTATACAAAGCAAGAAAGACTGTGCTGTCTTTCTTGTTACTGAAGCTTTTTTCAGCAAGAGATCAAAATACCTCCTAACAAGAAAAGCACTTCACATTAAGTACTGTGTCTGTTTTATTGTCTAAACCAAGGCTTTTTGTTGTGCATCTCTCTAATTTTTACTCGATTAAAAAAAAACACAATTTAATGTCCTAACACCATCCTGAGAGAAGTTTCTAATGTACCTCACACATAGTTCTGCAATCAAATCCCATGACTAGGCCAATCAACAGTTCTCTTTTTTAAAAAAGTAATTCTATCATTAAATATGAGACTCCTTCCCATTGTCTCAAAGAAGCTTTCTTAGAGCTGCTTCAGATATGTTCCTGTATCAGCTGCTTCACGTGATGAGATAATCAACTCTTCTGTGAGATTTCCTTTATTTGCATTTTAATATGCTCATCAAGCTGATTAGGGAATGGGGAACCAAATTCTCTAGAGGACAGTATGCTCGCTGCAAAGGACTGTATTTGACTGCTATAATCCAAGAAGTTTTAAATACTATATTCTGAATCAGCCAATGAGTAAACCTTTTTTCCCACAGGCTCCTTACATCCAGCTTCTATACCAATCGAGCATTTATATTCTTCACACATTGTCACTAAACCAGCCAACCTTGTATTTTATAGTTCACACTTCATAGTTTAAACCTGATACTTAAGAGAATTTTGTGTTTCCAAATACCTAGACTCTCAGGAAAAACAAACTAAGTCTCGCAAGGTCTGGTGAGACATTTATTACTCTTAAGTTTGCTGCATTTAGGGAATCAGCAGTGAACTGACAGAGCAGGTATGCACTCCTTGCATAATAATTTTGGTTGCCAAACTAATTTCACAAGTAGCTGTACTTGTGTCTGTTGGATTTAGGAGTTGATATACAGCCTGTGTGTAAAAATCACCTACTTTCTAAAGAAAAATTTTCCAGGTTGTCTAAATAAATCTTTGCTAAAGCTAAGATGACAAAATGCACAGCAGACAACAAATGGAGAAGTCTTGCTCTGTTTTAGAAGATTCCTGCAGTCTCCACTCATCTAACAGAAGAGTTTCCAAGGCAGAAAAAAATGTGGTTGTAATGGCACTACAAAGCCTCAAGAGCAGTTGTTTTGTTTTTCTGAAAATGCCAGTGCAACAAAGCTCTATGGTCTCTACATCCCAATGCCTGCTGTTTCAGGAATCTCAGAAAACTGAGTAGAACAGTAGCTTCAGAGTGCACAGCATATGTCTTAAAAAGTGTTGGTTATGCGATGGTTGCAAACCAGCAATATTTATCCTTCCCATAATATTCTACCAATTAACATAACTCAAAAAGCTGAGCACTCACAATAAATCTCTAGGAAATAACACACTTCAATTGAAAAGTCACCTTTGGAGCACTTTGACCACTGTGAAGCAAGAATCATAATATTCTGTGATCTGTACAAGCACAGAAACTGTACTGTCATTTTCTGAAAAATAATTTCTAACTCCAATTTAGGATCTAACTTTTCAGAGGAGTTGATGAGCTGGGGAGTGGAAAAGGGAGAGATCATGCAATTTAAAACCAGAGCAAACCTCTTCATTCCTTCCGTCACTTTTGTTCCTTACATTCCTGCCTTTAGGAGCATTTAATTAATATTATTTTTCAAAAAATTGTTCTGACTTCAGAGTAACCAGCCAAATGTCAGGCACAAGCCAGACAGACCATTGTATTCCTCTTCAACTTGCTTCATAAATTAACAAGCTTGTCAATTAAGTTTAGAGCTTCAGTAAACCATCTATATTAAATATGACTTTGATATGAGAGAAGACTGTCAGATCAAATGAAGAAGATTAATATGGGATTCTCAGAGCAGACATATAATCTGCTGACTTTTGGGTGGAAAAACACAACAGCCTGTTCATTACCCTTTGTTTAGAGTTCCACCCAGTGCTCTGGATTTACAAGCATTTTTGGAGCTTGCAATTTTTACTTATTTTAGGAAAAGAATCATCCTTTTCTAGTAATTTATGAACCTAAACACATTAATCTTCATGCCACAATCTAATGACTCCAATTGCTAAAACTTTTTTGTTTTTTAATTGTCTTGTGTCCCATTGCAACTTAGCTCATCAAATTTCATGGTTCATAGTTGTTGATTTGTATTTGTTTTTTTTTTGTTTGGGGGGGCGTGTTGTTTTTTGTTTGGGTGGTTGCTTTTTTGTTTGTTTTTTTTTTATTTTATTTTCAAACATGCACCACTTCTGCTTGAGCATGTATTTATACATTAACGTGAGTACTATAGCCTGTCTCATTATCTATCAGGCAGCACTGAAAATAGACACTTAGCACTTTTCCTCCCTATCTATGCACCTCAAGCCCTGATTCTTCACCTGGTCCTGTACAGGTTTAAGCTCATACATGTAAAGAGGTTCTCCAAAGTCCACCAGATAATAAGCATATTTGATCTAGCTTTATGGAAATAAGTGCTTAACAAAGGAAGGAAACTAATCCCCAGTATTTAAAGCTGATGTTTTCAAGTAAATCTAAAGGATTGATATGTGAAAATCCTGGTTGTACTCTGTATATTCCAGTGTAATATCTTTCTGATTTGACTATATTTCCATGTGCAAATTAATTCTCAACAGAAATGCGTGTTAGGCTTTAAATAATCAAGAAGAACAGATTTGCAAAACTAATCTGATTTACATCACTCAAGACTTTTTACCTACTACCTGTGGCAAAGTAAATTAGCCTGTTCCTCAGCAGGAACTTCCTCAATGAGAAGCAACAAATTCCTCACTGATAGAAGGCTTTAATGTGTTTCTCAAGAGCTTAGAGTTAGATGCCCGACTTTATTTTGGTTTACACAGCATTTTAGCTACTTTCCACTGAGGATTTTGTTGTGTGCTTGCTTACTTTAAAATCTCTGGCAAAACAGACCTGCGGTAGGACTTGCCATATCAGTACAAGGAAGATCACCAAGTAAGCGAGACCTAAAGGTACTTTTCTAGGTAACTTTGCAGGGAATTTGATAATCAGTCTTGGTGAAAAGAATCCTGTTTTTTAAGACAATGTACAACACCCCTAATTTCACCTTCCTATTTGTGTTTTACTTAATTACTACTCATGACACATGGGTGGTGTTAACAAAGGACAATAGACCCTTAACACACATAATCAATGGGGGTTGTTTTTCACGAAGGTTTTGGACAATTTCTACGATAATCATGTAAATTCTAACAGATGTTTGCCTGTTTCACAGGCAAAGGAAGAATTTTGGATATAGTTTCAAACTACAAGCTCAAGGCATTTTTTAAGCAGATCACTATTTGTTTTCCTGATGAACTAATAAGATGTGGTGTTTCTCCTAGACTTTAGTCATCATCTCACCCACAGATGCTCTGAAAGAAACCAGCAGAAACTACTTCAACTCGCCACATGACTAGCTCTGCACTCCCTTGTGCTTTCTACATAGTTCTTTTAAAATTTGAAGATGATGCCCATTAGCCTGTGCTGCTCACTGCACATAGTCCTTCAGGCACTTCTACCAAATTGTTTCCTGTTCAATACTTTCTAAGATTCTATAAATCTTTCCCATTTACCCTGATCATAAAAGAACTTGAAGGAAATTTTCTAGTGTTTATTTAAAGCATTGATTGAAGTTTCTGAACTATTTCTAATTCTTACACATATTTAACCTTATAAAAATGATAACTCATTAAAATACTCTATTTCCATATGTAAGTCTATGGCTCTATTGATAAGAGAGTCATGATTTTTTTTCTCTTCAAGAAGAGCAATGAGAGCTACAGGGACAAGTTGCCCTTTAACTACATGCTGCACGTTCACAGCTAGATGAACTGGATTTTTGTTGACTGTGAGCATTAATCGTGTAGTGATTTAATTTAGTGGAAGACCACAGGGCACCTTCCTGCACATAATACAGTAGCAATTTTACTTGGCTGCCCCTTGCCAAAGACACATATGGAAAACTGACTAAAAAATGCTTGAAAGATAATAATTTCTGGCTGATAAAAAAATGTGAATTACAAATGCAAAATAATATTGCATTAATATTTTGCTAAAAGTAAACAGTAAAAAAAGACTGAGGAGGAAAAGGTAGGCACTGAGGTAGTGATTTGCTGATGTTGGAATCTAGTCAGAATGTCAGGGAGCAAGTGATGCTTCGAATAAGAAAAGTTATCTGGGCCTTTGAATTCACACACTGAAGTGTTCAGGATCCAGCATAAGACTTCGTCTCAAATGCAGTATTTCCAGAAAAGTACCATAAATATTAATGGTCAATGTTATCCTGGAGGGATGGTACTACTGGATCACTGCCATCCTTTTTCTTAAAAGTTTTCTCATTATTCTTCTGGCTTTTTTGGTGGTATTTCTCAGACTCGCACTACCAGCTGTTATTGCTTCAGGCTATGCAGAGGATTTGCACATACCCACTGCCAAATAGCTGGGAAGCTATTGCAGAAATACTATTCTATAATGTATTTGTAGATAAGTCATTCTTAGAAAAGACACCCTCAGTTATGACTTTCATTCTTTTCTTAATAGGTACGCTCTTATTACAAATGATAGCTCTCACAATATGTAACACCTAGCTAGTGCACTGTCATTGCAAATGAAGGTTAATGATTCTCCTAACCTTTGGCTTTTTTGTGTGGTATCATCCTATTTAAGATCATAAGAACAGTAATAATGGAACATGAACAAGAGGCACAACTACATCCACCATTTTAAGAGAGGCTTCTTTTCCCCCTTGTCTCCGAAAGGAACGAACTAAATCTCATTTCACACCTTAAGACAGCCCAGAACTGCTCAGCCTGTTCCCTGCCAGAATGGAAGAAACAATGTCAGGTAACAAAACCTTAAGGATGAATGATTTGTCTTATATCCTTACTGTAGTAAACACCAGAGCTGAAGACAGCTGTAAATCATGCCGGTATGTCAGGTCAAAGGCTGAAGATCTCAAGATGCCACAGATACAAGACAAATGAGGAGCGTCACTGCCCAACCAAGGGGGACTCACCCTTAGCACTCAAATTTGGTCACTGCTTGTGATTTTTAAAATTTCTAAGCCACTGATAAAGCTAACTCTATATAATAGATCCCAAAGCTCAATCCAGATAGCAACCAAAAAGACAGATATTAAAATCCAAGCCAATCTTATAAGGAAAGGCTCTTTTAAATACCCCTTTCCCTTCCACTCCTGCCCCGTATCATCCCTTGTGCCTGTCCCAGGCTGAGATGAATCTCATGTTCAGGCCCAGCATTGATGCCCCAACAGGAACAAGTGACAATGAGAAGAACAAGGTCCTGCAATCCCCCCCCCCAGACTAACACCCCTGTTTCTCCTTTGAGATGGCCAATGGAGGTGTGAGCCTCCTGCCTCAGGAACCAGCTCAAATATAGCAATTTCTGTTAGGCATTAGTCTCCAGTCAGCTTTCCTAAGACAGGGTCCTATCCTCCCAGCATCCCCAGGTTGACAGCCCTGTCCTCCTGCCCCACACAACCCTCTCAAGTTTCTCTTTAGCTGCCTCTGATTGCAAATTTTTTGACAGAGCAAATCAGAGAGAAAAGGATTTGTCAACAAATTGCCACTATGGCCTCTTTATTTAGCTGCCTGGAGATCATACAATACCACAGAAAAATACCTACTGTCTCCAAGAAGTTGCATAACTGAAGTTGGACACTGGAAACTATCATAATATAATTTCAAAAAAGAGTACAATAAAAGCAATTTCTAGTTTTTATATTTTTTAAAGAGGTGGCAGACAGGGCAACCTTCACTCTTCAGATCATTGTACCAAAGTACAGTACTGACCTAATTTTCAAGGAAACTAAGAGTCATGTCACTGCTAGAGGAAATTTTATTGTCTTTGCGACATGCATGCACCACTCAAACTCATGCTTTGTAAGCCAGGATAAGGAAGGAATCTGGGCATTTCAGCTTATTCTTCAAACCCAAGCTTGGCATTACTTCCACCACTGATAGAACCAAACAGAATACTTCAGTTGGAAGGGGCCTACAACAATCATCTAGCCCAGCTGCCTAACCAATTCAGGGCGGACCAAAAGTTAAAGCATATTAAGGGCATTGTCCAAATGCCTCTTACACCACTGACAGGCTTAGGGCATCAACCACCTCTCTACGAAGTCTGTTCCAGTGTTTGACTACCCTCTCTGTAAAGAAATGCTTCCTCATGTCCAGTCTAAACCTTCCGTGATGCAGCTTTGAGCCATTCCCACACATCCTATCATTGGATACCAGGGAGAAGAGCTCAGCACCTCCCTCTCCCCTTCCCCTCTTCAGGAAGCTGCAGCGAGCAATGAAGTTGCCCCTCAGCCTCCCTTTCTCCAAACTAGACAAACCTAAAGTCCTTAGCTGGTCCTCACAGGACATGCCTTCCTGTCCCTTCCCCAGCTTTGTTGCCCTCCTCTGGACGCATTCAAGACATTCACATCCTTCTTAAATTGTGGGTCCCAGAAAGAACGGCAGACAGTACTCAAGGTGAGGCTGCACCAACACTGAACACAGCAGGATAATCACCCCTTTTGAACAGCTGGTTACGCTGTGTTTGATGCGCCCCAGGATGCGGTTTGCCCTCTTGGCTGCCAGGGCACACTGCTGACTCATACTGAGCCTGCTGCCCGCCAGCACCCCCAGCTCCCTTTCTGCAGGGTGCTCTCCAGCTGCTCCTTTCCCAGTTTATACTTGTGCCCAGTGTTACTCTGTGCCAGAATATGGCAGTTGAAGTTTTTAAATTTCATCCAATTAATCATTGCCCAGTGCTCCAATCTATCTAGAACGCTCTACAAGACCTCATATCCCTCAAGAGAGTCCACAGTACCTCCCAGTTTGCTATCATCAGCAAATTTGTTAATGCTGCATTCAACTTCTGCATCCAGATCATTGACAAATATATTGAACAGAACTGGCCCTAGCATTGAACCTGAGGAACACCGCTACTGACCAGTTGCCAGCCAGATGTAGCCCCATTCACTACAACCCTTTGAGCTCTGCCCTTCAGCCAGTTCTTCACCCAGCACACCATGCACCTGCTCATCTCACAGCTGGACAACTTGTCGAGAAGGATGCTGTGAGGGACAGTATCGAAAGCCGTACTAAAATCCAGAAAAACTACATCCACCACCTTCCCTTCATCCACTAGGCACATGACCTTACCATAGAAGTCTATCAAATCAGTGAAACAGGACTTTCCCTTCATGAACCCATGTGGACTGTGCCCGATGATTGCATTGTTCTTTAAATGCCTTTCAATAGCACCCAGCATGACCTTCTCCATAATTTTTTCCAGGAACTGAGGTTAGACTAACAGGTCTGTAGTTTCCTTGGTCTTCCCCTCACACCCTGCTTGTAAATTGGAATAACACTGGCTGAGCTTCCAGTCAGCAGGGACCTCCACCAACTCCCAAGACCTCTGGTAGATGATCGAGAAGGTTCCTGCCGTAACATTCACTAGTTCCTTCAGTACTCTGGGAATCCCATCAGGCCTCAGGGACTTGTGAACATTCAGCTGATACAGCTGGTACCTTACTATTTTAGTGTTCACAAATGGAAAGGCTGCACTTGAGCTCCTCCAGCTAATGGGACCAAGCAGCCCGAGGTCTACCAGTATTACTAAAAGAAAAAAAAAAAAAGCATCAAATGCCTCTGCTTTTTCTTCATCCCTAGGTGTGTGGGGGTTCCAGGTGCGTGGGACCACCATGCCAATATGACTCTTGACATAGTTATTTGACCCGTCATCAACAAATCTGCCTGTACCTGTGCCGCCATCCTTTATTCCAGACTCTTGGGATGGATGCCAAGTGTGCAGGCCTGTCAGGTAGACTGAAGTGCCCATTCCTTGGGCATCTTTTTTACATGAATATATTGGAAGTATTATGAAGTATAGTGTTGTGAAAAGAAAATATGACAGACGTTACCTTTACGCATGCTATAACCATTAACTGTCACAATACAGGAAATTACTCACAGTCATGTAGAACAGCATCACTAGGATAAATGAAATGGTAATTCCATTTAACAAACTTTTACATCCTTTGTAAGCATTACAATTTCAGAATCAGTCAAGACTACATAAATCTATCAGAATATTTTCAATATATTTTTGATCCATGCTTTTAAAGTTTCTTGCTACTTTCGTGTCCAAAAGGGACCACTGCAGTTTCACAGGCAATGTGATAAATCTTAAAATGCTTCAGCTTCATATCTCTTTATGCTCACAAGCCGTAATTCTAATTCAAAATCTTTTCTTCAGTCTGTGTAGCACACTAGATACCCCAGACCTCTTAGGGTTTAGCTTTAGTTTAGGATTAGCAAACATTTTCTGCCTCCCCAAAAAACACAAATCACTCTCCCTTCCTCCCACTGCCCAGGCACAGATACACCTCCTCATTTCTGTGGCAAGGAAATGTGGTGACACAAACCAAGATACACTTGGGGTACACTCCACTAGTCAGCCCTGGCCTGCACGACTACTGTACTAACTGAAGATGTTGCATAAATTACAGTTATGAGTTCAGTATAAAGAAAAAGAATGTCATGTTCCTAGCCCATGACAATCCATTTTACTTATTGGGTTGAATCTCACCACACATTACAGCAAAATTGAGAGTCACATAGGAAATAGTTGAAAACATACTATTAAATTTATTAAAATAACGGAAGTAGATAATGTGCCCTGGCCTTGATCCTTCTAACCATTTTTGTACTCACTTAATTAAAGCTTTTGGGACCAAGAAATTAAAATTAATATTGAAAAAATGGCCAGAGAAACCAGGATTTCAGACAATAAAATATCAATAGTGAATAATGGACGAGAATATTTACTGCATTTAATGTTTATTTAGTGTAATACTAGATCTGAGTTTACAATCTCACTTCTCTGACTGACTAATTTAACTCCTGAAGTCTGACTGATCACCACTAAATCTCTTGGCACTAGTTAAGGATATCTCTACTAAGTAGAACATTTGCTAACATTGTCCCCAATAAGCAATGGCCATTACTGTTCACTCACATTAAGCTAGAGCCACTCCCTGGCAGATGTCCTAGTAAAATAGCCATCCCAATTCATTACATTTCCCATTAAAGGAATAAATAATATATTCGCTATTGAAATTAGATCAAAATATTGGAAGATTCATAGAAGTACTCCCACCTTATTTGGGGAAGAGGAAATGGACATTATCATAAGCACTTTACAATATATTGCAAGACTTTTGCTAGCAGAACATCAGTGTCACAGCTGAAATATGATATTCCAGAAATGCCAGCCTTCATGACTGCAAAAGTAACCATGATTTCAATAAACTGGAAGGACACATCAAGGTCTATAAAACAACAGAATCAAAGGAACGTGGTATTAGCCTTCCATTTCTTCCCCACACCTCTTCTGCCATTAGCTGTCTGTATTTCAAGAAGATCAGTTGAAGTGAGGGCGAGCAACTTCTCTTTATCAGTATTTCAGTGGTCTCAAATTCAACTTTAAAGACAGATGTCTAACACATCAGAGCTCTATATCAATCAAATAACCAGGTGGCAATAGTCATGCTGGTTTAAGCATCAACCAAACGCAGTTTCTAACCACATTAGTAGACTCCTAAGGCAGATTCATCAGATACAACCCCGCAGCTGAAACTTCAGCGGTCTAATCTTGCAAGGTGCAATGCTCCAGATCCCTTGGGAGCGAACAGGGCAGGAGAACAGCACCTGGCAGCAGGAAGCCTGGCACGCCTCGGCACAGCAGGTCTGTCGGTCAACGCCACAGGAAAACAAGGGGTTTGGACTGTGCTCCACTGAATGAAATTTAGAAAGCTTGTTTTCTGAAATAAGTGTCATTGTATCGGGCACTTGGAAGCAATAATCAGGTTACAAAAATTTACAAGAGACCGTGATTTTTTTGCCTGATCTTTCCATTAGGATTAATTGTAAGCCATGTAACAAAGTCATAAAGCAGCCCCATAGAGAAAATCTTCTCTATAATTAATTGTGCCATTTGACTAGTAAAATAACGTATATTTCCATTAACAAAGCTGAATGCAAACAGAATTGATTTTCAGCTTTATTTGATGTAAACACCCCTTATTATCTTAATTAATCCTTCTCCAGGCTTTGTTTTCTGGAACACATTTATCTCAAATAAAGCAACATATAAGCAGTATTTTCATCTTTATAGCCTCAGATACGATGTAGGAGCTAAGACCAGATTCAAGAACGTATTCACATTACTAATGCTAAAATCACCTTCTAAGTAGGTCCCTGTTAGCTGAAGCAGTCGTATCAGTGCTGGAGCTTACTATCAAACAGCATCAATTTATGCCAAAAGGTCTTAATGCTCTGATCCATAACTAATGTGAGGTAAGGGTTTACTACCAGCAGGGCAGCCCCAGGTAGATGCACCTCAGGTGAATATGGAATTTATCATTCCCTTCTTATCTTGAAAAGACCCACACAATTATTTTTAACAGCCTTTTCAGAATTTGCCTCAGTACCTGCTAAAAAGGTTTCCAAAATGACATCTTGTTTCTTTACCTCCGTTCTCGGCGCCCGCGCCGGGCGCTGGCAGTGGGGCTGCAGGGGCAGAGGCTGTGAGGAGGGGCCGAGGCTGTGAGGAGGGGCCGAGGCGGCCCCGCCCGCACACAGCCGGTTCCAGCCGGTTCCAGCGCAGGACACAGCCCAGCCCCGCAGCCAGGCTGGTGGGGCCTCAGGGAAAACACAGCCAAGGAAGGGCAAAACCGGCACGGAGTGAGGAAAAAAGTGTGAGAAACAGCCCTGCGAGCACCCGGGTGAGAGCAGGGGGAGCGGGAGGAGGCGCTGGGAGGACCCGGCGGCCATGAGGGAGAGACCCCGGGGGAGCAGGCATCCACGCTGCAGTCTGTGGAGGACTCAGCACCAGAGCAGGTGGCTATTTCCTGAAGGAACTGCTAGCCATGGAAAGCCCACACTGGGGCACGTTTACCCACCACAAACTCCCACACTATTTCGCCAACTTGCCTCTCATTCTTGCCGTTTTCTTTCCCTCCCCTCCAACTGTACCGGCACAGAAAGGACCATGCAGAATAGGTCAATGAGCCACCTAAGTCAATGTCCTGTTTCAAATCATCTTGTTTCAAACACCTCAGAAGAGCATGACCATCCCAAAATTGATAATTAGGCTGAAATACATTCTTTTGGTGGTAGAGTCAGTTTCCGCCTAAAGAAACAAGTGCTTTTTTAATAATTCTATTTGACAATCCAAAATAGATGTTTTTAATTAACTATATAAACAGGCAATACCATTCCAAATCCAATCCGATCATTGTCTCAGTCCTTTTGCCCTTAATTTAGTAAAGTGCACATGCATAAAAATACTTAAATGTATATTTACGTGCAGAAGATAACATTCAAAATCAACAGGACTGAAGCCTACACTTAAGTGTTTTCCTGAATCAAGTTTTGAATCAAATACTACATTGTTTAGTTAAAAAACTTAATTTGCATTCCCACCTTTCACTGAACATACAGTACATTGTCTAATTATATCTTCTAATCATGACAAGAGATGCAAAATCTCACTCACTACTTCTATTCTAACATCTTCATTTGTAGAACTCTCTATCTCCGAGAAATTTACAAGAGAAATATTTTTAAGTCTTTCATAACTTTGCTGCTTCTCTCTGGCTTTCCTCATTTTTGCCCAGTCCTGATTAGGGTAAGAGAATTCAAGGGGAAAACATGCTGTTTTCAGTATTATTCTGATTTCCTCTCCTCAGCCAATGAAAAACCTTCACAAAAAAAAATAAAAAATCAACCCTTATGTTTTAATGATAACAAAATGACACTTCTCTAGAAACTGCACTCTGTAGACATTTAATGTTACAGAACCCAGAAAGAAAAGATAAGGCTATGCCTTCAAACAACCACCAGTTTTTATTTTCTTTGACAGAAAAATTTCAGGTACTGGTACCAGCAGGATACATCCTTATACAAGCACTTCTCACCTTCCTGGAACTTTCAGAAATGGACATAAAAGCAGAACTTTACACACTATCTCTTTTGCAATATTTGAACCTAACAGCAAAGCTTCCTTTACTGCTGTTGTCCTGAAGGCTTCTACTCTGCTATGACCTAACCAGGACAAATTTCTCCCACTAATCTAACGAGGATTTATTCAAAGAAAATTCAGTAGAATAGGAACCAGCAGGGAGAAAAAGCAAAAGTGCTGCTGGGATTATAGACTGGGGAGTGCTCAGCAGCAGCAGCAGAAGATATTAAAAGTAAAGGAGATAATAAAGAAAATACCTAATGCTATCTGAAAACTAGAACCCATTTTTAAAAAACTGTAGTTAATTGTAATTAGTAGATGATCTATATAATTGATGGCAATTATACAAATAATTAAACTAAAACATCAGTATTTTTGCAACAAATCTTATGTAGTACAGAAAGACAAATTACAAAATCACCACACTGAGTTATTGGAGACTTGAGGATTTGCTCACTCATCAGAAGTGGTTTATTCTACAAGTACTTTGTTAGAGGTAAAAATCTTTACAGTTCACATAAATTTTCACTGAAAAATAACTGAAATGCTTGAGATGCAGGAATATCCTTTTTGTTTTCTGAATATACATTTTTCAATTTAGAATTTTTCCACATTCCTTTCAGACCCATCATGGAAGCAAAACAGTGTACCGGAAGGTGTGCATGAGGAACATGTTACCCATACTAGAAAAGGTAAGTTTGGGACTACTAAAGTAAACTCGACAAGTCTGCATATGAAGCACCACGGTGCTTTAGTAATAAACAGACTCAACATATTATTTATCTTAAACAGTATTTAAAGATATTTCGAACTACTAATTTATAACAAATTTTGTTTCCAGTAACTTGCCTTAAAATCAGCCAGTGCTTGCTCAGCAATATAATGATGTTCTCCTTTTAGAAACTGCACAGAGCAACAATTCCATCATTAAACAGAATCATAAAGAAATTGCCTCAATTTTCTCCACGCAACCTTTCTTTGATTGTTATTGTACAGGTTCAATCATAATTTAAAGGTGTAGTTTTAACAAATAAGTTTTCTTGTGCTGTGTTAATAATGTTGCTCTTTCAAGATTTTAAAGCTACTCTGAAAGAGCTGCATGCAATCTGCTGAACAGCAGAGAAACCTTTTGCAGTAAGTTTTCTTCACCAAGGATGACTTCATACTGCTGCTTAAGGCCAGAAGGGCCTTTACATTACTTACTTTTATTTTGTATATATTCCACCTGGTTATTCCCAGAGTTGATCCTAAGGATTTCACAGTCAAGTGTATGCAAATTGCTATTTCATTCCTTCTCAACTTTTCTTTGACTGATGCAGAAGAAAACAAGGGCATGAATACACAAGGGTTTGCATTTCTAGTAAACCACATCTAAAATATTGCCTGCGCTTATCTGAGAAGCAGTAGCTGGGTGTGTTCATTTCTCATTCATTGTAATACAAAGCACATTTATTTGCATAAAACTATTATGGAGGCTATCTGGTCTCCATTGTGTTGTCTCTTGAGCACCACCTTTTATTCTCATTAGTGAAGGGATGCCATTGGGAATTATTTAATCTCAGAGATTAATCTTGAAAACTGTTTGTTTTGAGAGCATTGGTCTTACTAGACGTAATAAAAACTGTGGGCTGTCTTGGAAGGGGAAACAAATTCTCTTATAGTTTTATCAAACATGACAAGTAAGCATCTCTGAATCCTTTACTTCATTACAATTTCAGATGCAAATAAAGATAGAAATCTAAAATATATAGTCCTCAGGCTTTTGCTCCCTCTCATAACTACAGAGAATTAATTTAAGAGCAATTAGGATTGTTGTATAATAAGAAGATTTAAACCAATAATGAAAAGAAATTCATTGTGAAAGGACTGAATGAGAGCATCATTTCCCAAACATTACTAGCAATCAGAATTTAAATATTTTTTCACCCAAAGTTCTCAAAGCATCTCACCAAGTATAATTTTGACCTTTGTGTTACAGATGAGGCAATTAAGACGTAGAGTAAAAACCTCAGAAGCTTCTTAAAAGTTCTGCTTTGACATTTTTATCAGAAAAAAAGAAAAATCACATTTTTTCCAGTGTTTTCAATGAAAAGCTGAAATCAAAACCCTTTGCATTACAGGGGTGCAGACTAAATGACCCAAAAAGTAGAATATAACAGAATGAAAATGGAAATTACGAAATACTATAAATATCTTAAGACCTAAACTAAAGGTTTAGCTCCAGCTCAGCCTCTTACTAGAAACCTTGGTATATACATATACATAAACTGACTCTCACTGCTATTTTCTCACTGACTTACATTTATTTAGACATCTGTGTATAAAGTTACCAGAGCATTTTATGGATAATTGATAAGTGATTGTGAAGCGAGTATTTACAACAACATTACTCAAAAGCTACAAAGTCACAGACACATAGTGATAGCGTATCTATAAAAGCAATTCAAAACCATCCATGCATTAGAAAGTTGCAAGGAAACCTCAGTGCTCCCTCACTCATTTAAGGCATTTTTTAACTCTTTAACATAACACCACCTTTTTTTTTTTACCTGGCAGAGGAGGTTTGCTTTTCTGGAATTTAGACATGTAATACTTTCAGGTTTTGCTTTCCTAGATAAATTCATCTGTAGAATACTTAAGGTAAACTTATCTGAGCTCACACAATCCATTTAACTCTACAATACAATGTTGTCAAGGAACATTGTTTTTCCTCAACAGCTTCACAACCAGCAGTGACAGCAAAGATGTCACATCTACTTTGAATAACATAAAGTAGTTTTTTCTGCTTCATTTATGAATTTAGTACAGGCCCAAGATATCAACTTTATTTAGTTTCACTTACTGTTTCAAAAAGAATTGATAGCAAGGCTGTTTCTCCATGACAAAAAAAATAAGAGTTTCGTATTTCAGCAGGACATTTTTCTATCTCCTACGATAATTAGCCCCTCTATCTCAACTATGAAAGTTAACTATTTCAACTTGCTATCTTGACTTCATACCCACCCTTGTGAGCAGGGCTGAAAAAGGTCATGGTTTGGTTGTAACTACATCTGTAACGAGTCCTGGTAAAGAGAGGGGAAAAGGGAAATGGGTTGCCATAAAAATGACACCTGCTAAAATCTTCTGGCACCTATACCCACCTCTGCCTCCCTCCCTGATCCTTTCTGACTTGCACTAAGTGCTGTCTGCCAACCCTTCAAATCATTTTAAACAAAACAGGCACTAGAAAGCAAGGGTCATCACTTGCATTGGAGCGGTGCTTGGAGACCTCCTCGGGAATCAAAGACTGTAAAATTGATGCTTTATATATCAAAGAAATAAGATTCAGACATTACCAGATACAAAGCAGGGGATGGGCAGCAGGTGCTCATTTTACAGCTGGAAAACAATCACTACAAGAATAAATTATTTGCCCAAAGTCAATGCTTGAGACTGGTAAAACTGAAAACAACTGTTTGGATTCCTAGGCTAACAATTAAGCACCTAAAAAAGCCATTCTTTCACTATTTTTGGAGAACTATTCTTAATATGTATTTTACTCAGCATACGTAGGGGAATAACATGGTACATATGTGAATTGAATAAGTACAGCTCCATTCCAAGGTGCCAGAGATGATGGCTTAGATCTTCTGCAAGTTTAATAATGAAGTATCAAAATCAGAGTCCGTCAGAAAATAACTCTTTGAGGTTTAATGTAATAACAACAGGCAAGCTCTGCTCTTCTCCCCAGGCAATTATTGAGGGATTTGGGGATATCAGGGACCACTTAGTAGGAAGACAACTACTGAAATTACAATGGAGCCATATTTATAGGATCAAAGATGTTTCATTGGCAATAGCTTTACTGGTAAGTATATGGAAGGGTCCACTTGTTCTTATAGGAAGTTGGATGAGCAACAGCATCTCACAACAACGCTTCAACTCAAAGTGACTTGGATAAGTTGCATCCTTTTAAATGTAGAACTAAAGCGGAAATTCATTTTATCACCTTATTTAAATGTGTCTCAGGGTAATCATTGTCATTGTATCTAAGCATCTCACACATACCAACAGATATATCTGGAACATCCAAAGGGACAAAATACAGATCATACACCTCATATGGGGTAAAAGACAATCCAAATATTCGCTCACTGCAAGATTGAGCTAGATTTAATTTATTTAGTCCCCATACTCCCCCTAATCCAATCACCTATGAGGAAATCAGTATTTCATCAGAGCCAACCATTCGGTCCCCTTTCCATCTCCATAATTTTTCATGGGGCAGGTCACACTATCACAAGATGTCAAATACTAAATAGTTATCAGCTATAGCAATACAGATCCAACTTGAACTCATAAATTTCATCTTATTGTCAGTAAACTGAGCTATCTCGTTTAATAAAGCCTGTAGCTCATGCATTTCTACAGGATTTGGGGAGGACAGTATTGCTTGAATTGAACTGAAAATTGAACCAACATCTAATTACAAAGCACTGTATCAAAACTGTCAAGTAAATTTTTCTTACAAATCATTGAGTTACTTATGGTCTTCTAAAGAGCAAACTCCACTGCCAAAACACATTCCTTGCAGCAAACCAACAGTAGCTGTGACAGATTAAGTCACAGGTAATAGGAGACCCAATCCTGAGAACAGACAATGGGGTCCGAGGCAGCTACAAACCAACTGTTAGCACTGGCTAGGTTAGTATGAAGTGCACATCATGTGACAAGGAGAAGTTGTCTAACCATCCCTCCTTTTACCCCAGTCCGCTTTCCCCTGCTCTGTCTCTGGAGTACAAAGACTGAGATTACTTTTTGTTAACCTAAATACTTGAAGAGAGCAATACTATGCCATTATTCATCTGAAAGTTAATACATAACTTATTCAAACAATCAAGAAAATGCAGGTGGTGTGCCACATTTGTAGAATCACTGGTTTTCACAAGGCTATGCCACTGAAGTCATACTTTCCACCAGCTTTTCTTTTTTAACCAGTACATGTTGTTCAACAGCATATTATTACTGTTATTATAATGGAGGTAATGCCACTGTGACCCTACTATTAAAGGAAGGGGATGTTCTAATTATGAGTTAAATTACCAATTAATAGAAATAATTTTGTTTGCCGTAACAAATTTCAATTATATAAACTAGTTTAGAGTCAATGGACAATTTTAAAAACAGGTTAATGCAACAGGTTACAAGGAAATGATTGAAAAAGGCACTAATGTGGTTCAATCTCCTTTCTCCCAGGAATGAGGCATGTGATGTTCTAAAGTCATTCCCTGCAAACCTTTGTTTCCAAGGTAGCCTGAAGCCTAGAAGCTCTTCTGAAGAGCTCACAATCAAGTGTTTATGTTCATGCTACTGAAGAATTCTTTATGATATGAAGTCAAATAAAATACATACTGCTGAAATAGCTTGGGAGTTCAGGCCTGTCTTTGGAAAGATCTGGAGATCTTCAGAAAGTGTGAATCTTACACTGGCCATGATTCAGTTGTTTTCAAACTGTGTATCGATAACGAATTTTTGGGTCAAGCATTTACATCAGAACACATAACCATTCAGGAAGTGCTTGTTTTAGCATTGCAGTTACGATTCTCACTGTATTTTTAAGTTAGGGATCCAGGGATTTAGTATTTATATTACATTATTTTCAGCAGTCATTTACAAGAGCCATGGTTAACAATGAGTTTTCTAACCTGCATCTTACTTATAGTTGTAGAAGGAAGTTCTTCTAGGGCATCGCTACTTGTCTTGAGAAATCTCACAAACTCATTTAGGACAGAATGTGCTACAACTTTCCCCAATAAACTAGAAAATAGTTAATGTGATACAGACAAGTCCTAAGCAAAGATTCGTAATAAGCATCGTGGTCCTAGGCTCACTAAGAGATGACCAAGTAATTTCTGCTCAGCTCAGTGTTCAGTGTTAGAGATTCCAATTTCCCAGATTATCAGAGAAAATGTAATTTGGGAATGTAAAAACAAAGCTTTTTGAACCAGTTATGAAAAGCGTGCTTTGGTTTTCACTGAAGATCTAATGATGATTCCCTCTCCCTAGCTTATTGCCAATCAAAAATGTCTATGAATATAAAACATAAAACACCCTATCTAGTAAATCAGTCATTCAATAAATCATTTATTCCAGAGTATAACTAAAATGTAAACAATTTATTCAAAATGCCTTTAATTGCTTGCAAACAATTAATGAGAACATTAGGGTTCACCTATCAGTTAAAAACGTGACTTTAAGTTAATTGTTCTCTGTCAAAAAAAGTCAAAGCTACTCCAAATTTATTCAAAACGCAAAATTCAGAATTTTATCATCTCTCTGCCGGTAGACGCTTCATTTCACAGAGAATATACATCACAGACTGGTGATATATAATCAGGTAAGGCCTTGTCATTTAAGTCAAGTTATCGCCTACATTCAATACCAAATACATCATACATAATTAATTTTTTAAATTATAGTTAACTAATTATCAGTGTCTTGTCTTTATTGCTCTGAGGTTAACCATTAATCATCTTTTTCCTTGTGCCTGCTAAAGTCAACAGAAACTTGGTTCGAGTAAGAACAAAAGAAGTATTAAACAAACATTGCATTACTGAAAGAGAAACAATAATATTAATGAACACAGACTATCTTATTAATAGATAACTACACTAGATAGAACATGAGATAGAACTTACACCCAGAGACTATAATTACAGAAATACTGCTGGCACATTCAAATTGTATAAGCTGCCAGAAAGGTTACTAACCAGAGATTCAATATATAGAAGAAAATGCATTCCTGAGCACCATATCTCTCTCCTATCATATTACTGTATCTAATCTGGGATTCTGGGGGAGATTAGAGTTTTCAGAGCTGTCTTCTGGGGTGGCTAAATGCAATAAATATCCTTCAGAGTACAACTTGGTATTTCAGTCACAGGATTTACTGTAGTTGGCTTTGCTGCCAAGGTATACTTGTCAGGCATTTATTTTTTCTCTGCCCATCACCGTTAAAAGATTGTAAGTGGTTAAATAGAACAAAGCAAAAACAGCCAGAAAATTTGTATGATTTAATTAAAGAAAGAAATCAAAGGGAAAACAGCCAACAAAGGAAGCTTAAATGAAAAATTTACTACCTCTGGAAGTAACTCTCTGTGTAAGGTAATAAAATACCTGGCACTTGGGGTTCATTGTGAAATGAATCATATATCTTCTGCTGTGTACTGTTGACTACACAACTCTTCCTCTGAATAAAATCACCACTTCCAACAGCTGCAGCTGGATCTTGTTTGAGGCTGAATAATATTTCTTTAATATTTATCTTATCTTTCTATTGATACACAAGACCTGTCTAGACTCTGTCTGCCAGACCAAAATTCTGGCTTCAATTTCCTCTTGTTTTTCTAAGTCACTGATGACAGGAAAAACCCTGGATTTCCATGCTCTCTGAGATGGCAGGCTGGGCTACTCTTGCTAATCCTCACCTGGGAAATATTTATAATTTCATGATACTCAATCATAGTTCTTTATTGGCTCCAATGAAAAAAAAAAAAGTAAATATTAAAGTCATTTTACTCAAATTACGCGGCAAAAGCAGAATTAAAAGTTTTTAACAGAATAATTGCATTTTTAAGATTTATTTGGTTGGGATGGGGCCCAAGGTTCGGGCAGACACATTTAGAACCTTGTTACAAACAAGACCATTGTTTGCAATCCTCGTTCAAGATCATGGGTAATTCAGACTTTAAAAAATGCTCAACAGAGATCTGATAACAGCCAGGTGGAGTTTTCACACTGATTTATGTAGGAGGCAGCATTGAAACCAGGAAAGGAAAAAGGTGGTCTAGAGACTAGTGTGCTGTATGCTTACAGGACATGTAAGCACCTGATTCATTTTCTCTGTACACTACAGGTTTAAGTGATCATGGGCCAGTCTTCCTGGCCTTCTGTGATCTCTCTATAATGGATCACCCAGTCTATCTTTCAGGGATTTTCTAAGGAAAGAGATTATGAAGGTTGTGGGGTGCTCCTGCTTTTTAATAGGAATGCACATAGATAGAAAAATATAGTCATATTTCAATGTATTAGACATCTAGTTTCATTACTAGCTCACTCTACAACTTCAATCAATTAACTTAACCTATGAATGCCTGGTTTTATTCATCTTTAAAATAGAGAAGTCACTTATCTTCTCAAGTTTCATCCAGTCTGAAACAAAAGTTTCTGTAAGTTTCTACTAGCCCTCCTTCAGAAATAGTATCATGTTTTTTTCTGGACTGTCAAACAACAACAGCCACCACCACACCCACACACAAAAAAAACCCCACATTTTTTTAATCAGGCAGTGTAGTGTGTACTAACCCAACTATTGCATGATTTAACTTCACTGTTTGTACCCAGACTCTGTATCTTTAAACACTCATCTTTCTGAACAAGCTAAGCCAGGAAAAAAAAACAAAATATAACAAAACAATCACTGTTCTCTACATATTTGTTTGGAAGGGAATTTTAGTGATTTTAACCAATTTAGAGAACGGATGAAATCCTGGGCTCACCACTAACAGCAAGAACTTCACTGCATTTAGGAATACTACGACTTCAGCTGCCACACTCCTGGCAACCCTGTGGCATGGTGTAAAAGTAATGATAGTCTAAGAGGGTCACAGCTCTTTCCTTTGCCATTAACACTGCCTGGATCTCACTTCCAAAAATATTCTCCTGCAGCTCTGTTCGGCCTCTCTCTGTATGTAAATCACACCTAAATTTATCTAATATTTATATATTTAGACATCATTCCTGGTGAAAAAAAAAATCCCCTGATGCCAACAGAAGTGCTCAGTATAGGCTTCCTATGGATCAGTTTTATGTGGAATCAACATGATTCTGTTCATTGACATCAAATGGGAATATGATCAAAACCAGTCATTTTTTTTTCTTTAGGTTTCACATTTTATTAATAAATCCATGTCCAATGAGATCTATGGTCCTGTAAGTCAAAAAATGAGAGGAACAATTGGAGGCAACTGAAGAGTTAACACGTCTATAAGAAAGTTCACAAGCAAAGGCAAAGAGATAACCAAAAGTTGGTGACAAGCAACCCAAATAACTAATAGAAATAACTGAGAAAGTCATGCTGTATTTCAGTTACTACTGCCAAGTGTAATTTGCACATAAAATTGAAACAGAATGCCTATAAAAATCCATATTTGCTTGCCAAGTGCTTAACAAATCTTTGGTTAAAATTAAGCTTAGACTGCATTTCTTATATTATATTAGCGAAATTGATTTTTAACCTACTTAACCTTGTTTCTTCTAAAAGTTGTCTCTACGTTATGAAAGGATCCTTGTATGTCCTTGTTTCCCACTGAGTTCTATTGCATTTATTTCTTAATTCTGTTATTCCATTCAAAAAGGTTTTTTTTCCTCATTATTCCTCTGCAGGAGTATACAATGGACATATCACATTTGCTTTAGGCAAGCAAAGCTTCCAGTAAGCGTTAATAAGAAAAACAGTAGGAACACTTGGGTAAATGTGCAGATGGAAGGCCCCAGAATCACCTGAACAGAACTTTCTCTATTAATTAACGTGGTACTGGTGCATTAGCTTTCAGAAGATACCATGCTTCCAAACTAAATGGATGCTTTAGAAATTTAAGTCTTTACATGGCAAAAAGCTTAACACCACCACTCTCCTTAGACAAACACAGAACTGATCACAGTGAAAGTAAGTAGGCTTTTCCAAAATGCTCTAATTCAAATCAAATTAAGGAAAAAGTTCATATTTACTCCAGTGAAAACCAAGTTAGGACAGTAGCAAACACCAGAAAATCTTTGATTCCACTCTGCACAGGTAAATTATCCTTATATCCTCCTCTGTGCCTGTTAAGTTTTGTTTGGGGTTTGGGGTTTTAATTGTCTTCCAAAATATATACAGCACTGTGGTTTCTGATCTCAAATGTCTTTTATGACTACTGCTACCAAAAAACATGCAAGTAGGAAAGAAAAGATTCCCAGGAGCAAAGGTTACCTGATAGCCAACCTTACAGCCCACCTTTTATACGAGCAACGTGTGGGTTTCTGATCACACCTCGTGATGTTATCACAGTGCCTTCTACTTTTTATAAGCCCAGATATTTTAGCACATCAATTAAGGGAAAACAAACAGAAGAATAATTTTTGTCCAAAATCTAATTGGATTAGGCATATCATATTGCATTGGTTATACACCCTTTATCCAACAGACTGAAAAGGGGCTAGGGTTACAAATCCTAATAGATCCACATGGATAATTTTATTCCTAACGACTGCTTTTCTCTTCTTGTTAATGCAGCAATTAGTGGCTACCATGGGAGCTAACCTTAATTAGCTGTGGATAAAATGCAATGTAAATCTCAAAATCAAATGGTTGTTCGAGGAAAACAGTTTCTTTCCTTCCATTCTTGCCAGGCTTTCCAACAATGTCTATCCTCTCACATTCAGATTTACCCAGCAAAGCAACTTACTGCTCTTGTTTTACACAGCATTAGTTCCTATAGTTTTATGATGGGATGTTAATGTGCTGCGTCATTCAGGGCTATTACCTGTACTTGTTCACACTGTATCATTCCTGCTGGCGTTGAAGTCAGGTCTTACGCAAAAATCTGCATGAAGTATCTCTGGAGGAGGGAAGAGCATCCCTGCCAGCAGGAAAATACAGAGAAAGGGGTATGTTCATCATTCCTTAAAGATCATCTCTTGTTGCTTTTCTCATTGCTGGCAGGGATTTGGACCTTCAAATCTGGAAGGAATTAACAAAAAAAAAAAAAAAAAAAAAAAATTTCCTCCTGCTCCATGCCCTAAAGGCGTGCAGAGCAATTGACCTCAGAACTTACTGGGCTACTTGATACACGCAGATACTTTGAATTACTGACTTTGTAAATTAATACAGTCAAGGCTGCTTTGCTTCCTCCTTTCCAACTGCCTCTCTTCCTCCCTTTGAAAATGGGTTAACTTTAATCTTCACAAAGAAATCCTCCATTTCTAACTAATATGCACCGAGGACATCTTAAGCTGAATTTGAGCAATGTCAGGTCACTTATTTTGTAGACATACATGAATCAATGCATTATGATTTAAAAAAAAATAATCTATAGCTTACATGGCAACAGGCCAGACTAGATAGTCATAAATGTTCTTTCTGGCTTGTTACTCCATATCTGTAAGACATTACTTTCTGAAAAAAAATAAAAGCAGGAATATTTTAAATGGGCATCTCAAGCAAGGCTTTAATACCTGTATGATGGTCTTTAAACAGCAGCTTTATTTTCTGAAGTGCAGCAAAACTGACAGCTGTGAATAACTTATTAAAATGCTCCATTTCAATGTACACTTCGGTAAAAAATTAGAGAAGTCATTTCTACAGCATCTTGCAGATATTGCTAAATTTGAAGCCTTAAAATGTCTTGGCTGCCTAATGAGGATGGCTGTGCAGATACAAACACAAAAGTAGAAGCAGCGTGCCAATCTGCAATGCACAGCTCGTTTCATCTTCATTTCCTTAAGTTGTGTGCCAGCCTTTGGATGTGACAACCCACGATGTCCACGGTGTGTACATGAACATACAGTCTGTGACCAAAGTAACATAAGTGATCCATGTAAGAGTTTATCCCCATTGTTGATCTCTTATAAACATAAAAATGACGAAGGAGGTAAATTAGCTGCCTGGCTCTTTCTAATTTAAAATTAGATACTGCATAAGGGTGTAAAAAGATTTGATTACAGCATTTGATTCATTTATAGCAACATGGTTCCAGACATTGTTGTGCATTTTATAGTTGTTTTGGAATCCTGGTGCTTTACAACTTTCTGCTACAAAAGTTTCCCAATTAAAGTAGAAAAAATATAGTTGACTATGTAACACTTTTTAAATGAATGTACAATTTAAATGTTATTGTTTCTTTCAAAATGGGTCTCCTTGGAATATACAACAGTTGTGATTTTTCAGGGGAGTAAGAAGAATATACATTATAAGGCAGTTGTAGCTAACAAACGATATGACTCTGTCAGTTTTACATATACAAACCAAGAAGGTCGCAGCAGAATTATAGGCAGTATTTTTAAAAGAATACTCACAGTTAGAAGCCTCATCTGACGTTACATATTCCTGCTAGTAAATAGCTCTGGAACTACTTATCACAACTTGCATGGTTTGCATATTAATGTTGTAATCACCAGAAATGCAAGGTGTATCTCAGCAAGCAGAGAATTTGGGTCTCAGGCACACAACTTTAATGCCAAATACAACACTTTTTTACATGGGGAGTGGTGCAGTCTCCCACCAACAGTACCAAACCAGCAGCTCCCATTGAAATCTGTGAGGACTGACAGCAGTCAGCTTCTGGACCAAGTCCAGAAAGAAGTGTTCTTCCTGGTGAGCAAGGAGATTTTGTCAGTACAGCGCCTGGTAGTTCAGAGCATTTTTCTGTTCAGTAAGAGTTTTAACAGACTGTGTGTATGCATGAATGCACATACACCCACACACGGCCGCCTTGTGAAGGAAGGACGTCACATAAACCATAGATCCAGTCCTGGCTGTAATTAAACTGGCATAACTGCACCAACCTCTCTGACTAATATCACTGAGGTTTATAAAAGTCAAGCCAATAAGATATAGTTACTACCCTATCCTTCGTCTAAATTCTTTGTAAAGGCACTTCCCTGTGACGCTGTGCAGCAGAAGATCAACGGTATTTATATTCTTAATGGGGCCATTAGGAATTCCACATGCCTCAAATAAATAACTAATTACCAAAGCCCTCATCATCTTCCTGCAGATTTTACAGCCTTGCCAGCTGAGTTACCTACACTCAGCAGGTCTCATTTTGTGAATTAATCAGACTCTGGGTATTGTACAGACAAAAATACAAATTCAGGTCTCAAGAACTAGAAATGGATGGAGAAGAGATGTTACAAATTTCTTAACAGAAAGAAACCAAGGAAGGAAGAATGAGTGAAGCAGAGGAAGCAATAACATTGCAAAATCTTTGTTAGAGATAAGCTAGCCCAATTCAGAAAATATAGAGATTCTCAGATCAATTACAAGAGCTTTTTGGTTTGTTTTGGATTTTTCCACATACAAAAAAGAATTTTTTCCTTCCTATTGTTCTCCCATTTCATGTTGTTCCTAATGCCATCTTAGCTTCTACGTGGAGAGAATTGATTTCAGAATTGTGATCTGCTCTTCAAAGTATAACACAAGCTCGCATCCCCAGCAAAGACACGAGGTACATATGGCAGCAGAACTCAAGAGAAAAATAAAGACAAGTAAGAGGTTCTTGCATTACAAACATTGGGCTAAGGGTATTCTTGCAATAACTTCAGATGTTGAAAATTATGACGACGATGTGCTGTTAACTGTAACTCATATTTGCCCACCTCATTATTATAATTCTATCAAAAAAAAACCCCAGGACTTCCTTCCAAAATTTTGTTGAAAGTTAACACAGAAATAAAGCACTGCTAGTGCACTGGCTAGTGCAACACTGTACTGCACAGAAAGAGCTAAGTATAAAGATTTACCTTTTTAATAGCCAAAACCAGCAAGAATTAAGTATAAACATCTCAGTATAATTTTTGTATTTTATGACTGGAGTTCCACTGATGTTCTTGTTGTGCTTTGTATTATGCTCACATCTTACCCAATGCTTCCCAGAAGACAGGCTCAGTTCAGATGTAACATTGCCACATAAAGTTAATGCAGTGAGGACTCTTTTTAAGGCCTCCACAGGTGCTATCATTTAAATCGTCATGGGCAGAGTCCTACTGCAGAATAATTACAAATGAAATGATTGATATAGAACAAACACATCTGTTGTTTTATAGCTTATAAGAACCTCCCATTTCTTCTCCTAGGGAACATTTATCTAATTCTTCTCTTATATAGGCATGAACCATGGAAATCAGTAGGAATCTTTTCAATGACACCAATGGGGTTTGAATTAATCTTCCTTATTTACAATGAAATTTATCCTGTCAAATCCCTGCAGTAGTATTTCATATAATATGCAAACTCAATGTGTTATGTAGTTAGAAGATTATGTTCTTATTAGGATATGGAAACACTGAAGATGTAAATATTAGGCCTAATTTAGCAAAGCACTTCAGTGCATGCTCGATGTTAAGCATATGAGTAACCCCATTACAGTCAGCTGGATTTCAAATTGGGCACATTTTTAAATATTTTGCTGGAAGCACTGCTTCAATCAGTGTCCTGGAACCAGCTAAGACAGATGAACTATTTCTTTATCATAAAAGGATCAGTGAGACAAAGGAAAAAATGTTATAATTGGATTTAGAGTAGAAGAGAGATATGCTGTCAGGGTAGAAAGTATTATTTGCTTTCACTGTTACATTTCCTTTGAGATACAGCTGTCACCTCAAGTGTATATTTATCTTGCAGCCTTTACTCCTGCTTTTATTTTATTCTCCTTTTTTGAATAATCATATTCCCTGCCTTCTTATCTTTTCTGCTTTATGTATTTCCCCCCATATTCTTTACCTACTATTCTACCCTGCTCTTCCAGAGAACAGGTGAGAAAAAGGCAATGTAAAATTTGCACTGTGCCAGGCCGTCAGCTCCTAAGATTTGTGATATAAATTCTGTTTGTTGAATGCTTCGGGCTCATTATATTTGCCTTTCTTTATTGATTCTGGTTATCTGACAGTTCCAGATTACAGAAGATGGCCCGTCTAGTAGCCTTTTGAGCATACGTCCCTACTCTGTCATACGGATTGCTGTGGCTGCTATAAGTTTTCCCTCCTTTGCACTTTCTGCATGTTCTGTGGATATTTCTTAAAAACAGGTTTCACCCTAGTATTAAAGGCTAATATTCTTTTCTAATAGGTCCCATTTCCCTAGAATCTGAACTTTTCTTCTGTATCTAAATGATAACTTTCACTGAGATAACGTAAACTTCCGGAGCATTTGGGGAGCTGAAGAAGGATATCAGTGACCTGTTCCTGTTAGTAGCAGGAACTATGGGGCAAAGCAAGCATCCTAGGCTCTGCTGCCCAGGGGTAATGCCTGGGTGCAAGACTGTCTTCTTCATAGTACATTTTATAAGGATTCTGGAGGAGAATGGATATCTCTGCTGAGGCACACAGCATTCAGGTGAGCTTTTAGTTTCCCACCAGCAAGCAAAAGCAGAGATGTTCAACACAGGGACTGCAAGTCATGACGTATGCAGGTTGGAAATTCTCACTGGGAAAGCAGGGAGTGTTCATACCAACCACTTCCAGGCACCTCACTTGGGCATCTCCAACATATTGCCCAGCCAGTTAATGGACAGAAGTGGTAGCTCTTGCATTTGCAATGGCCTTCAAAGGACAACATTAAAGTCCCTACACCCTTTGGTGCTCCAGGTCTCAAATGCTGAACGGAAAAAGGAAAGCTGCACGCGAAAGGGATTATACTTGGCACTTTTTAAAATGTGTGTCAGGAATTGAGAGAGAGGGGTGAGAACAAAGAAAATAGGCATGTACCGTGTCTTTGTAGCAAGTACAGAATTGAAATGCCATCGTGCGGACAGTCAGTGTGAGTAAATTTAACCAGAGCCTCTCAACAGAAGTGTGGTCTTTCAACAAGCCGGAATGCAGCCTGCACTAAGACTTTCAGACTGTTTATGTTCTTACAAGGAGTGAACACTACGTCAGTATCTCAGCCATAACGTGATCTCCTGTGCACCTGTAATCCCCTTATCATACTGAATATTTGCATTTTGTTTAAACATATAGAACTCAAAGTAAAAGAAAAGCTTTTAAAACTCCTAACAGCTTGAAAGGTCAATGAAATGAAGCACTGAAAGTTACATCCCTACTCCTTGCAGAAACAGCCTTGCAGGATCCATTTCCAAGGCAGTCTGAATACATCATACCCAGGAAATTCCTGACACCTCCTTTACTTCGAAGTTTTCATTTTACTGGAAAAAGTCAGTTGAAAATGATGGAGTTGAATTCAGGTGAAAGAACTTGACTTATAAGCACATGAAGCTTCTGTCCTTTTCGTGAACAATATAATGCAGACGATACATCAAAGGAACATAAGGATTCCCACAGGTAATTGAATTACCTCAGCCTGTAAACATGAAAAGCTTATCAAATTTAGTATGGCAGAGATGCTAGATTCATAAATACAAAATGTTTATTAATGTAAATCTTGGTTTGTGTTTTAGAATAACGTGGGTTTTTTAAATCCAGAAATTTCACTTGAAACCCATCGTTGATCAAGTTCACCCTGGCTCCAATCAATGCAGGATTATCTATCATATTGGTTCAATGACAAAACTCCTTATACAGACTGTATGTTTTCCACATTTTTCATAATTGCATACTAACACTCAAAACCTAAGATGATATATAAACCTCAAACTTTCATTTTACAGGAATCAGACATGTTTACTTAAAATCATCCACGTTTATGAGGTGAGTCTTACATACATTAATTTTATTTCATTCTTAGTACTCAGGTAACACAAGAGAAACTGCTTAAAAGCAAGTAGCAGGATCCACGATGCATTACATAAAATCTAGCGTTAACGGTAAACTACTGGAGTGAAACTACAAAGGAATCTGGAAGTTATTAGTAAATATATTACAATTAAAAGAATGTTTTTCACTACATTATGGACTGTAAGAAAAGGTGTTCAAAATTATAAGAGTACATTCATTTACAGGTGAAACAAGGATTGCATTTTTTCCCCACAGCAATGGCAGTCTATTTTCCCCACAGTATTTATTTATTACTGTGACAAAAATACTATTTAAAGCAGGGCATAACTGTTAACAGTCACTTAACCTAGAATAGTCTACATACTATATTAGTGTTGTCTACTTAAAAATTTAATAACCAAGTTTTTAGCAGACTACAGAGACTCTGGTGCATCTTCCTTTCTAGATGTTTAAGTTCCACAAGGGAAAATATTGCAGTATTATTATTTTCGGGATTTGATCACATATGCAGTTTAACAAATTAACCTTCTGCCTGAAGACCTCAGCACACTGAGAGCTCATGACAGCTTCAGTCATGATACCAGTATCATGCATACATGTAAAAAATATGCTTTTATTTTCCCCAAATACCTTTTACTCCAACACATGGAAATCAAATCATATGCAAGTGCCAAATATCTAAATAGAACTAAAACCTGCATAGCTTTTTTTCTGTCTCTGAAAAAAGGGATAAAGTCCTCTGTAGAGCTGGATCTCATGAGTAGGAGCAAATACACTCTTTCTTCACTCTTTAACAGTGATTTAATTTGTTTTAGTCCTGTAGATTTTGTCACAGCAACTTTATTAAATCTGTCTGAAATAGGCAGAAAAAAGTCTCATGGTAATCCAATTTCAAAATAAATTATATCATTTAATTACTTTAAGGGTATACAAGAAGGATACCAAAGATAAGCTAAAACTATATTAGCAGCAGCAGCTAGGTTAGACCTGACTTCATTTTTTGTTTACCTTTAAGCTTGGTAACCTATCTTGGTGGCTAACTTGTAAGATCTGGGGTTCAGTTTGCCAAACTGAAAGGTTTAAAGATCTTTTCTTGTCTTCCAAAGACTTATCTGTATGGATTGCTTTCTTCATATTTTTCGGCCCTTTCAAATATTACTTGGAAATTATAAACACAGGCTCACTGTACAAAAAAAGTGGCAAAAGTCAGAGATTTCATACTGTCAGAAAGACCCAGCTGTGGCTCTCAAATGAAAAACTCCACCAAGAGACAGTATTTTCACTGAAAGTATTCATAAATACCTTATTAAAAAGACCAACACATCACTGGCATAGCAATACTGCAGCTCATATACAGATCTTTTCTATAAAAAAATTGGTACGCATACAAGCCAGATAACCCCATTCAATTTCACATTGGTATGGTAGAAAATTTGTGCTTCGTATTTTGAGAGGAAATCAGACCTGCATTAAGCAGGCCAGCCTATGTGCAAGTACTTTGTGGCAGTGCATTATAATGTACTTAAAGTGGAGTGTTACTCCATGTTTCAAAATTTATGCAGTTACACTTGATTTTTCAGTTTTTCCTTCCTTCTTCCCTTCCATTCTTCCTATGCAGAGTAAGAAGGCAAATAACCCTGCTATGGGGTATCAATGTATTACTTGCTTAATACGACGCATTAGGCCAATGATCAGAGCAGAGAGCACATTGTAGTTGCACTGAATTTTAGCCATTACAAGTAGTTTTCTCTCAGTTTTAATGGACAGGTTCATCTCTTCATATCATTATAGTGGTATAAAGGCCTAAACAAAAGCAAACAAAAGATAAAGACAAAGCGCAATCAAAACTCAGCAGTTTAAAGCCAACCAGCCTGCCTTGTTTTCCAATGCAATTTATTTTATTGCCTTGTGTACTAACACTAAACCACTGCATCACTCAGCTGAAAGGGTAAATTTGGGACCTGTTCAGCTCTCAGCGTTGTCCCTAGTGCACTGCAATTACAGAAACACCTGGTTTGAATAATTTCTCTGCGCTCTACTGTAAAAATTCAGTGCTCAACAGACCAAAATTTCACCTCAGTCTGCAATATAAATAATGTATGTATAATGGACTCAGATTTGTAAAGGGCTGTGGACTTCTCCCCTGTGTCTTCAGTTACCATATTCATCATGGAACAACTTAAAAGGGGAAATGAGATTTGTTAAACTTTTTTCTGACATTATATTCAATAAGCATTTTTTTAAAAGAGATTAATTTGGAGCTTGGCCAAACTCTAACTGTTCTGGAGATCAGCCTGGAATTGTCTTCTGGGAACATGGTAGCTCTCATTCCTGACATAAAGCAAACGAGACGCATCTCAGCCTATCACCCTACCATCACCTGATGGGACTAACAACAGGTTTGCAGGTATATCTAAATATGAAATGGTTTTCATATTTCTGCACCATCCTCTTATTTGTTTGGAGTTCATTTTTCTGATTGCATTTTATCTGATGCTCATTTTTTGTCTCCTACATGTGATTTTTATGTGCAGAACATTGTCATCAAACACTATTCATACATTAATGTTGGAACACTCACATAGATGCACAGTAAAACAAAGATTTTTAAATGTACCTACAGTAAACCCAACACTAAGAGTTTACCAAACACTTGCAGATTTCGTATTCAGAAAATAATTCTGCACACTTTTGAAATCTTGCATGATGCTTAGAGTGACACGGAAGGTGAGCCTTGTCACGTCACCTACAATGACTTGAGTACAAGGTTATTTCTTTCTATGCAGGACAGACTAGTTGGCTGGTGCTGTCAGCATATTATATAAATGTGCTAATCTGCATATGCAGCTATTTGATCTGTAGCTTCTACCATGCTTAGGTCTATAAACTTCAGGGTGCTCATAGCTACAAAACATTACTTTCCAGTCACCATGAAGTTCTTCAGCCAGTTAGTAAGTATTTTCACGTTTCTAAGGTGACAAAAATATATATCATACACACACCATAACCTAGAAATTGGATCACAGGGAACTGGACCAAAACCAGAAGCTATTAACAGCAGAAATGGAAAAGTTTAGTCATGCCACTTTACCTCCCCTCTCACTTTACCTGTAACAATCTGCTCCATGGTCAAGAAAGCTTCCTCTTAATTCTTGGCATGTGTACAAAGATTATATGAAGTAGGACCCAAAAATGGCAGCAGTGCAAATATTACTTGGTTTTACTAATTTACTTCTTAGGGGGCACCCACTAATCTTCAAATACTAGCAGCTCTTGCGTCCTATTGAAGGAGAGCAATAATAAGATGCAACAAATCTCTCCTTGTGTATTTGAGAGGAAGGTTTCAAAGACCAAAATTTTCATAATCATGGTAAATCCCTTGTGGTTTACATGGGAGCAGAAACATACCCATCCATTGTGATTCTAGTGTTATACTTAAACAGATATTTTCCTTTTTTAAAATTTTCATTAAAAAGAGAAATTACCACCTCCTGATGCAGACTTGGTCAAAACGGGGCTCCTTGCTGCATTGTGTAAACTAAAAATCAATTGCCAGTGTTTTTATGAATATGAAACATTTGCTTTACAAGCCTTGTTGGGCTGCTGGTAGCGGCCAAAGAATTGGTACGTTTTTTGTTTCCTGTTTGGATGAGTGCTAAATCTCCTCTGGCTCAGATGCTCTGCGTACATGTTTTTCCTGATCCTGGCAACATGTTGCTTTGACTTTTCCAAGATCCAATGCAAAATTATTCTTTTCAAAAGGAATACAAACCACAAATATGGCTTGAGGAAATTTATTTCTAAAATGCAGCATAAATGTAACAAATTCTTCCTAGAATAAAAAAACACCTTAAGACCAAGAATGACAAGCTGCTTCAAAAAAAGAGGCAAGAAACACCAAACAACAGAGTTATGGAAAATGATTTTAAAATCCTTTCTTATATTTCCCTTTTGGTTGTTGCTTAGCTCATGGCATGAGTCTTTGACCACTAGATTTCTTTCAAACACAAAAAAAAATCTGCCCAAAGGAGTGGGACGCTCAAATTAATGTGAACCAACTTCTGTTAACTATATCTCTTGGGAGCAAGTTTGGCATGTTTATTATATGGATGCAAAAAGATTTCCTATTTTTGTCTTACGGGTTTACCTCCTATGTGCGTGTACTGCAAAAGGAGAAACATGGTCTCTTCTCTTTCATTGTTATTCATTGCCTCCTACACCATTGCTATTAATCTTTTTAATTACCAATTACAGATGGATTTGTTCTGATGATCTAAAGTTGGAAAAAAAATAGTCAGTGTTCTCCAGAATTTTCCCCTATTTAGTTCTTTTTTACTACATTTAAAAAGTTTTACTTTTACTAGACTTCCTTAAAGAGCCCCTTTCTCCTCCGAGGCAGTTAGAGAACAAGCCCACAGTCTGCAGTGCCTGGTATAATAGCTCCTATTGGAGAAATACATCTGGGGCCGATTTCTTAACTGTTGTGATTTCATGGATTAAAAATTACTTTAAGCATTTGGTTTTCTAAAAAATGTGACTGGGGACACAGAGGTAGGAGAAAATTTACATTAGTATGTAAATTGACATTTAGCTTGGGTGGAAGTTAATGAGCTCCATCCTGTCAAAGCCTGAAATTGCCCATGAGCTTTCCTAGAAGATGCTTCAACAAATGAATATGAACAATTTCCAACAAAGGAAAAGCTTCTGCAAGCTCAATTAAAACTTATCTTCAGGCTCTGAGCATTGCTAAACATGAGATCGAAATTTACTCCAACTGCTGCTGTGATCACTGGTATGGAGGATACAAATACATCAACTCCCTGCTCCTTGTATCTGTAAGCAAAACAAGAAGTGATGCTATTATAGATCTTGCAGGAGCCAACCAAATGGAAGACCTGTCTCTTTGCAATGTGTTCCTTCAGACAGTAGAACACATCTATTTCCAGTCTAGAAAATGAGCCACGGCATCAATAGACAAAAATGTCACAGACCACAGTCTCTGCTTGAACACCTATGTCCTGTTCAGAGGAAGAGAGAGAATGGTGCATTGCATGTGAAGTACCAGGTTTTCTATTATATTTAGTCTTGGATGACAAATGTTCTATAGCTATATCTGCTATAAAAACTCTTCCTGACAAATGAATGGACAAGAGACACAATCTTTATAGTAATATCATTAAAGAGACTGATTGCAGCCCAAATCCTCCTCAATCTCTTTAGTAACACTTTGAAAGAACTGTGCAATTCTGAAAGTCTCATTATTCAGCATAGCAGTGTCGTAGAAAAGGTCTTGAATGCCCTAGAGAACTGAATGGTCTTGAATGCCCCAGAGGGAAGGCTGTTCATGCTTGAACTTTTGCACCCAAGGTTTCTTCACTCACTATTATTTGAACTCTTGCAAAAGGCTGATCTCATAAATACAGGATTCTCTGCAATATTAATAACAGATGCTATGATCTGTCAGGGCTGTCAGCAGGAGATTGCTAACTGTCCCTTTGAAATAGGTCCCTGAAAATGAAATGGCAACAGTTGTTGGCTTCCTACATACATTTAATGCGACATGTAGCCACCTTAGCATGTCTACAAAATATGTGTATTTTAACCCCATGGAGGAAAAAACAGGAGCAGAGTCATACCTCACAGAGGCATTCCAGAGACGTTCACAGATTTCTACCTGTCGGCTGTCGGAAACAGAGTTGTTATTAACATAATCATTAGCAAAGAGAAGCATCATGTACAAAGAGAAGCATCATTACAACATGTAAATAGATCCTGCTGAGTGCCTACAGCACTGGCATCTTTTTAGGAATGGATTTCTAAAGCCCAGCTTCTCACTAAGCAGAAGCCTTCTAGTAGAAAAAGAATGGGAAAGATTCTTTTAAGAGAGGAGCAACAGTTTGTGACAACCTTCTTGACCTCAAAAACGCACATGTTGGAAACTCTGACAAGTTCCCTTCTTTTTCCTTCCATGGAGAACCAAACATGTCTCATTCTATTCTTTTCTTGGTATTGTTCCTTTTGAAGTGACAAATGAACAAATAAACAACATCTGGGTTGCAGAGCAGCCATCTGGGAAAGTCTTGGAAGTGAAGTGTAGAAGGGCCCCCAGAGAACGCTCAAGAGGCAGAGTGGGGAAATTTGAATAGAAGATAACTGCAGGTGCACTCACTGAAGAAAAGGGCTCCCGCTTACCCACAGGTGTCGAGCGAGGAGCCCATCATTCACATCGCACCACAGCTGTGCTGGCCTGATGGTCATCCTTTCCTGGTGCTGACACAGAAACGCAGGTACAGGATGGATGTGTCTCCAGTAATTTGACTGGTGAAAACCACAATTTGATGCAGGCACACCATCCCCCTGCTAGCCATTCTCTGCTCTGCTTTAGACACACATTAGAGGTTTTTATACCAGAGCTTTGAACAGCAATTCATTATGTGGTTTATTAGACCTAAAGTGCAGTTTCATGGGCAAATTGATTTAATGCTGATCTTGCCTTTTTCTTCCCCATCTGCAAGCTTACATGCTCTCCCTCTTGTGCTGGCACCAGCATGGCATACTGGGCCCTGCAGGCAGCTTAATCAGAAAGTCGATTAAGCTGAATATTAATAATTTTTTGCTCTGGGGCCAGATCAGTTTCCTGAACTGGCTGATGGCTTGACTGCACAAAAACTAGTTCAGGTAGAAGGGAAAGGATTAGATTGTGGTGCAGGCTCGCTCTGCCCTTCTTGGCAGCACCGCGGACCCAGATTATCTGGACCGCTTTGGAAAGCACAGGTACAAGCATAATGTTCACAATGAAAGCTTCTGGAATCTCCCTTCCTCTCTGACTCTTTGCATAAAGCCCAGATGATGTGTTAGAACTGCACCAAGATTATTTTTGCTGCCTTTCCTTCAGATCTCTATTCTGCAAGCTTCACAACGGAATTAAACATTTAATTAAGTATGGGCAAGGTGAGGAGAATGAACCTTAGCATGCAAGTGATCAGAACAATTACTTAAATCCTCTTTTTAAAAATTGTGGTTTATCTGCTTATTTTATTAGATCATCAATTCACAAATACTTTTAACAAAAATTGAGATGACTTCTGAATCATCATTCATTATAAAAACAGCAGGAATCTCTCAGCCATAACTAGCAACTGAATTGAGATGTAGGTAGGAAAATCATACTTAGAAGTTTAACTCTTTGATAGGAATTTCACTCAGCTGATTTGGTGTAAATGTTAATCCCAGGCATCAGAACCATGAGATTAGGTTATTTCTTCTTTCACTTGTTTTCAGCTACTACGAGGAGGTAACAGGCTAAATTCTTCCCCAAATGCTATCTGCTTCACTGTTCCAAATATCTGAATTACAGGGTCTGTTCCCCTCCCAGTTGTACCATAATAGTGATTGTGATGGTAATATGATTATCTAGTGTTAAATTCATTCAAGTTGTTTAATGACTGAAGAACTTCCTCGAGGCTTTTACTTTTCCAGCCAAGGAAGTGTTTTTCTTAAAACAAATTATGCTAAAATAATAATAATAAAAAAAAAACTCACCAAATGTTCATGTTTTTAAGATATAAATAAAGAAGATTTTTCTTTTTGATCCAAACATATCCCTTCAGTGTTGTGAAACAGTCCATCAGTATTTGTGCATAAGAATTAAATTAACTGGCAGGAGTGGGTAGTAAAACAACGTATCATCTATTGTCCCAGGTGAATGGCGGATTCAGAAAAGAAAAGATTAATCGAGGAGTGTAAAATACAAAAAAGGATGATTCTACATACATATGGCTAGATGTGAGCTCCTCACGACAAGGCCCACACCTGCCCTCTGTACTGCAGCAAGAATGACCTTGCCCCTCGTCCGTGAGCAGGTCTTCTGGCTGCCACCGTAAGACACAAACAGCAAGAAGGGAAGGCAATCCCTGCTGCTTTGCTCTTGCATATTCATCCTCATCAATGTAGAGTCAATAAAAAAGTCAGCCTGGACAACATTTCTCTTGGCAATGGTCACCCTTTTGTTTGCGCTGCTCCAGCCTTTTGAGGCTCATTTTAAGTTTAACTGGGATCATCCCTTGATCTGTGTTGCCAAACAGTCCCACAAGCAATGCTCCCGCCTAACTCAGGATGACAGAGAGCAACGGGCAGCTGGAGCTGCTTCATATAAGCTCAGTGCAAACCCAGCTGTGGTGGGAAACCTTGTGTCACTACACAGGTGCTTTATCCTCACTTTGCTTTGACATATGTGGTTAGGGAATTAAAAATGCCTTCAGTCTTAACAAAAAAAAAAATTGTTATTAGCGAATTAGGAGGCTCTTCTCCTAGTCTATCCTGCACTGGATGTACTGAATTTTGCAGAGCAGACATAAAACTCACATAGAATTAGTACTTAGTTACATATTGGAAGTTGTCAGAATAAAAAACAAAAACTATCAATAGATAATCTATGAAGTTTTATAGATCACATTTAATTTTCACCAGTAAATGCTCATGAAGCTGATCAATCAAACTGCAACTGCAGCTTTTCCTTCTTGAAAATACGTCTATAGATCTCCAAAAAGCTTCAGTTAAAGAAAATCAGCTAAAAAGCCCTAATTAATGAAATAAACTACAAAGTCGCCACTGGGCTTAGATGGAAGGACTGTATAACATCTAATGTCCTGGAAAGAGGTGTGCTGCAACTATGATTTTTATGAGCATCTAAATGGCCTGTAACAGGTATCTGGCCTTGTATCAGCTGCTATACTGAATATTTTAAATTGCATCTTGATCTGGGCACCTTTCTTGGGGACTTTCTTATTGTCCACTGAAGCAAGTAAATACATCGGCGATAACTACAATATTTTTACAACTTTGCTATACCTGTACCACCTCCCCCACCCCTGCCTTAATATCTTACAGGTATAATTCTACTATTACTGAACTGTGTGATGGAAATTTTCTACTGACTAATCTTAAATGATCATAAAAACATGCAGTTTAACATTTTCCAGTGTGGTTTCTTCTAAAGTTAAACTATGATGTTTCACAGATTTTGTTAAAATTAATCTTATTTTTTAAAAACCACTCAATTGTGCATACTTGGGAAAGTAATAAGGTAAGTCCTGTGCAGGCAATACCTCTCTAAGGACAAGACCAGATTCCAAGAGAGGCAAGTTTTAAGTTTTACAGTGAGATATAGCTGTCCTACACTATTTGCCTGAACAGGTATGTAATATTTTACAGTTTAGGCAGGAATAAAAAAAAAAGAAAACAATACAGCTAGTCTCACTTGGAGACAACGATATTTTCCCACAAAGCTGATAGCAATAAATAAGCTTCAATGGCTTATTGTTTGAGTGCCAAAATTTAAGCGTTATAGGCTGACAAAAAACCTGAACAAGGCTATCCTGAGTCCGTATGAAGAGCGACATATTGCTGCCCGTTTTGTTTCAGTTTTTTCCCTTGTTTACTGAGTTGTGCACTCTGGTTTCATAGATCATTATATATTTATTTTGCATACATATAAAAAATATACATACACACACCAGATAGATAGAATATAGATTTCACTTCTTTGTCCACCTGACTGCATTGTAGCACCTAGCTACTTAATCAAAATGCTGCCAAAATCTTAACAGGTCTCCATCATAAAAGGTGAAAATTAAAGCAGTGACATCTATACATTCAAGCATCAGATACTAAGGTAATAATACCCTGTTGTTATGAAGAGTTGGAAAAGGCATAATTTACAGACTTTTTGCTCATGGGCATAAAGAATAGATGATGCCGTTGCACCTTTGTCATTGCTATTAAGTCTAACCTTGACTAATCCAGCATAGCACAACTTGTTCCTTACTCCCCTCCTTGCCAGTCTATGGGCAAATAATTCTCTTTCACAGAAAGATCAGTGGTTTTTCTTCACTTAAATTGTAAGCTCAGCTCCTGCTGTCCAAAGATCAGGTTACGCTGTTTCACGTAGGCTGCACTGTGCTAGTAGACAAAACTGCCCTGCTAGCCCTGGAATGAAACTCCTATTCTTATGCCTCTTGCATCTTCTGGGTCAAAAGACGGTTTGATAATCAAGAGACCCGACAGTGAGTCACGCTCAATGAGAACCTGTGCTCAGCTGGAGCTGGTGCATCAGCTCAGTCCTGGGCTACCTGTTAATTTACATGCAGAAGCTTAAAAGCTGGGCCAGAATCCAATCCCTTACAAACACACTTGCTGTTAGTTCAGTCTTCCTGTACTCTCATCCATGCAGAACACAGCCTGAAATACTCTCATTGTAATTTAATCTAAACCAATTGGGTTTATAATTTATTGTTATTTCTGGTTTGCAGAAAAATAACTCACAAAGTAAAATGAAACCGCTAACAAGCAAGTATCTATTCCAACGTCATTTCATGGACTCTTAAACATTTCAACACTTCTAACTTCAGTTTCCTATTTGGAGAATGCCTGCTTACATTTCAGCAAACCTATCCATTATTAAGCCTAACTATCAACCATGAATTCATTTATGTCAGTCAGATTTTGTGTGATATGCAGACCAGCATTAAAAGACAGCAAATACATTTTTTGAAATTTCAGTTACAGGTTGATGGGAGCAAAGTCCATGAAATAGAATGAGATTTTTGGCATGCTATTTTTACTGCTCCTGAGAAAATAAAAGCTTCATAATTTATTAGAAACTGAAATGCTACCTTTGTTTAGTTTAGCTGTGCCTCAGAGTCTCCTCGTCACTGTCAGCAAGTGCTAAAAAGTTAAAAGGGAGGAAATATTGTAAAATGCCACTAGAAGGTAGTGCAGTCTAAGATTGAATACAAGGACTCTTGGGCTCAATTCCAGCCTCTACAAATTTGCTGGGGATGCAATTCATTTACGTGCAGACAGCTGTCATGAACCGTACACAACTTTTACATTCCCACATAAATGAAAAAACATGATAAATGATGCATTGACCGACTGCACTGTCTGTGGAGAGCAAAACTCCGCTCCTCTCTGCACAACTACAAGCACCACATCAAGATAACCCAACACTTCCGTGGGATACATTAACATGCCTTTGGAGATCAGTGAAGGGGATCGGTGAGCGTGCAACCAAAAGTCATGTAATGACACCAAGAAAAAGACAGAAATCTTTAGGCTGAACTCCAGGAAAAAATGTCTAAGGTCCATATGACCATGAAACAGACTCCACGAGAAAACAACGGGAAGTCTCCATCAATACTTAATTAACAGGGCAAAGCAACAGGAAAAAAAATCACTAGGAATAAAGCTTCATGCAGAAGAATTCAATTCAATTCCTTCTTCCTTCTCTGCTCATCTATGTTTGACAGAGCTGGTACCCTGGCTTTGAGGCATTTCTCACTATGCCTGTTAGAAAGGAGGGATAGGTCTGGAAGGCCCTGTCCAATTAACTGTAAGTTTCCAAGCGCAATCAAGGTAGTAGTGGGCAAAGTGCTGCTGCTTCTGTCACAGCCTGAGTGGTAAAAACTGCTCCTTGCCAGCCAGGCATCAGTGCCGAGCAAGGGGCTGTGGGCAGGCAGCACTCCTGGCTGCCCGGGGCAGAGCCCAGCAGCAGAGAGCCAAGCTCTGNGAGGGACAGAGGGAGAACTTCTTTCATTTATAAAGCCAGTTGTAAGTTTCTAGGCATGTATGCATATTCATAGCAACTCTTTAAAGACAATATGATAACACAAATAGTTTTAAATATCACTAATCCATCACATATATGCACCTAATAATATCAGCTAGACAGAGAAAAACAAGAAGTCTCTTCCACCCTAGCAGATGTCCTTGAAATTTCCTCTAATGCTTAAACTCCATTCTAATAGTTTACCTTATCAACCCTGTCTCACAGAGCAAAGAAATGCATTTTTCAAAGATTATTGACGTGCTGTAGAATAGAAATCTAAAGGGGATACTGTCAAATTCATATGGTTAGAAATAAATAGGGTAATCTTCATAGTTCTGAAGTCACTAAAACAGATGTGATACTTTTATCTGTGGCCACATATATATACAGTTTATCAGTGCAATTACAGGTAGGGAAGATTATATTTATCTTTGCTTTCCTGCGAATTGGAAAAGAAGGAAATGATTTGTCTTCTGAAAGACTTGAATTGAGTGGAAATTGAAGACGTACCTGTTGTGATAAATAAACTATGTTTTTCTCTGAACTATCAAGAGAGGAATGGCAAACAAACAGCAACAAATTATGTCATTAAACTATGCAAATCAAATGCATTTAAAAACAAATAAAACCAATCATATTTGGGTATTAAAATTTTTTAATTCAGAGAATAAAAATGAACGTTTTTCTAGTGCTTAGTAAAGTATACAGGCATTGTCTTTTCCAATATTCTGCTAGCACAAACGGCTTACAACTGCGTGCCAAGGCAAGAAAGGAAACTTGTCCCTTACCAACCAGACAGAACTGCAGTTGGCCAGTAGCAACACTGGCATCGTTTTAGCCAGTATCTCGAGAGCACTTCTCATTCCAGAAGAGCCACCTGGCAGTGTAACCTACCTACCTCTATAGCCAAACAGCTACATAATGTTCTCTTCTTTTGGAGGTCAGCATAAAACTTGCTGATAGCTGTTAAGGAAAATGTTGCATTCCTGGTTTGCTGCATCTCAAAATATTTGATGCTACAGTCTACTTCTTTGAGAAGGTGGCTCTTCTTCCATCAGAAGAGCCTGCAGACTTGCTGCTTTCCATCTGCCAATGTCTTCTTTGCCATAACACATCTGCCCTCTTCATTATGGTCATTCTTCTCTGTGTTATTTTCAAAGATTACATTATCTGCATTTCTTCCCCTCTTCCAAGTGGATATATGTGGATAAAACTTACATAGGAGAAGCTATGCCACTGAGGTACTGTGAGATTCATCTTTCTGACAGTGACAGCATAATCAAACAACAGAAAGCTCAAAGAAAGATGAGAAAGAAAAATTACTGTTTGTAAGTGAAGGATGAACTAGTAATCTTGCTATGTCTATATGTAGTGGCATCATAAAGGACTGTCATATGTGTAATCAAATAGATCCACCAGGCTTTTTGCTTTATTCCATGAAGCATTAACATCTATTTTCAGAAGGAGGTCGCTCGCCAGCTCTTGCAAACGTGCATTTATTCATGCAACTTAATGCCAAAACAAATACCATTAGTGTGTGCTTAAATCCAGGAAAACCAACACCGAGTTTTTACAACTGACTTTACCAGATAACAAAAGCTCCCAAATCTGTCATGAAAACCATGTGAAAGAGAAATTCTCCCAGGGACCTCTGGAAAAATAGTGATAAATATGAGGTGTCTCCATTGGAAATATTTCAGCAGGGATGCTGATGTCAGAAATCTTGGTAGCTATGCGGTATAAGCTTTCCCACCATTCAGAGGTAAACAGAGCGGGTGGTCAGACTGAGCAGTCACTTCCTTAAACTTGCAGGCATCTGCTCTCATATGAATTATACAAGCACTGCCCATACATTTTTAGATACCCTCTCAACTCCTTTTTTCACATTTTTCACCTTCTGCTCGCATGAGAAGGGTCATGTAAAGCTCCATGAGTTTCTTCGGTGTGTCAAGTTGCAAAACCTCAGCGCACAAGTAATGCATTTGTTTACCGTTCTCATTTCTTTCAAAGTCAGTCATTCCAACGGTTTCCCTGCTATTATGTATATTTAGGTTTTGTCCAAATAAATTTAGGAGCTGGCTTGTAAAGACAAATGCTTTCTGTGGGGAACTTGATATATTGAGGAGATGGGTATTCCTTTATAAACTCTTCATTTAAGAAAATCTTGAAGGTGGCATTACCCAGGGATTCTGAACTCAGTGCCAGAGACTCCCTTCAGGATTTTCTGACAATGACCTTCTCTGATACGCCTGAAATTCATGACTATGTACACAGGGTTGTCTGAGGTTCAGAGTTCCAAGCTGATTCTTTCTTTGATGCCTGAAGTTAGACAGTCTAGAACAAAATTTTAGAAGTTCTCCAGATTTCAAGGTATTCTGGGTTCTACTTGTTTATAATAATTAAGTGATCAGATTTTTAAGTAAGCTTACCAGGTCAAATGGTCACAAGGAGACAATGGAATGTGTATCGAAGCTTATGACCTTAACTGTGGGGGGGTTTAGGACAGACCTACGAAGAGGGAGCAGCATCCATACCACTGAGAATTTGTAAAAGAGTATGTCAGGCACTTTTATGAAAGGTACATGCTGGAAAGGATTTGGGGCTTTCACCTGGTACATATAGGAATGGTCATGCATCAGACCTTCTAGAGGGTCTTTTGAGCTTGGTGATGGGAAACTTGCATAAAAACATGTCAGACACTGATCATTTAGGAAATTCCTGTGGTATATAAGTTTCCCCTATGTTTCAGATCAGTACAACTCAGGACTGTTGCAAAACTTGAAATCTAGCTGATGGGAAAGAAGGATTTATGCAGAAAGGGATTATTCCACTTCCCTGGAATGCTTTTTCTGAGGGTGGCAGCACAGATGCCACAGTTAATGGCATCACTTTTAAGTATCAGAAGACACTATTGAAGAAGTTTGCTTCTACACCAGTACATTAGTCATCTCCTGGATATTCAAGACTTGTTTGCCCCTTGAGCACACTTGAAGGAAATATGAATGATGGCAATAAAACTACTTGCAGAAACGTGTTATTGCCAGCAGACAATAACAGAGTTGCCTATCTCCCCACTGGCCTTTGCCATATATATCAAGATGTTTGTTATGAGAAACTGACTTCTCTAGAGGAGCCTAAATTCTTTCTATACTCCTGTCGGTAGATGTTCGGCCATACCAAGAAAACTCACTGTGGCGTGCACACAAATAGGCCTCATTTTACAGAATCACAGAATAGCGGAGGTCAGGAGGGACCTCTGGAGACCATGTGCTGCAAATGCCCTGCTCAAAGCAGGGCTGAACAGAGCAGGTTACTGCTCAGGACTTTGTCTAGCCTCTGGCAGGGATCACTTCTGCCCAGAAATCTTCACAGTGACATGGCTTCACAATTTCCCAGCGGTGATCCAGCACCAGGTTATGCATTTGCTGCAGTTCCCTATAGGGAATAAGTGGGAAGAAAGCCCTGAATATACCTGGAGGTGGAGAACAAGAGAGGATAATAATGCATTCACAAGTGAGGCATTTCAGTGGCCTGTCCTGACAATATGGGCTAGAAGATGCCCAGTGGGATTACCTTAAGGGAACTGATTTTATTGCTCTGATCATCAGAGGGCTAACCATGACTCCGTAAAACCTTTTCCCCTTCTATAGGAATTACGTGCTGTTCAGGCAGGGGTATCCACACATCATCGGTTTTATATTCTTCACTCAAGCTGACTAGATCAATTCCTGCTGAACAAATTTCCAGCATGCCTCTCCCTCTCCCTCTGTCCTGATACTTACAGATTTTATTTGGTTTCTTATCGTCATGCTTAATTCCATGCTGTCAAGTTTGTTTTTCTTAATTGCCGGGGATTTCTATGTAAATAGCTTCATTGTACCCTTCAGTTTGGGATGTGCATTTTTAAAAGTTATTTTTGTCTGCGTAGAAGTTAAACTTTATATCAAACCTGCTATAGGATATATCTTTTAAAGGGGTAGAAGACTTCACACTGAAAACGAGTTGCTACACATTCACACAAGACAAAACTCTAAAATGATCATTGAAATATTTAAAATGAAAACAGCTGAAGCACAGAAATACTTAAAATGTTCATTTCAGTAAAGAAAATTTATTCAAAGTAGGTTTATATCTATATGTTCCACTCTAATTTTATAGCTGACACAGCCTTCATACACCCATACAAAAATCTTCTATGAAAAAAGTGTCCTTCTGGTACACTCGCAAGTTTCTGGGCCAAATTATCAAGTGGTGTTGGCAAAGGAAGCTCCTTTAACTTCAGTGCTTAAGTGTGATTTCAGTGGAGACACTAATTTACATTATTTGAGACTAGAGCAAAAGACCACCCATTAGCCCACATCCAGCAAGAGAACTGCAGTGGATTACAGATTGCTGCAGGCTCTGACAAGCTTTAATTACACTCTGATGTCTGGACCAGGTCAGATCAAAGGCCCACTTAGCCAAGGATTCTGTCTCCAGCAGCAAATGCCTAAGGAAGTCTAGGAGAGGAAGGCACCTACGATCTGCAGCTCAGGCAGTTCTGAGGTCAGACATGGTATCTTTGGTTTTAACAGCTTCATTTTTTCTCATTCATTGACTACACTTTACATTTCCTAGATAACTTCTAGCCAGCAGCCAAAGTTACCTAGAATATTCCACTAACCTCCTATGCGTCCTCTGGGATGGATACTCTTATTTTACAGGTTAGTAAATGGAGGTATAACCAGGAAGAGAGCTTGAATTTCAGAACTATGATCACCTGAAAATCCTACTAGTTGTAAACAGATGCAAAACAAAACAAACGAAACAAAACAACAACAAAACCCAAACCATAATCAACACAAACAAGGTGGGCAGAATTCAGATTTCAGCCTCCCTCAGACCAAGCATGTGCCGCGGCTGACAGAGATTGAGATACTGCTTAAAGTTACCAGCTAATCACAACCAAACCTGTGCATGAAAATTAGTCTATTCAACATGTTTTTCAGCTCACAGGTGTCATTTAAAACCAACCTCAGCCCTGGCGAGAGGGAGGCTTTTGGATCCTCAGCGGATGTTGCCTCCTACCACACTCTCATACCACAAAGGCATTCTCCAGTGTACCTCTGGTCTTCTTGAATATATTTCCCATTGGCATTTAATCATATTTGAGCACAGACACTTGAAATTAATATGCCTTATTTACGATTAAAGTACTTTTTCAACTGGCAGTCCTTGTAAACAATATATTAATATTAATTTCTAAACTTAATTCTAGATCAGTTAAGCTGCATCAACAAATTTGACACTAATGGTAGCAGATCTATGAAATACATGTGTTGAATATTTTATAATGCTGGTATAATATCTGGAAATTAAAGAAAATTAGTTAGGCTGTAACTGGGTACAGAAGTAGGCCATATCCTGTATATTTTTAACTCGTTTTCCACTAATTAGAGCAGAGGGTATGCTTAGTTAGGCATATAATTAAGCAATAATACCCTAGTGATTCAGTAACCACTACTGGTAGTTTGCTAATTGACGACTTCATCAAATCTAATAGTTCTCTTATCACTTCGATCAATGAGTTATTGATCTTATAACAATATAGGAATATCTGAAGAGGTAACTGTCACCAATTGCACTCATATAACCTCATTTAAAACAGAACCTAATCATTATTTTTCTGTAAGAGAAAATTAACATCTTTTTATATAGCATTTTCAACTATATACAACAGTGTATAATTCTGTCACATTATAATTAAGTTACTGGAAAGTGGCATAAAGACAGACAATCTGCAAAAACAAAAAGAAAGAATACCAGCCTAAATTTATTCTTGTTGGAAACCTTACATTCCAAGAGTGTATAGATTTAAAATGCTTATTATTTCAACCAGATTCTCACCATATCAATAAAAATTATTACACACTATGCAGGATTAAGTCAGGTGAGTATGGATGCTTACTCCTGTTTCTGGATCTAGACTATCTTTTAGGTACTGCACAGAACTGAGTTTCTTGGGGATTGTTCTATATTTATAAAATCTGTCCAAGAAAATACAAATAAAATGGGAATACTCAGACAATCGCTCCCTCAGTGCTAATGCAGCTCCTAACCCCTCCTATACCTCAAGTCAGCAAACAGTGAGCATTACAAGTTTTCCTGATAACGAGACCAAAATTAACAGTGACATCATAATTTCCTTTATAATTATTCCAGTAGCAGAAATAAACACAGGTCAGACATCTCTCAGGATGAGATTGATGCACGTGATTTTGAACAATAATTTAGTTTCAGCTAATGAAGCCTGTAATATTTAAATAGTACCCTTTTTTTGCTACATTAAGTAGTGCAAAAAGTCTAATGCATGATTAATTTTTAAAAATTATAATGTTTCCAGAATATTTCATCACTGAATGATTCATTGGACAATGCCAGATTTAAATATCTGGCAAAGATTTCTTCTTATAAAGGACTACACTCTACTAAACCCTGAACATAGCAGGCCAAAGATGACCATTAATTTTTTTCTTCAGTTTCAGAGTGATTTGTCATTAAATATTAATCTCTAACCCAGAGGAACCAGAGCGCATGGCCTTTGGCATTGAAGCAAAAGAAGTGATACTTGTGATTTTTTTTCCAAGACATGGGCAGTCTCCAAGGGTTGATAGGACAGTAAGGAAAGTCTCTATTATCCTCCCTTGCCAGCCTTGGTAACGAAAACCCCATTTTGTGCAACACAAAATCACCTCCCCAGTATCTTTGTCACAAGATAGAGCTGTGGAGTTTTCAGAGGAGCGATGCTGTGCACAAGTGCAGCACGTCAACACTGGACTGCGAAACCTATAAACCCTTTGTTCCCAGGGAACCCCTCCACGCTTCCATAAGAGCGACTGCTTCCTCCTGCCTCAGCTGAATTTTAAAACTGTTTTTGCATTCTGCCTAGGCAGCTCAGATCGAGCCTTCATCTTTCTATCCACACGGCCTCAATCCATCTCATGTATTTCTGCCTAGGGAATTTGAACAACTCTCTTATCAGTCTCTTCAACTAAAAGAATCCCTTCAGATCCCAAATGGACTATCTGAACAAGCCATTTATTCCACCAATACGAGACAAATATTTATTTTTTATTATTTGAGCTTTTTTTTTTTTCCAGGGCACAACCTATAGCTTCCTATCAGTGGTTTCCCACCACATGTTGCTCCATGTTTTACCAAATTACCTATCCCTGGGCTGCACAGCTTGGTTTTACCAGTCACTGCATGGAAGTTCACTAGACCAGAAACAACTTTAAAATTTTCCTCCTGAGGAAGCACGTACCCTGAATTTTTCCAGGAGTGCTGAAGGAATTGTTCTCACACCTTTATGAAAAAGAGTTGCAGGCTTTCTTTCCAGCCGGATGTTTGTGTCTCTAACCAGTCTTCTTCCTCGAGTCAAACCTCAGAAAACAAAAAATTAATGCCTGCTTCTGGAAGAGCCACGTTCAGGGGTGTAAAGCCAAATTGCTCATCAGGGAGGGGGCAGCAGAGAACAAATGTCGTGTCCTGCCATGCATTCACGTTGTTGCTTCATGTATACATTAAGCTAAACAGAGGGAACACAGCCAGTTTCTGGGCTTGTGTTTGCAACGTAAAACAAAAGCAGCAGCATTTCTCTTGCATGCTTAAGAGAAAGACCGACCACCCTTACAAAGTACCTGAAATGGATGGGGCTGTAAGTGTGGTGATGATGTCCAGCTCATAAAGTTCATAGGTGAATTGGACAGTGAAGAGGTATTTCCTCATTTACGTTTGAAAGATCACCTTATGTCTGAAACAAAAGACTAGTTTTCTCTTAATATGCGTAAGGGGATAATGGTATAAATTTCATACATCCAGGGAGAGATGTAACTCACATTGCCATTTCATAACCATATCAAAGACCAGCTACAGCTAGCAACATGCATAAAGATGAAGAAAACGACACAGTAAAGGTGGTGAGCTGAATTATAAAGCACTGTATTCCCTGCACTGAGTGGAAGGCAGCATGCTAAAAATTAAAAGGGAATTCAGCTGTTATGGTCCATTTATTCTTCCATCCTTCTGGGACTGCAAACTAGCTGGCTGTGTGCAGCACTGACTCACTTAGTCATAGGGCACAAACAAATAAGAGTCAGCACAACCCGAACTGAGGAGTGGACCAGCAACTAAAAGATTAAATGTTCCACAGCTTGTTACTGGCTGTGTAAATAACCTACTCCTTCAAATCATTCTTTAACAGGCTGTTTAAAGACCTTTTGGGTAATTGCTATATTTGGTTCCAGGATCAACATAGCCTGTTGCTAATGAATTACTTGTATTAGGAGTTAGATCCTGTATTCTTCAGCCTGCTGTAAAAGAAAATAAATCATATTGCATCTAAAGATTGCAAAGAAAAACAGTTAGGTGGCCATATGTTGAGCTTTAGACTGTGCAAATCCCAGCAATGATGCTACAAATTTTAGGTTGGTTAAATTATCTGAAGAGAGGAGCATCATGAAATGGTGTTTTCTCTTTCTTTTCCCTAAATCCAAATGGTAAAAAAATAGCAAAAGATGTTGCAGGAAATTGTAAAAAGCTGACAGTTTCAGCCCAATTAAGGGGAACATTTAACTCTGGCCAAGGACAGTTAATTCTAAGGCCACATCTAAAAATCAGGAAGAGCTGGAACAAAAGCAACCATAATTATATTAAAAGTGCCTCATTAATGTAGTGTTAAGCATCAGAATATTGTAAGGAGGGGAGGGTGCAAGAATTAATAGTTTTATTGTAAAAATAAATTGCTCTGTCGTCCTTCTTTTTGTATTTCTATCTAAAGCTTCCACTAGTAATTGAGCTAGCGAAATGTATCCTTTGTTAGATGAAAATGTGGCCAGGCCGTTAGCTCCCTTTTTATCTGACAGCTTAATAGACTAAAGCTTGTGTTATAAAAATGAACACTGCAAAGGGAAATTAAGTTGGAAAAATTTACTAGGGATCACACCATGTTACTTTTTAAGGTAAGTCCTTTTTAAAGCAGTTCAGTCAGTGCTACTGTTTCTTTTGGTTTTAATAGAATCCATATATTTATATATTACATATAAAATCACGATAATGGGATTTCTTGTACAGAGTACATTAAATTTATCACTGACACACAATGAAATTGATAGATTGTGCTGTGACTCTTGCAACATGTGACTGATTTTGTAACGACTGGCACAAGAGAAAGGTAATAGGACAGGATCTCCTCAGTGATCTTTTTTATGTGTTGTAGACACTGGCCAACTATGATACTTTACTGTACAGCTTTGTAAAGGTGAAAAAAGTTACGTAGTATACATGCTAAGGGTTAGTTATTTTTCTACACCAACGCTGAGCAGTGCCCTGCTTTCGTGATGTTGTAGCTACAATGTAGTCGTGGCCCCAAGCACACAAGAGACTACACAAGTCTCAAGAAATTCACGCACAGAACTCACCAATATAAACTGCATTTTGTAAAGTGTGTGCTGGCTGAGACTATTCAGTTGTGAGTCCTCTGCCCGGCCTGTTGCGTCGTTATGCATATTTGTCCAAAACAAGCCAGTCTCAAATGCTAAGCACTGAAGTCAGGCACAGAATTTTCCCATCTGCTCTAAACCAAAAACCCTTTCTTTTGTGGTTGCTGTCCCCTTTTCAGGGTGAGGGCTAGGACTAAGAAAGGGAGAAGTTGCAGTGATTCTCGTTAAACCAGTGCCTACAGATGAAGACCTGTGAGTAATAAATAACTCTGCTCCACTACACAAGACAATGAAATTTGCCATCTCCATGCAGAGATGTGTAGAAAAGATACACATTCCTAGAAACAAGACATTAGCACTGAAGAAGAGCTGCAGGTGCTAAAAGTTCTTTGTAGATCCAAGTTATTTTTACCCACCAAGGCATCAGCATCTTGGATTGCAATGGAAGTTTTCTTTAGAAGACCTATAAGGGGGGGCAGGGGGCTACAGAGAAGAGGAACTCCCCAGTACAGAGTTATGCTGATGAAATTCAGCAGAGAAAGCAAGCCTAGCAGCAACGTACAGAGATTTAAAGACAAATGAACACGCACTTTGGGACTGATCTAATTTGCATTTTAAATAAAGTGCGTACTCTCCACAAAGACACCGAATCCCCATTCTCACTTCTAAACCTACATGCTAAATATTTTTAGCTTAATACAAAATAGTTTGCTTTAAGTTTTTACTTGAACCATCATTACCAGCACCAGGACTAATACTAAGTCTTTGTTTGTCAGGCAGAGCCTGTCATGAATCCAGTGAAAGGCACTGGCTGTACTTGTCAGTTGTTTGATGTTCATGTTAGATATAGTCTAATAAGTCTAACAAGCTCCACAGAAAGCATTCAGGTTTCCCTTCATCCCTAACGGGCACAACAAGAGAAAGCAATATACTGGAACAAATTCCAAAAGATCTCTCATGGAAAAAGTCTTTCTTATGCCATATAATTAAAAGTTTTCTTAGGCTAACATCTAATAAACCCCTTCACATGTGCTTTACTTTAAGTGAGCATGGAATGTTAATGGAGTCAATGGAGTTACTTAGAGCCTAAAATACTGGTGCATGCTCAAGCAGTCTACTAAATCAAGGCTTTCATGACTTAGAAGGCTGTGCTTTACTACTTCTCTGAGTCAAATTGAAGAGGGAGCTTTTAAAGAGGTATATTTTTGCTTCCTCTTTTATGTAATGGTAAGTCGTTATGTCACCTAATTCAGTACTTCTTCCAAGAAGCAGGAGTTATTTATATGCTCTGTATTAAGAGCATTTTCTTCATTGGCTTTTGAATTTGTCATCTTCAATTTGGCTCAAAGTCTCCTGACTCTGTATTTGGACAAAGGTGTATAATATGGTGCAAATATGGTGTCTACCAATGTCCCTGAATATTTCTCTGCTTTCTAGAACACTTTCAGTGTTTTCAATCATTTCTCAATTTATGTCACTACGTGCCTGCAAGCATTAATTGAAGTTACATGACATGAAGTAACTGTGTGGAATGGAATTCAGCCAGAACACAGAAACCAGCACTCTTTTTGTGTAAAGTGCATGGGATTTTCAGTCTATATGCTGACATAAACCAAGATTCTGTCTATCATCAGAAAGACAGCAGCCCCAGGAAAAACTGTCCTGTAACATACTGAGGCAGCGGCTGAGTTCCGACATCAAGGAGGAAATATTTGCAGAACGATTTGGAGCAGTGGAGGAGGAGTCAGTCCCACTTGACAAACAGAATCTGCCTCTTCTCCCAAGTGGGGACCAAGAAGTATTTTCAAGTAACCATCCGCAACCACCTTGCTATGCCACAAGGTTTCTAAGAAGAGCAGATGTAACAAGTCTCACCTTTAAGACAGCCCACTTAATGACTGATGTGAGCTATATCCTGCACTTCAGTGTCATGTTACTTGTAAATGTGCATTTCTGGCAGACTCCTTTCCCATGGATGGGAAAGGAGTCCCACTGGCCATATCCTCCATCAGAGAAGGAGCTGCCACAGTGGAAATGTGATACCTGGTACCTCTTCACACACACCATGGCTGATTCTGCACCCAAACAGCAGCAGCTGCACGATGGCAAGCAGTTCTAGACAAGCAAAAGGCACTTGAATTATTGTTCATATAAATGAATGTCATCAAAAAATTATTCATCCCGGTCATGTACTGTTGAAACTGGAAGATATGTCTGTGATTTAGACACCAAATCTGATCAACTTCCTAAATGCTAAGACTGAATTACAACGTGCAACTTGCCACACCATAGTCTCTGCACATCTCACAGGTTAGGAAAGTTTTTTCCACAGAAGAATGCGAAAAGAGGTTTTTTCCACATCAGTGTTAGAAATATGGGACTGAGCCCCACGAAACACAGTTGCTATTCTAAAGTTATAAGAAATCTGTTGGAGACTTGAGACTCTTTCTCCCAAGTTGTACCCTTGTGCTCTAAGCTTTGGGCTGTTCTCTCTGTGCCTCATGTTTGCAGGTAAATCCTTTCAGCGATTCAAGACCACGATGACCCCTTCACTTTCAATTTGCTAAAGAACTTTACACATTTCAAACTTTCCTGTTCAGCTCAGCTTGTTTCTCTGTTTCATCTTCAATACTTGTGAAAGACGAAGACAAAATCAAAGTGAGGTGGAGGAACAGAACCCCAATGTCAGTGTTCAGGAGTTCAGCCCTGCCGGGTACCAACACTCAGGAGCTGCTCAACATCTTGCAGAGACACAGCTTTGCATTCTTTGAGTTCCCCCATACGTTGTTATTTTTAGACTTGTTACTGCCTGTCTGCTGCAGTGTCATGACGATGCAGTCTCTGAAGGCTCTCTCTCTTCAATTCCTACCCTGACACAATGGCACGATCAAGAAAAGAAGCATTTTTAATCATCTTTTGATTCTGAGCTATCTTTTCCATTGCTAATAATGTTTCCTATTTCTCTGTGACTAGCACAAAAAAAAATTATATATACACATATATATACGCACACCGACAATCACACAGAAAACTGCACATACAATCATTCACGTTTCTTGTTCATTATTGACAAGAATCTTAACTGGCTAATTTTCAGTTTTATCAAAACACTAAATTACAACTGCAATGACTTCATTGATTTTCAAGGCAATTCTTTTCCCCCCAGAGAGATGGTTTCCTTTCAACAAACCATGAAAATTCATGTATTTCAGAACCAAGTCTAACAATTGATATCTTCCTATTGTTACCTTGCAATTGGAGCTCTGTAGTTTACTCCTTGCCATTTGAATAGTGATTAACATAATAATTAGATTTTTACATAAAGCCTTGATCATCCCAAAGGAACTGCAGATATTCAGCTGAATATAAGCTATTCAATTCTCCTTTAAACAAAGGGCAGAGTTTAAAAGTAGCTATATTAGACTAGCTGATTTGGTTGGACAAATTTTAGAAAAGCTTCTAGTTACACAAGTTCTTCTTAACATCCCTTCTCCAGACAAATTCCTGGTTACAAAAGACTCATTTTTCCCACTTCATCACCTGATCTATTAAAAGATTTTACCTCTGCCTACAACCTTTTTTCTTCCTGTATTTTTAAACAAACAAAATGTCTAGTGCCATCTCCATAACCTGAAAAGTAGACTCCAGAGTCTTCAAAGTAGATTTTCTATGTATTTATTTCATGTGATCACTCCTTCTTTAAAAAGACTTCTAAAAAATGCATAATGATGTAAGGAATTGTAGAGAAACTATTAACAGCATCAAGCCATATTGCAGTGGAGCAGCGTGACTGCCTGTCTGCATAGCTCTTGACAAGGAGAGGTTTTACCGAGTTCTATGAAGAGTTCTGGAAATCCAGGATTTCAGAGAGATTACGAAAATCCTCCCAAGACAGATTTTAGGGGATAAGGGCAGACACAGTCTCCCCAAAGCCTCATCATTTGCGGTGATGTAATCCTCACAGAGGATTTGGAACTGTACTCATCTATCTTGTTTGATAGGCAGGGTGAATGTTGAACGCCTAAACCAAAAACATTGGGAAAAAGGTTTTCAAGCATTTATCACTAATGCAGCTTTAAAGATACGGTAAATTCAAAGACTGCCATGTTAATCTAGGTATTCCTAAGCAGCTATTCAATCGCTAGCATCACTACGCAGGCTTCTTGTTTAAGATTATCTGCAATTAACTCATGTTTCAAGATTCAAAGAAGAAAAAATGGTATCCTTGGAATAAAATACACAGAAAATCCTTGTATTGCAAGGCAGGAAAATAACCTGGGCTCATGTTCTGGGGAAAGAGTGAATTGGAAGAATAGCTGTGTTTGGGAATAGTAAATTTAGTGCTTTATCACTAAGTTTCTTCAGTACTCTACGTTAGACACGGTATGGACTGCAGAATAATTCATACTTCTGATAAAATCAGTGGTGTTCCAATGAGGTCAATGGCAAAGACCTCTTAGGTCTACTTTTATTTCTTCATTGTCCACATTTGTGTAAATAATTTAACAGATGGCTAATAACCTAGGGTTTGTCTACTTGAATGGCCAAAGTAAGAGAACTCTTATTTTTCCTTCCTGTATTAAGATTTTAAAGAAGACGACTATAACATTTTGAATTATTCAGTGGGATAATGTAAGAAATAGAAATAAATACAGCCTTACTCAGTGCAAAAGTTTTACTTTTTCTCCTTTTCCTGGACAACACTAAAAAGCACATGAAAAAGGCAGAAGAAAGTTTAGCAAAGTTACTAACCTTAGTGCTATTTGTACTGTACCTAATAGCACTTTCCTACCTTACTTTCAAACTATAATGAGTTACCTTGAATATTTGGTCAAAGGAATTTTTTGGACGACAACTTTGGTGGGAATTAATTAATCTGAAACTTGCTCCTGGGTAGCTATTAATTACTTACTCTAATTAGAAAGAAAAGCTTGAATGGCTGTTGTAGTTGCAGTGTGATATCTTGAAACAAGTTTAACTACATCATTCCAGTTTTAATAACTGTTTCTCTCTTTCCGAACCTGATGAAATGACAGCAAAAGAAGCTGAGGCTGAAGGAAACGGCAGCATAGAGGCAAGGAGACAAAAACTGGAAAACGTGGGAGGTGAAGGAGGTGTTAAAGCTTTGCAGAGACTCGTACTTAGTCTGTTGGCATTGCTGTTGATCTTACTATGAGAAAATTGTTGACATAAATAATTTGAGCAACTTGTAAGGAGGATGACTTCATCTTCCCAAGCTCACTTTGAATGGGATGGATTCAGTGGGGAACCTTGGCAAGACTGGTGGCAGCACCATGCCCTAGGAAACAAAATGCCTCACCATGGTGCATGAGAAGTGTTATCGCAGTAGAAAGAAGTACCATCTATAAATCGTTTTACTAGTTGGTAGATTATCCTAACATGGAAACTGAAATAAACGCCAGTGACAATAGTACACTAAAGAAACATGGTTTATATGGTTTGAAACACAGGAAGGAGGTTAAGTAAAGTTGAAAAAAACACAGTTTGTCATTCAGGGACACCACATCAAATGTAAAACTCCATGGAAGAGATGCAGGGAAAGCTGTACCATCGAAAGAAATGCTAGAGCATAAAAAGACAGCAAATTAGATACAACGTTCAGTTACACAACAGAAAATATTGAAAGTATTTAGGGCTACAGAGTGGGGTTTCAATCACATCACTTCCCTCTCTCTCCAGCCTTTTGTAAGCACTCCGTTTCATCATCATCATTATCGTTATTATTATTTATTACCACAGAGGTGCTGAAAGACTGTAAACAGTTCAGGAAACAGAAAAAAAAAATACCAGGGGCTTAAGGAAATTTATTTCTGAGCCATAAAGTAGGGTTGATGGGGATAAAAAGCTTTATCTAATTGAAAATAAACATGAAAGAGAACAAATCATTACTTACTATGAAGCACAAAGCAATATGGACAACTTAATGTATGGAAAGTTTAGGGTGAATAAAATGGAACACCTCTACCACCTTCACTGCGTCTATTCCCCCCCAAGAATTTGTAGAGATTCTGTTATTTGTGATACCTGAAGAGTAGGTATTGGGCTTGCCCTTAAGTGCACCACTGCTTATTATCCAGCTGCTGCTCTTCCCCAGACAGCAGACATGGTGGAAGAAGCAATGCGTTCTGCTAGTGAAACAACCAGCCATGGAAACATTAAAGGGAGATCACAGAATAACTGAGAAGGAGGGCAAGAGAGACTTCCCTTCCCCAACCCCTCCCACTGCCAACAAATCACTCCTGCAGTGAGCATGCACCCGAGGAATTCAGTCCTTGAGATGGCTGCAGCCAGCAGTCCCGGGCCAAACATCTGACCAGGGACTGCCCCGTGTCCCCTGTAAGCACAGTGGCACCTGCCGTTCCCAACAGGGTGGGCCAACCACAGATCTCCACTGTTCCCTCAATGGTACAGGAGCAGGGCTGCAGGCATCCCTCACTCTGCGGTCTGTGCCAACCTTCACAACAATGTGCCCGGGGACAGAGGGCAAAGGAGCTGTTGGGCAGCTCTCCTGGAAAAATAGACCACCTTAGATGGAGGTGAATATGGCATTATCTGTTATCTGGAACTATAGGCTATTTGGAAGGTGTACAAAGCACTGACTGGTGTTTTCGTACTGGTTCCTTCTCGCTGCTCCGCAAAATCAGACAGATGGTATTTAAATTGATTTTTTAAAAACATAAATAGAAGAGGTTCTGTCATTTTCTGGTTAATGTTCAGTGTTTATGTTTTATAGAGACTATGAGTTTAGGTTCGATGTAGCTTTCACTTGAAACTAAATTCCATCTCTATGTATGCTTAAGTTATTTAATAACTTTTGCACTGGACCCAGCTATCTTTGCTTTGTTCTAAAATATTCCCAACTCAATGCTTTTTTACAAAACTTGGCTCAAGTCCCTGCCCTGCCATCTATTGTCCTCACATTTTCATTAAAAGTTGAATTTAGTTTTAATGCCAAAAAACATTTGTGTTGTGTGTCATCTTTTTAATCTTAAAAAGCCTGTGTCCCAATGTGATAGCTTTGGAATCCCTGCCCAAAATCCTAGCTTCAGTGGGCTGGTGAATCTGTCGCTGTAGTAATTTCCTAGCAGCCAAATTTGTCAGTTCCCACTTCAGAGTCACCTACCGTGATGAAGCATGTGATTTTGGTTAATTCTTTTATGCCAGGGACTTCTGATGAGCAATAGCTGTCGTTCAAATACCCCAGATAAGGAGCAGGGATCCTCTTGAAGAAGCATCAGGAGAAATTAATCTCTCCTGATTTTTGCTAGGTGTTTTGTGGTGTACCTCTCCATCCGTGAATCCTCAAGGAAGAATTAGCAGAGAAAAAGACGACCCACAAATATGGAACAGCTGTTGTTTTCAGAGTACAGAGGATAAGAAAGAGAGAAACCTCTGTCCCTATGGGCTCTGGGAAAAAACAGCACACACTAATGGAGCCTGAGGTAGCTGGATTACAGGTAAGACTTCACAAGCTAAGCAATACCTGTAACAAGCACATACCTTTCATGTAGGACAGAAACAAGCCACCCTTTTATCCCTTCTTCTGGGACTAGACTACTGAGAGCCACAAGAGAGCTTTCTTCACTGTGAAACTAAACGGGATGCTATGTGCAATAAATCATTAATGTTAATGGAAAGAAAAAAAATTATTCCCCAATTAACCCAAATTAAAAGCCCAGTAGTATTTTCTGGAAGAAAAAAAAACCCAACCCCTTTCAACCTTCTACAATCAATCTTGAAAACACATCCTTGCCTTTGGTGATTGATTTTAAATACTCATGATGTCCTTCTACTTCATGTAGAAGTAATTAGCATTTGTTTTCATGATGAGACTAGAGCAGCGCAACATCCCTTCTATCATTCTACTATTGACACAGTTTTTTTGAAAGATCAGAAGCAGCTGAATGCAGAAAAAGCCTCCAGAGACATGAAAGTGGCTACACTGACTTTCATTCTAGGGTCTGCAGTCAAAGTGAATCGAATGTCTCAGATGCGCACAGCTGCCTGTGTCAGGCTGAGGATGGCTGTGAGAAGTTTTCATGCATATGCAGTTGTCCAAAATCTCCTTCTCTCTCTCCTTGGGGTGCTTTATGTTATTTTCATATAACATTCACAGTAAAAACAGAACAAGAGCTGGTGATTCGTACTGCAACATGTAATAATAATCTTTCCGATAAACTGACATCTGCCTTATACTCCCCAGCTAGCTGTGTTCCCACTTGCACACCCACAATGGAGTCCTCAAAACTGACCAGGTGGTCAGTGGAAGGTGGACAACTCGCCATACAGAAGCCCTGCTGTACTCTACTTAGACCATGACAGTCTGGATAATCTGTGCACACCTGGTGCCCAGGGGACAGGATGGACTTTGCCCTCCCGTCCAGTCTCCCATTTTTTATCCAATGTTGTGGTCAGGAGAGATTCCTTCATCCACAGCAGACACTAAAAGAGAGAGACAGAGAGACTTGCCGGTCAAGCAAAAGCACAGCCGTCTCAACACTGAATTGCACAGACGTACAGTTTTAGCTGAAGGAAATTCCCCTTTTCTCCCCTTTTGCCTGCATCTCTATATTTAAGAAGCTGGACGGTGCAAGCCTGCAATGAGGCCTGCAACCTGTATTTGAAAGAACTTGCGAAGACTAATGGCAGAGATTGCATGTCAAAAAAACAAAAAACATGCCAGTGAAGATTTGTAGCTTGAACTGATCCTTGCTTTGTTTTCAGGGAGTTATTCACACTGTCCTTGTCAAACTCACAGTAGAATTTACTTTAAGAAGTAATGATTTTACTAATACTATAATTTGTATCACAGTAGTTCAAGCCCTCATTCCCATTAAACCAAATAAAATATGGTCCCAGCCCCTAAGATCCTACAGTTGAATCATTTGTTTCTATCACCAAGCCCTTCGGAAGCTTGTTAGCTCTTTATCATAGGAAACACTCTCACAGAAAATTGATCTTTCCAAGCTTGCTACCAGCATTTTCCTTTCCTCCAGTGCTGCTATTTTTAAGCTATTATTTTTAACAAAACTTACAGAGTTTGATAAGTCTTTGGATGCTATTCAAGAACAGTCATGAGCCTGTGTGGGCACATGTCTCTCTTCACCCTCTGTTAAGGTCTTCCTTAGAAGACACAGTCCTGGTCACTAGCATCTTGTGCTTAAAAGGACCCAATATCAACCACCTGATACATACAAGGAGGTCATCAAGAAGACAGATCCAGCTCTTCACGGTATTGCATGGTAGGAGGACAAGAAATAGTGGACAAACAGGATAGAAAGAAAAGCTTTATCACGACCAGGACATACAAGCAATAGAATGAGTTTCTCAGAGAGGATGTGTGGTCTCCACCCTTGGAGGTTTTTAAGATCAGACTACATAAAACCCTGAGTAACCTGGTCTGACCTTACAGCTGACAATGCGTTGAGCAGGAGGTTGGACTAGACACCTCCCGAGGTCCTTCCTAGCCTGAATTATCCTATGATTCTATACCTCATTCTCCACCATCCTTTTTAACTGGAGCTTTTGTCTAACCTTCTCACCTCCACACGCATCAATTCTAAACATGTTTTCGGCATTTTGACTAAGAGATTCCAAGACCTTTTCAAATAGTTACTGAAAACATTTCAAAACAAACTGCAATAGCTTCTTTTATAATAATTTGGAAGGCAGGGTTTTTCATTTTTTGTTAACATTCATACATGGAAAAAGTGACCCTCAGAGGCTAATCTTCTGAATTAAATTATGACACTTCAGGAGTTACATATATCTACTCACAGCCATTTGGTACTTAAATGGACTAAACTATAGACAGAATTTTTAAAATAGGCAGGATCAGTTACTGCCAAATGAAACTGAAGAGCATAGTGGGAAGCAAAACAGCAAATGAGAAGACCAGTAACAGTCCAGGCTTTTCCAGGTACAGCTAGAAGAAGCAGTACCCATCACTAGGCAATACTTTCAATTAATTTGCTTCAAGGTGAGTGAGGAAGACAGCCAGGGAGAGTCATATTATGCAGAATGGGTTTTCAGCTAAGTTGGTTGCCCTCTGTTTGTTCAGTACGTTCCAGGCTGGCTCAAGATACATGATGTAAAAACATTCTCTAAGGCAGGTTTCATATATAATATACGAACGTCTCCTCCCATGGGACTCAGGCTACATAATCAGACATTTTCCTAACCCACATAAAATGATCAGTCAAAAAAATGCACTCCAGAAGCAAGCAGTAGTTGCAGTGTGAGCAGCATAGCTCAGAAAAAATATATTATCATTAACTTAACATGAAACAGTTTCCCATAAACTAAAGTTAGAGCTAATGTCTCAGTAAAACAGAGCATCTTTTACCTGAAAAATTACAGAACGAAACACAAAAAATCAGCAGAGTGCTAATTCTATGCATTAACTGGAGTTTCTTATAGAGGTATTGTAACACTATCCCCCTTCCACCCCCAAAATGAGAAATGCCATTAAAAGCATTATTAGCTCTCCTTTAAATAGCTAATTACACCTAACTCCAGTCATAACGTCTAATTACTGGTTTATTCACTCTGAGTGGTTTATAACACGATGAGAAATTACTGAGATGAAATTAGATCAAAGGGTAACATAAATGTATCTGCACTNGGGGGGGGGGGGGGGGTGATGGAAGAGAAACAGCAGCATGAAGATACAGCTACATTTCCATGAGCAGTCAGCATCTGTTCCCTTTGGAGCCCATCTTCATCCATGTCCACATATGTATGTGAGCATGAGAAACATGCCAGACCAAAGCAGTGAGAGCGTATACTAGGGCTTCATAACGTGCCAGAAGATGGATGCAATTACTCACATTGCCTTTGGAAGATCACGATAGGAAACCTGAAGCAAAAGGCTGTCAGAGAATCATGGGGAGCTACATTAAACCAAGCCAGTCCTGCAGTTTTCAAGGGCCTCTGTAGTGTTACCATAATAAAAGTCTGCTACCTAAAATGTGTGTACAACAGATGGATAAGTTCTACCTCATTATCTCACAGCAATATGATGTGGCTTTTTTTTATTTAAAATTTTCCCTATAAAAATAAAAATGGAACAATTAGCGCTCCTAGAAACTTAAATTGTTTCTCAATCTATATGGGGGCTGATGTTGGGATAAGGATGGAAAGTGTGTTACATCAGGAGATGAGTGCAGTAGAGAGATTTCACAAGGCACTAGTCTAAAAGTTTGAGGAGCCTTGAAATAAAACAGGGGGGAAAAGCATCCCTCATAAAGCTCTCTCCCATCAATACTTTCTCACAATCTTCTTATTTGCAGTCATAAGAAGTGACGAGTCTTCCTTTTTACACCTACCAAAGTTGTATAAAAAGCATCTCATCAGCAATGAAGTAACTTCAACCCAAAATTATTACTTTTCTATCTTGGTTGAAAGGATAACATGAACATGGCTAGATTGTTCCTCATTTCTGAGTGGGATGCAATGTTTGTTCATGTCACTGAGAAGATTCCAGCAAAATTCTGTGTTTTTTTTAAGCCAGGTAGGTTAAAGGGATTTACCTTAGTTCAGAAAGACAGTGCTCTTAGTCTTCTGCAAAGACATCTGTCTCCTTCAGCAGCATGGGACGTTTAATGTGAATACTTGTTACACCAGATTGCACTTTCACAGGAAGACTGACTTAAGGACCAGCTCCATTCTAATCAAGACTCTGATAACATCTTGAGGGCAATTGCTTACGCAAGCAGTATCTCTTATTGCTCATGATTTAAAACAAGGGAGACATTGCACAATAGTTTAAGAACATTTTGCTCATCTCATTCTTTGTCATAGTGTACAACATCCTCATCCTTCGCATCTCTGTCCTTTCAGAGACACATCAGTATAAACACTTTTGCAATGACTGGTAGGAAACAGGGGAGCTGAACTTCATGCATGACAGCATCAAATTAACAGAGACAGGTCATGAATTATACAGATAGTTTGTCATTCATTTCCTTTAGACTATACAGCTAATTAAGAGCTGTACTTTTCATATGAATTCTGTAATTACTCTGACATATGCTAACCAAGCATCCCATTCCCGGCTAGTATTATGCTCCATTACAGAGTGAAAGTTAATGGTGGTCTGTGGTTCTGACCTTAGTCTGAACCATAAAAACTAATAGCTGAAACTCCTTGTTATTGGTGATCCTCTTCTGTGACCTCTTGCTTACATTTGTTAAAAATACACATCCTCCTTCATGAGAAAGAATGAGTCCATTTGAAAGACAGTCCCATCTTATTGCTAGTTGGGAAGACCATTTCATTAAGAAAAAAAATAATGCTTTTGCCTATTAAAAAAATTATGCAGAGAAACTGCAGAAACAAACCTACTGATCTGAGATCTTGGACTGTTCACCCCTCCTCACGTTTGAGCATCTCACAGTATCGTAGGTATGTTTACTACATTGTAGGCAGGAGGCACAGAGTACTTATAAACACATAAACTGAAATAACTATATGGTGGCCCATTGCACCCTACAGTCATCAACTATGTCAATCACTATTAATTAACCTTCCATTGCACAAACAAAACCATGCCCTTCAGACAAAAGACTGAAGGGCTGAGCTACAGATACAGTGTAGGAGAAGCAGGATTTAGGCTGGAGCACTTTTTTCTAAATGAGAGCCTCACAAGTAACATGTCTATCAGGACCACTTTTCCTTTATTTTTTCCAAACTTATTAGGTGAATTACTGAAGAACAAAAAGCTTACTTCCCCTCTTCTACTATCCCTACTTCTCTGTTAAAAAGATCACTATATCTATATCAAAGTCAAATTTCACTTTGTTTTATGCATGAATGAGGCACTCCAGGACCCAAGCTGCAAGAAGTCACATGGGACTAGATCTCATCCTAATTCATCAGTTATAAGCACAAATATCAAGCTGATAACATTATCAATATGATTTAAATTGAGGAAAAATAGTTCTCTTTTGTGCGTTCATGGTTTCTGGGATGTCTACGTGTTACTAGTGTATAAACATTGAGAAAACACAAAACCCAGGAAGTTGCCCAACAAATTTCGCTGGGGAGCTGCTGAATGCAGGACTGAAAGAGCCAGAGACAATATAAAAAAATGGAAATCTTTTGCTCAGTTGTCTTCAGCATAAAACCATTCAACTGATCCTCTGCAATTGTACCTGTTTCTCTTACCAAGCTGTGACCACTCACAGAGAAGATTAGTAGATCTAGAGAGAAAAAACTTACACTCTTATAACCTCTACTTATCTAAATAAATGAGTCCACCTGAGAGGATTAGAAACAAATTAAGAGTGGAACTGCTTTTTGCTAACACATATTATACACTTTTTACATCTACAACTGAGAAAAAGAAACCAAGGAATCTAAGTGCATCAATTACACCAATTATTTCTTAATCTCCCTTTTAAAACTTATTTTCAAGTCGGTTATATCTCAGTATCTCTTTTTCTCTAACATGGATCAGTCACTTCAAGAGCGCACAGAGGAAGAAAAGGAGAAAATGGTAAGGTGAGATGGAGGTGTGTTTCTCATTTGACCTTCTTGACAAAGATAAGGCAGAATCTATTAAGCGCCTATACAAAACATTCCTTATTCTTTTTACGGCTCTTTCCCATCTCTCCCATTTTTGTGTGAAAGAATATTTGCTGCACTCCCATAAATCATTCTCTCTCCTTGACATGCTCTGACCTGTGCTCTGCTGCGACTTTCAATAACCATCTGCATTCTACTGGAGCACAGACTTTTGGGGACAGAGGGAAGGAACCACACATCATTGCCACCTGATGTCCAAAGTAATGTCAAATCATTCAAAGCTTTTTCTATTTTCGTGATCCTTTCCTGTTTTCTGGCTTTTCCTAGATGTGGCCACCAAATCCTCCTTCTCTTTGACAAAGTATGAGTTAATCTTTAATTCCTTACAACTAGGTATAAAGCCAGATCCACAAATATTTTGCTAAGTACTGTACACACCACTGTATTAGAGATATTAACACCTCAGCACACCCTTACTATTAAATTTACACGGCAACATTGCATTGCATATGCAAACATCTCTCGTGTATGTAGGAAAGGTGGGACAAGGAATATCAAAAGATATCCATATTTTGGCCTTTCTAATTGTTTACTATCAGTTCCACAATTTTCCCGCATTCACGTGGAAAGATGCTATTTCCTTCGTGTCAAAGGAGGACACTGTTTGTTGCCTAGCTATATTTATTAGCTGACAGACAGATAATTGTTACAAGACAGAGCAAATGGGATTTTTGAAGAAGCCTAAGTGAATTGATGTCCATCATCCACTGAATTTCAAATGGAACTGGGCATCTAATTCTTTTAAGTATTTTAAGAATAATAAAGGTGAAAGTTTCAATAAATGAGTTAAGCACAGAAAGAAACACTTACCATCACTTACACTTGTGCAGTCAATAGCTAGTATGGAGTGCTACAGCTGAGCAAACAAATGCAAGCAAAAGAGGAACCGATTCAAACAGAACAGTCACAAGATTCTGCATTATTTAGGTTCTACTAGTTTTTAATAGGGGGTTTACTTACATACAAAATAGTTTTCAAACTTTGGGAGTTAGCTGGAGTCTTTTTTCTGCTTCATATATCATGAAGGACACTAACAGTCACCTCTCTTTGTGCATAATTCATCTCAAACAGACGAGTCCTTAGACAACACAGAAGCAGCAACAACTCTGATTAATGCCTCTGTCACCCCACGCATTGATTGGTATTCCTCTAGTTGTTGGTATCCCAAAGAAAACTCTTCAGAAGATACAATTAGTTCCAGGTGTTATGTCCCATGTAGCAATTACACCGACAGGGCATACAGACCTTAGTTCATGGTATTTGAAGAGAGCTCTGTCTATCACATACAGATACACTACTAATTGAACAGGCAAATCCTAACTGCTCTGCAGTCAGTGTGAAAATCCACATCCAGGCATAGATGCCAGTACACCCTCTTGATAGGATGAAGGCATTGCTTCTCTTTTCAGATCATACATATGAGAACCTTAGGACAAGCAGCCAACTTTTACTGTGTTCATATAAAATTTTCCACAGTGTAATTTGAACTGATATTTAAATCCCTAGTCTTTGTTATAAAGCAAGCAACAACCTATCATGATCACTAGCAGTGAAAGACAGCGCCTTGGCTATGCATTTATGACACTGATGAGCAGCTCTGCTTGCTGGGATGCCACACAGTCAGAGCTAGCTCTCCTGCCTGGAAGGTGGTAGAGCAGAAATCAGCACTAACAAGTCTTTTAGACACATTAGCTAAGGACTGTGCCCAAACTAGGGAGAGTCATACTCTGTGTGACCTTAAAAATCACCTCTTGCTCTCACTCCTCTGTGCCTTAGTTCCCATGTATAACATGGAGATAAAACTCATTCCAGTCCATAGGAGCACTGTGCAAATTAACCTTTCCAAGATATAGTGAAAGCTTCTAATATACTCCTAGGTTTCTTTAGAAGTACAGCCTCATAGCTATTGCTGTTTAGGAATGGGTGGGCTTTTTTAGCTGTTTGCTTGTTAATAAGGAAAAAAGCTGAGCTGAATTAGAAACATTTTACTACTCACCTCAGTTACTGCCTTCTATCACTTCCTCTGTTGACTACTCATTACTCAACTTCCATCAGTGAACCTGATAGCCTATCATTGCTCCTTGGCACTGCGACAAGTCACCTACCTCTTTAATCTGTTTTTGGAGGCTGTCAGTTTTGATTTCTTGCCTCAAAATGTCATCTTCCTCTTTGGTGTTCTGTCATTCTTAATTCACAGTGAACTTAAACACACCACTCTGGAAAGCACGCTTCAATTTTAAAATAAGCAAGCATTATTTTATGTTACAGTCTTCATGGTGAGCATCTAACAGTTCATCACAGCGATGAGAACCATCCCACAAGGCAGGTAGTATGATGCACGCAGGGCTGGAAACACAACCAGCCTCACACGCGTATTTTGCCTGAGAGCCCGTAGGCTTCACGGTTTCACATGACTGTGCAAACTGCTGTCTTAAGTTGATTTGACATATGTCTGGTAGCCTGACTGCCAAGGAAGTAGAAAGACAGTTTAATCAAAACACTGGTCATGACTACATCCCAGGATTCTGCAGGATAATTTCATTCCCCTAAGTATTTCTTCTGTGCATGTAAGAAAGAAGCACATCAGACATACGGACAGAGAATCACCAGAGAGGAAAAATTAGCTATTGTAACGTACAGCCCAATGTGAAGAAGAATCAGCAGTTGAGGGACCTATATGGGCTCCTAATCGGCAAGAGAAGCTGCAAAATGTTTGAAGAACTTGTGAGGCAGCAGCAATCTCTTCGTGATTCATTTGGCTGGCATAAGACAAGCAAGGTGGCTGATGGCGTGACCTTTCTTCACAGAGAGCCGATAGACACTGTCTCTTCATTTGAAACAATTCCCTGGAAAGGCAAAAGTGATGGTGCATCTTTAACTAGATATTGTTTCTTATCAAGGAGCTGCACCTTTTACTCTAACAAAGATTATGAAAACAAAGGACATACTACTTCAGCAATGAGAACAGAAGGCTCTTAAGGTGTCTACATTCCTTTTTTCCCCCATTAATAAAAGCTTTCGTTAATAACTTAGCCTATCTGTTGTTTCAAGGGCAAAACAGCAGTCATATTTTCAGGTGTGTAGACAGTGATGAATTTTGGAAAGTTCCTATGAATAAATGTTTTAAGCCTTTGCCATATTCTTTCTTAGATTTTCCTAGTATCCTTTCTAGTCTTCCTTTTTAAGATAAAAGTCTTTGCTAGAAAACAGGAGAGCACAGTGACTTTCAGAGTGTCTGTTCAGTTCTAGATGCCAACTTAACGACAGCAAAGACAGTTTTTGGAGATTAGATGGTCTATGCTTTCGAAGTACCTGAATTGAAGTACCACAGAGTCAGCACTCACACTTGAAAGCCCTGTCTGAAGTACCTCATTTCCTACTCTTTTGTCTCTTTATGTCATCATTTACTTCTCTACGGATTGCACTGTGCATGACATGATGCACAGCTTGGAATACTCCAGCATCTCAGGGCACATAATAATTCAGATTAGAATAGAGAAACTTGTGCATGAAATTAAGGAAAGGAGAAGGCAAAGCAGCAGAAGAGGCCTGTTTCAGCACAGTCCTAATAAACAACAGTCCCCATGAGAAAGATGCATTCCTTGCAACAGAAGAGAGCAGCTATACCGAAACTTTACTTGGAATAATTTTTTTTCACGTGAGATTCCTACCACCTACTCTTCTTACCTACCACATATAACTGACATTACATCTCAAAGATTAGCCTTCTTGCTCAGTCAAAGAAATGAGCACAGAAAACCACTGCAGGTTTTAACCTTTTTCTTCCTCCTTGTGCCCTTCAGAAGATGAAGCCAAATAAGAGAGAGCAGTGAGCACTACAAGGATAAACTCTCAAAACTTCTGTCTTTGTTCTACTATAACTCAGCAATGTAGGGTAATGATTGAAAGCTTATTTTCTGAGCACATGGTTAAGGACTAAGAAGTCCTTAATAACAGATTTATGTCCTTTTGGCAGGTAACAGTTATTCTCCAATGTTTCAGAAGTGACCACTGACATGAAAGGCACATACTGCAAAGCTACTGACAAAAACAGAGTTTCCAAGACACCCTAGAAGTCATTAAGTGTCCTTCTTTCCAGAAGGTGTCAGTGATCCAGTGTCAGGTTTTGTGTCATAGGATATAAAGTATGAATTCTGTAAACAAAGAACACGGCTACACTGGCATTTAACACCGGAGAAGAGATGCCTATTGCATCAGTAAAAAAGGTTTCACCTGGCACATTCTAGATAATCTCTGTAGAAAACTTTCTTACAGGTTTTTACAGGCACACATTGACATGAATTTTCTCCTGCATAATCCATCCAGGCCTCAGCCACAGGTGAGTTAATTGATTTGCAAGAAATCCTGTGTTTCCAACATATCCTCATCACATGTCAATTGCACTCCAAGTGAGAACAAGAACACAAGAACTCATTCCTGTGTCAGACCTGTACATTATTTATCGTTCCTCTCATGGCAAGCTGATCTCCAAAACTCAGGTTTAAAAAGTTGATGAGGCTTGCTAGCCCCAGGGACGTCTAAACTCTCATGGAAGAGCAGACACATTTGGTAGCACTCCAGATACACCGAGGAATTGTCAAGTATATGTTTTCAGGATGACACGCCATTTGTCAAAGTCGGTTAGGAGAATGTTACCAAAGACTGATTCTTTCAGTGCATTTTGGAAATGTTGTCTTGTGATTTGAGCAAACTGTTGACATAAAAGAATCCAGGTGGGATACTGAGTTATTCATTCCTGAAATCTATGATCTGTGTAGTTAAAAAAAAATTATACAGAGCAGCTGTATATGTGGCATGCAGTTTCTCAGATATTTTTATCACATCAATGCAGTGTCGAACCACTTACAACTATGAAATGCAAAAGAACTGCTCACAGCTTCTGCTACCAGTGTGTTGGGTACAAGGAAGCAGAAGACAGGTGGTGTTCCTGCTACTTTTGCAGAGATTTTTGCATGTCTGCTCCAGTGAAATTTTGTATTTGGAACAGTTTTATGGTCAGGTAGATATTTCACAGATGGATTAAATGAATTCCATTTTTCTCTCCTATTGATCATTTGGATTTAAAAGGTTTTGCCTGATTAGATTGTGTGATGGGCTATATTTAAAGTTAGAAGTCTCGGTGTGATGCCGACACAGGATAAATATATCCTTTCAAATTGACAGTGGAAAGGTCCACTTCCTGGAAGAGGGGAAAAAATTCTATCACAGAGCATGTGTTAACTTCAGGCATGAAGGAAAATGATACAAGGGAAATGAAAAAGAAAGATGGAAATGCTAACCAAAATCAGATCGTTTCTGCTGACCTTCTGCATTACCCAGAGCGTGTCCCTGTATTTCTTACGCAGACAGGCACTTTGGTAGAGGAGGAAGTAGTTAGCTGTTATACATACATACATGCAAAGGAGCTTGCAAGAGTGTTATTAAAGTAAAAAAGCCAAGCATTCAGGCATTGCGAAATGCCAGAACCAATGTTATTTATGCAACTTTCGTTAAACCATCTTGTACGAATGCATTGTGTCGGTGCCTTTAGTTATGTGACCACATACTGGTTTTCCACAGTTCTCCAGACTCGATCAGTGCACAGAATGGGCAGTAGCATTCAGTTTGACTGACGTGCAGTCTTTGTTTTATTGACTGGCATTTGACCCTTCTTCCTGCATCATAGTTAAAACCTAGTTTGAAAACAAAATTATGTTTCCTTGTCAGCTTTTCAGTAGCACTTCCTACAGGATTTTTGTGAAGTTACATCTACAGTGCTGACAGGAGGTAAGAGGTAGTGCTATTCCCATTTCATAGACGGGGAATGCCAGCACAGAGATAATGCTAAATTTAGCAAAATGTGAGTCACTTAAGATACAGGGTTTTTTCAGTATATGTATTTTTCACACACCGCTTAACTATGCACAAAGACTAAGGCATTGCATTGAAGTTTCTGCAATTTACAGAAGTTTGCTTTGAATGACTTCCCATTAAATGTTTCAAAACTGCAAGTTTCTGATGGAACACTGTGTCTGGTTTCCCATAGGAAATGAAACATATAGTTGTGCCATCTGCCTATTCATGTGCTGTTAATACTCCTTCCACCTCATTTCTGAACCTCTTGACTGGTTTCAAACAAAATTGGCAGAAGAAAAGGTCTCTAAGTGAATGCCTCTAGGCCTAATAAAAATGGCAGCTAACAGGGAGTAAGACCCAAATTACAGCCTCCACTGAGAGAGAGGAGGTTACACCGCTTCCCAGTCCCTGTCCTGTCAGGCAGTGACAGACCCCCTGCTCAGCACACATGGCTTCCAACTAGCTGCGTGCTAGGGGACTCGGGGCACAAATGCGTGAAGCTAGTATCCACGTTCCCTTTTGAGAAGCTGTGTGCTCATCTGGTGATACAAAACAGAGAAGCATGAGAGAGTAAAATCATCTCCAAGATACGCAGTAATGAGCACATCTCTGTAATGATCACTCACCGCAGGGCTGTGCTGTGCTGCCAGCCGAATGTCGCCCTCTTCTATCACTGCTGGAAGAGGCGCTTGGATCCAGCACAGCTTTCACTTCCAGAAATGCCAGCATGCTTTCCGAAGGATGCTCTCATGCTCATCTGACAGGACACTAGCATAGAGATTTGGCATCACTTAGCCAAGAATAAAATGGACCTGTCTCAAAAGAGAAACCATGTCCCAGTCCTTTCCAAAAGCCAACCAAAAACAGTGCAGCCCAGCAGAGGTGAAAGAAACTAGTTCTGGGAAAGCAGCTGTTGAGCACAGCATAGCTTTCAAATAAACAGAAGGCTATGCCATCTCAATTAGCACCGCTATTCCCAAATTTCCTGCAGCCAACCTTCACTTGAAAAACTGGCACTCACCATTATCTGCTTCCTTTCAGTCTGCCTTGGCCTTGAGATGGTCATCACCACGTCTTACTCCTGCTCTCTTTATGACAGACAGCAATTCCCCCGGCACCTTCCATACCTTTCTTTGAGACCATGCCTGTAGTGACCTACAGTCCTAGACTCTGTGCTACTCATCTCATCAGCATTAAAGTAGTGAGATTATAGGGGAATAACGAGGTGACATTGACCTTGTGATGCAAATTGTGCTGAGCTTTTCCCGTGCAGTCTGCTCAGGGAATGTGTACCAGACCTGCCGTGGCATTTACAAACCAGGCAATGAAAGAGATGCCATTTTCATCAGCTTAGAGGTGTTTATGGCATACTAAATGCACTTTTCTAGAAAATATAACTGTAAGCAGAAGAGAATTGGCTGCTTTTACCATAAAGCATTCCTAGATAGGGTGATGCAAGTGTTTTGGGCATAGAAAACTAAAGAAAGACACATCCAAAAAATAAATGGTAATGGTGCAGCAGTAAATTCACTCTCTCACCTATAGATAGCTTCACAGCTCTCTAGTGCTAAACTGTACAGAAAGTGGAACCTACAGAGCAGCCAAGAAGATGCCAGCCACAGAACCAGTCACATGCTGATTGCTGCTGCTAGAAACCTGCCCTCATTGCAATCCATTTGGCATTCCCCATCCTGGAGCTGCAAATGAAATGAGATCCCAGGCTGATGTGTCTTAACACTTCTGTCTCTTTCTCTACCAACACTATAGACTCGGATTAAAAGGACTGAGCCCACTGCTTGGTTCAACAGTTTCTTCCACACAGACCAATTACTGTGTGCAAGCACAATGTACCCCGTAACGACAGGAGTTTCATGGGCCTGATCTTCCCATTTGGTGAAGTCAATGAAAGTTGTGCTCTTGATTACAGTAGTGAAAGAGTAAGCACAGAGGAGGAAAACTTGGGCAAGTGAAGGCATAAAAAAGCAGTCAGAAAAATCTTGGTTTACAAAACTCAAGGATAATTCAGAAGGATGGGTTTTGCTTTCCAGCAGTTTCCTCAGGTGGCAGCTGCCTTCTGCTATGCAGCTCTGCAAAATGCTGCTGTGTCTGTGAATTCATCTCTGTGGTCTAAATCAACAGAGGGGTCTCTGTCAGATAAGTCTAGTTTAAAAAATCTTGGTCCTTGCCCTCCTGAAATAAATAGTGTTCAGAGCAGGAGCTGAAACCTGCTTTGAACAGGAGAGTGGAGACTCCAGCTGGGCAGGTCATCTCTCAGGACAGGTCTCCAAAGAGAGAAATACTAGTAGTCCCAGGAGATTATAACTGCAAGTATTAGCATAATCTTCTCTACTCTGTGACTACTTGTGATATCATTTAGAAGAGAAACAAAACAAAATCGTTAAAATGGGGTCCACAGAAACCCACTATAACTGCTTCTTCTAGCTGGGCTTTCTAACTGCCAAGTTGCTCACGGTGGATGCTGCAGCAGCTGGCTCTGTTTCCAAAGCCATATGAAAAAGTTAACTAGGATTCAGTTCCACATGGCAGTCAACTGGAAGGCACAACACAGCATATTCTAGGATAAATACAATTGGAGAGGGAGGCGGAAACGTTACAAACTGAAGAAGTCAAATGAAGATGTGCATCTGACTTCTCTATACTCTAAATTCCAGTTTGGTTCATAAAAAAATACTGGCATAAACCCCGGGTCATAGCTCATTTGGTCCATCGGGAAAAGGTCCAGCAATAAGTAACTTCCCACATCTTATAATGGTGGTCCAGGCTAGAAAGTCACACCAAAAAAAAAATGTTCCCTCCTAGGTTTCCATTTGATTTTCTTCCACAAATTCAGTTCAAATTTGACAAAGTGTCTTCTGACCTGTAAGCTACGCGACAGTCATACAAAGTCAGATGAGACTTTGGCTTGAATAGCAGTTTTGTTTCCTAATGTTAGTGAAGTTCTTGAAATAAAAACATAAGAGTCATGCTAAATTTACACCATCAACAATTAGTGAGAAATTCAAGGAGATTACAGAGCAGCATTTGGCCAGTGAACAGCGTGTCACTGTTAGGCACCTGAATCAGGTAACCCACAGTGANAACCAAAAAAAAAAAAAAAAAATATCTAGGTATAGATGGTTCATTTTTAAGCTGATTTTTCAAGTGAAACCATATTTAATATCCAACTCTTTGCTCCTTTTGCGTGCTGAAGAGATAAGAGGAACCTCATTTTATTCAGTGCTGGAAGAACACATTTTGATGGGCAACTTCTGAAACAACTGAGAGGGGGATACCAAAATCTGCTTGCAAATGTACTCTCTTCTGCAGTGAGCACTTGCATAGACTTCAGTTTTGCCAGTTAAAATATGTTTCAGCAGTGGGTACCCATCTGGACTCTAATCTGAAATACCATAAAAATTACTATGACACTTCTAAATATACTGGTACACACATTATCTGATGTTCTGCTGCTTTATACCTCACCATATTAGTTGAGAAATAATGGAGAAAGACTTTGGCTATTTTACAAATAATAAAGTACTGAGATCAAGAAAAAATGTTCTATTTATCCTTGACTCATAGATAAAATTAGCCTTAATAAAAACTGAAATTAGCTGGTTATCCAATAATCTGAGGATGTGATCCTCTCAGTTTTATTTTCCAACTTGTTCAGCTTGCTGACTATCTTCCCTTTCCTTCCCTCCTCCCCTTCTGCTACTACCTATCTCATTAGGAGGCTGAGGTTCTGGTCAAGCCCTTGAAGAATTCAGTGCTCTTAAACAAAGGAAATCATGTCATAATCATCTTAGAAAAATATATACACATGAGAAAGTATCCCCTGCATAAACAGCCATTATTGAATATTACCTGAAGCTGGGCATTTTAAGGCACTGTTTAATTTAATTGCTAGTACCCATTTTAATTAGCAAGAGTTATATTTCTATCATAACGAGCAATAGCATAGAATAATGTGGGAAATTTGAAGAAGATTTTTTTTCCACTTTGTTGAAACCACTGATGACACCTGGCTTCTTCAAGAGCTGCACACTTAGCCAAGGAATGTGACAACAGATTACTGCATGCTATCAAACCAAATGTCCCATCATAATCCCCCTGCTTATAGCCTCTACAGTAATACCAAGTCCTTCAGGACAGGAACTGCATCTGCAACGCCTTTCGTGACATAGCTTTGATCTGAAGGGCAAAGTATAAGGCTAAGTTCATAATAATAATCTGTGATTTCTCTAAAGTTTTCCCATGTTAACATTAGGCTCAGCACGATGGTACAGGATAAAAAAAAAAACACAAGAGAAAGGTATACAAAATTGTGGAGAAAATGGAAACAATCTAATTAGTGGTTATAAAACATTGCTTTAGTGGATATGCACACTATGTAAGCAGCAGTGGCAGGTACTTCAAAATGAACAACAGCAGAGAGAAGCTGAATTTTCGTGTAAAGGTGCTCCTAATGTTAAATTTTAGGTCTCATGCGCACATGACACAGACTAATCTTCGCTGTTTTCTAGACCTCTTTGGAAATCCTAGAAGTGGATTTGGAAAGTCTGCATAGGGACTGTGGACGCCCATCCCCAGGGTCCAAAGGAGCTGATCCCTCAGAGCTGTAAACTACAAGTACACTGCTTGTACAGGACCCAAACCTGGCTCCTGAAACGGGTCTCATTACAGGGGTCATTCCTTTAGGTTCTGGCAACAATGAAGTCGCTGGAGGGCTTCGTCTACCTGCCTGCTCCTCTTCTGTCTCTCTGTCCTCACACTATTTGTCTGTCTTTTAGGGTTCTTACTTGTACATATCTGCTCAATAGCTCTGTATGATGAGTAGGAGGAGGGGTAAGTGAAGGGAAGCGGGAGTGGTTGCATTAGGATGCGAAAGCTCCAAGGAGAAGCTGATTTGCTCCACTACAGCCCCAGGAGGCCCTGTATACAGCAGCATTTGAAACACCTGCTAGAAATAGCCAGCAAAGTACTCTCCAGTCTCATGTCCAAACCCGCAAGAATATTCAGTGACAGAAACGGTCTGTCCATGCAAGCAAGCCTGTGCATGCAAATAATAAAGTCTGGACATACTGGATTTTACTTTACAGAGCAAGGCCTCTGCTGATTAAAGCAGTTTGCACCCGTGACAAAGGGGACATAAATCTATTTTGTCCTAACCACAGTGATTAAAAATTATTTTCTACTACTTTGAACATACAGAATAGATTGAGACCAGCAGCATGGGCCATCAAATGTAATTCTTCCTGCCCTTGTGACAAGTGGCCCTCCTTAGAAACATTTCTATTTCTGCATGGGAAAGTCCCTCCAGTATGCACAAGGAGAAACATCTGCTTCTCACAGCGCATAAACAGCAACGTTTGTATCTCTGATGGCGGAAGGCTAATAAGAACAAACCAGATTCGGCTCAGAACATTAACAGTGCCAAGAAAAACAATGTCTGTGCAAGCTGTTTTGGCTTGCACGTCCAGAGCCCAGCGGGACTGTGAGCAGGCAGACAATAGTTCACACCGGTTTTGCATTGGAGTGCTGGTGGTTTTCTCTTTTGCAGCACACTCTGCGTACAAAGATTTCCACACAAAGTCAAAGAAAATCTCAGTGAATGCTACAAAATGCAGAATTTGGCTTTAAACACAAGGGAAAAGCATAATGAATAGCTGCGGCAGTCTCCCTCACCATCATTATTCACCAACACAACAAAATGGAGACCTTCATCAACTATATTTGCCAGTCATTTTCTTTTTTCAGTCATATCATGTGTGTTTAGGGATCTTGGATAAATGCCATCTGTCTTTAAAATTAAATATATTGCCTCTTCAGATCAACATTACACTTTTCCTCACCTTCAGCTGGGTCTAGTGAGGGCTTGCTCTTTTGCTCTATTTCAGACCTTTGTTTCAAGGACTTTTACAAGTTTTCTGGAGGTGATGAGGAAGAGGACTTAGGCTACACAGGCCAGATGGGCAAACTGCAGAGAGTTAATTTTATTGCTCTTTGGTCCCACAAGATGATGAAACAGGCCCAAACTGGAAAAGCTCCATTCAAGGCAATGAATCAACATTCAGAGAGCTTCGATGCAACTGAGACGCCTTTTGTGCCCTCCCTAGTCAGCCTAATGGGCCTGGGGGTGAGGATTTGATCCTTTATACTGTAGGAAGAAAGCACTAATTACTTTGAAAGTAGAAAAAACTTGTCCTTTAGGTTACATAAGCCGTGTTGCTGGTGTCCTACATAACTACAAGGGACTAAATAACATGTAATTGACTGAAAGCTGCAACACTGGACTGGGAAAATTTGCTGAAATAATTAATACCACCAGTCAATGATATTGATTTATACATTCAGTATTCCAGGCAGAGCTGGCCACTGTAGGTTATTATCCTCAGGAGTCAATGTATTCAACCGCTATGCAAAAACAAAGGGAAAAAGTCAAAGAATAGAATTTGTAACATTTGCAACTGAAAAGAAGGAGATCCTGAAAGCGCAGTGTATACTGCATAAGGAAAAGTCATGCTGAAAAATGAATGGAGAAAGAAAGAGAAGCAGACATGAAGGATTGCTTAGCATACAGCCAAACACATAATGCAATACTAACTCCTTGGATATATTGTTATTTGCACAGTCCTTTTATTTTGCCTCTTTAGTATTATTCAAAATCCAAAGATACAGTTTCAGCCGTGTATATATATATAAAAACACACACACGTACATATATACATATATAAAACACCTTTACAAGAATGACTATTGGGTCTCAGAGGACTTCAAAGTATGAACTGATACAATTTCTACCTGTACATAAAGTTATCATGGTAACAATATTGTCAGTTAAGGATAAAATAACAATTTGCATTATTATCCACTGTAATGCAAATTGTTATTTTTACCAGCAAATATATGGTTGGCTTTAGCTTCAGTGGCAGGATGAATGTTAAATCAGAGCTGATGAATAATTCATTGATCTTATATAATGCAATGGCTCATTCTGGGATTCATGTTTGAAGAATGACTTCTCCTGGTTAGACGCTGTTTAGATTCTGGGCCAGTGACACCCTGGCATGACCTGCCTGCAATGAGATAATGATCTGCTGATGAAAGGGTTGGTTTGTTGTCTGTTTTTTTTTTAAACATGAAAATTTTATTGAGTCTTCATTATACAGACATATCTAGAGAAGTCTGAAATAAGCAACTAGACAAATTCAGCAAGCACGTTCCACTGACTAAGTTGATTGCAGAGTTAACAACTGTGCGAAGTAAACTAAAGGCCTGTTCACATCACGTACTATGCAGAATGTAGCGCAGCAAGAACACTGCACTTGGTGTTAGGAAGTCCGGGTCTGTTTCCAGTTCTGCCAACTGCCTGGGACACGATGAGGCACTGGCACAGGTTGTTGAGAGAAGCTGTGGGGGCCCCATCCCTGGAAGTTTTCAAGGCCAGGTTGGATGGGGCTTTGAGCAACCTGGTCTAGTGGGAGGTGTCCCTGCTCATGGCAGGGGGGTTGGAACTAGATGATATTTAAGGTCCCTTCCAACCTAAATCGTTCTATGATTCTATGACAGAAACACAGGGAAGTGATTTCCCTCGATGTCCTTGAGTGGGAAAGACAGGAAAGGAGTCAAGACTGTAACCTTCAGAGGACAGGGACTGAGCCTTGGTGGCGTTACAACTAGACCATATGCTTGAGTGAGATGTCCTCTCCAAGTTAGCTGAAACAAAGATACCAGGTATCAGCGACTCTGTGGCTCTTCACCCACGGTGTTCTAGTATGATGAGAGAGAGTTACTCACAAGTCTAAAAGGAGCAGGAATCCCAAAGCTTTGGGAAATTTAGCAAAACTGATTATATATTTTTCCAAATGTCACAGGAGCTTGTTTGAACATTTCATTTAAAAAACAAAACTTGCAAGAACATATTTTTCTCTAGTACATAATGCCTTTTTGTTGCTTTGAGTGACTGGGGGGGGGGGGGGGGGTTTGG
>VZSZ01002970.1:176515-302092 GCA_013398815.1 Ibidorhyncha struthersii | reverse complement strand
TAAAAAAAAAAAAAAAAAAAAAAAAGAATGGAGAAAAAGCTCAACAAGGTTGTAAAATGCTGCTCTGGATGTTCTTGTTACTAAATACATGCTCAGATAACATCACGCATTACAAAACAGGTAACAAAATTACACCCATATCCTCCTCAAAGGAGTTTTGGAGGGAGAATTAGTTCCTATGTCTCAGACTGAAAAAAAAAATCATAACTGATATGGGCTGAGGGGTGTATACGTCTTGATCCAGGTTATTCCATGCTGAGCTGTTATACTAAATTTTTTGTACTTTTCTTCCATACCTTCTGCTATTAAACACAATATTGATCTAGAGGTCTAAACAATATGACAGTTCCAACAGTCTTATTTCTTTATGGGCTATATCTATCAATGGGATGTATGGATAGAAAGAATACTTCACAGCAATCTGAGTGCTCTCCCTGCAGGTGAAGGTGCATTTCAAGAGTCCTGGCTCTAATTTAATACAGGCTTTGTCTGTAACACCCTCCCCCTCCTTTTCTCATGTCCACAAAACAGTGCATTTCCAATCTCTATTCCACACTGCATGGTGTAAGGGGCCAGTGTTCAAATGACTGGGTTTCTCATCCGAAGTGATTACTCATAACAGGAGGAGAACTAATTTATCTCTAACATTCTTGATGACAATGAAAAAATATATATATAATTCCTTAGAGCTCCTGCATTTCTTTGATTCAAAAGACTCAGAAAAGAGATACACACAGCAGGGCACTAATTTACGCATACCTCACCCCTTTGGGAACTGATTTATAACCGTCATTTGCTTTAATAAATTCTGCCTCCCTGTATTTGTTAGTTCCCAAGAGAACTTGATAAAAGCCAAAGTGTCAAAAGGAAGGCTAACACCTCACTGCCCATACCACTCCAACTGCTCCTAAATATGAGGATAAGTGAGAATTGTTCTGCTAAATTCAAAATTAATTTGCCACTCTGAGATTTAGTAAAAAGCTCTGTTCCTCTGAGGCCCACACCAGTCTGGTTCTCTAATGACCACTGAGATAGCTCTCAGAAACCAGCCTGCGCAGCCCAGAACAGCAGCATGCAGAAATACCAGTCTGGCACCCAAAAGCATCACAGCGGTGCTAGTAGGTGAGAATAGGGGACGTGCAACAGGAAGAATATGCCCAGAAGCAGCAGCTGTTGTGCTACTGCTCCAAGCTAGGTCCTTCAGCATCTCTATACCAGAACACGCATCCTTCAGACACGCAAGCACGAGTCTAGGAGGTAAGACTAAGTAAGGAGTGTTACAGGGTGGAAGCATTCCTGGACCTTCCCAGAGAAGGAACAGTCATCAACCTGCCCAAACAGCATCATGGAGCATCTGGAGTTATTCCAACAATATCTTCACTTTATATTGCCTAAACTAGCTAAATTATAGTTATAGCAGGTACATTACATGTGTTGCAACAGTTTGATCAGTGCTCTGTAGGTCAGAGCTGTGACAATTCAGATCAAAATATGGACTAAGCATTTCTAGTTTGGCTCTTAATTTATTCTATTTGGTGAAAGTCCTTTAGCAACCAAGTGCGTGCTTGTGAGCCTCCTAGTTTTGTAAGGGATTATGAGTAGCTGATGGTGTGGTTTTATTCAGATATGCTGCCATCTAAGAATAAATAGGGCATGAGTATAAAATAACTACTCATTAAAAAAAAAAATCCAACTGAAACTTACTATCAATGTTGTGCTGTCTCCAGTCGCACAAGAGACTGGAGCATACCTCAGCCCAAGGAATCCTTTGCTTTGTAAGTAGCACATCACCTCATGATTTGAATACAAGTTAGATGCCTTACAATATGCTCTCCACATGTGAGCAAGCAGCTGCTCTGCTGCGGTTGCTCTAGAGACAGGGGAGGGAAGGGAAGATTACAGATGGGTGTGGTTATGAGATGAAAAGTATATTGTTTAGGTTCAGCAATAGTGAAACATACATAGTGCTGTCATTTGTAGTCAACGCTCTTTTCCATTTAACCACAACGACAAAATGATAATTGCCTGGCTACAAATGTGTCCATTTAAAAAGGTATATAAACTGACAACCAGGGAGAAAAAAAAATACCCCTCTCTAAAAATCAGAGACCAATTTGTCTAAATCATGCAGCCTGCTACTTCAGGGTAACAAATCACTCAGACCTCCCCACTAAGCAGAGTTAGACAATAACACTGTATAGGTAGGAGACCGACAATACGCCTAAAGCACTTTCTGGAACTGATAATTCACTGATAGCTGGTAAAATCGCTTGACATCTAAGTCTGGTTATTCTGTGTGTTGTGCTAATGATGCTGTTTCCCACTGAATGGGATACTTGTGACGCCCATTAAGGATCACAAATGACTTTTACCAACAGTAGATCCATCGAGCCAAGTACTCCATGAAGATATTTATATAGATGTATGCAACAGCTTGTACAGTGACATTTAAGTTCATCATAATGTACAACTTCCTTCTAGCACAATCTTAAATTTCTAATTAAGAAATTTACCTGCTACTTACCTATCCACTTTTCTTTTGTATGTAAGCAGCTGGGCTAGCTGCTATATGGCACTTTTATAGTACTGCTAATAGCAGCTAAATAGCTGTCAAGCTTTGCTTGACAAGTGATGGCAGTTTTGCAGCAAAGTCATCACCTCTATATTCTTAAAGGGCAGAAAGTGTTTTGAGTATCCTTAAGAAGAAAGCAGGGTGGTATAGACTACAAAGTATGTGAATGATTAACTCAACTAGTGACAAGGGCAGTGATTTTTTTGAGTCTGTTCTACCCCTGTTTGTGAGTGTGTGTAGGTGTCGGCATACAGAGGCCCAACGCAATGTAATCTCTCCTCTCAGACGCTCATACTGAAACAACTGGAATTTGTCTCTATATTGAGTTCACATGAAGTGCTGCAGCCCTTGCAGCACACCTGCATCTTGGTTACCATGCGGGCAGTTCACCCTGCTGCACATAATGCAGCGTGGCACCCAGATCCCTCAGCCTTGCTGGACAGGCCGGCTGCTTCAAAATTAACTGCAGCAGGTTTACTTGTCTTGGGCCACAGCACTACATTTGCTTCTGCTGCTTTGGGGACCTGTACTATACAACGCTGCACCACCCTGGTCTGTCTGGAGTTACTTCAGTCATATCTACCTACAATGCATTGCAGCATGCAACTTTGGCCTTGGCTGTGCTGGTACCAGTCAGGGTGGCCTTCAAGCCCAGACCTATCTACCAGCTGCATCCTGAAAGCCTCAAAGTTCAATGGCTAGTTGTAAGCAGGCCCATCTCTCCAGAGGCATTACTGAATATCAGAATTTGAAGCCAAGCCTGCCCCTGCTGATTTTCAAGGCTTGTCCCTTCTGGAGTGTCACTGTGAAAATGAGCCGTGGGAGTATTTCAGTTATCTCCCCGCCTCTGGCTTTCTGCTTTCTTGCCCTTTTTTTTTTTTAATTAATTTATTTATTTTAATTTTTAATTTGAAGAAGTGGCCTTATTTCTGTAGTCTTTCTGCAGAGAAAACCCACAGAGCTATTTGGGTTTAACACAGGTGTCAAGACAAGATATGGATATGGAACAGACTATTCAGGTGGCTCAGGTGATCCTACACACACTTTGTCCAGATCAGTTGTAGAAGGCGGCAATGATACTAGATGACATCCAGTGGAAAAGCACTCCAGTGCAGTAGGGCAGGACACTGTTTATACTCCAGTTCATCTCTTGGCCTCCTTCCCAGTAGCTTCTCCCCTGTGAATAAGCTCAGGTAAAGCTTATAAAGTCCTTTGAATATATAACTACTAAGTATCACAGTTATATTTCTAGTGGACCTGATCTATTTCCCCCACCATGGCAAAGAAACAATAGAGTGTCTCAGCTGCTGTATTCTCCCTTCCATGTTTTCACATGCCCATTAATTTTTTTTTTTATTTTTCAGAAGCATCACCCTGGCATAGGGCACAAAGACTTAGCCATCAAAACGGAACCATAGTGATTATAACACAAACGCTGCTCCAAAGCTGAAAGCATTAATCACTCCTGCAAATAAAGGACTATTTACTAACACTTTTATCTGAGCTCAGACAAAACACTTGTAAAATAGCCCTTTGTCTGCACCTCAGACTAAAGGGCAGAATGTTACTCTGGGTCTGCAATTTGTCATCTAGAAACATATAATGAGCATCTGAGGGGACAGGCACGGTCCTGATTCTCCTGCTTTTATTAGAAGATACTCTGCAATATCAACTAGCTCTCCTGTTTTCTCAATTGCTCTTTTTGAACTGTGGCTTTCAAAGTTACAGTCTGAGGAGGATACAGAAGGGAGTACATCGATATAAGCAGTTTATTATAATATATTATATTTGGCAAAAAACAGGCAAGTGAGAAGTTCCACAATAGAGATTAACACCTAATTAACAGCAGATGAAGGTAAAAATCCAACTCACTTCTTTCATATGTATAAGATGCGAGAGACAAACCATTTTTTGGGGGGAAAAAGACTCCAGCTATAGGGATCATAATATTTACTTGTTGATTTCATCTTGCTATTTCTGTTCAGTTATTCCAAGAATGGTTATTCCAAGGATGTCATTCAGGTGTTTGGGGCTGTTTTTTTTTTTTTGACTCAGAGAAATGTATTTATGCTGCACTCAAATATGATGCCCTTCATTTTGCTGTTGAAAATCACTCCATACTTTGCCCAAGAACAAGCTATGAAGCCAAAGGGTAGCAAGATAGGAAATTCACTCTACAGAAACAAAGCTGCAAAAGTTACTGCTGCAAAACTTACAATAATTTTTTTGATGCCACTGTTCTGGGTTTTTTTCATTTGAGTACCATATACGGATATGAATAGCTCAGCTGATAATTACTCTGTACATAATAGAGGCACCTAAAAATAGAGCAGGTCTACCACTGACTGGGAGAGCTGTGAAGTTCAAGTGCCTTAATGAAATTTCAGTTTTGTTCGTATTTGTGTTAGTCTGTGACATTCTGTGTGCCTGTTCAATAGCTCTCCCCTTTGCAGCTAGTAATAGGCTTGGTACAAATCTAGCTAAATCAAGTTAACTATAGGACAGGGAAATTAATAGTTTTAAAATTCAATTCATTATTCATTTCTGTCTATATTTTAAGATTTCACTGCCAGGTTTTAACATACTTGTTTCCTGAATGCTGACAAGCAGAACAACTTGTATTGATTCACAGTATTCACCCTCCATATGATATCACTGACAGCTTCATTACATGGGATGCTAAATTTTTTTCCATGTGGTCACCCCTAATGAGATTAAATATACTTTATATTTTCAAGCCATTTATTTGCAAGGAATTGTGATTGGATTGTCATCACATCAAGGTTATTTAACCTAATATGCAGTAGAGAGAAAAAAAAAACAAACAAGCACTTCTGAAGGGGAGGTCATCAACTGATGTTATTTAGGAAGTATATTACTCAAGTAATTTTTCTGAGATATTAAAGAGGCATTTTATTTGCAATCCTACGCCATTCGAGTTATCCAGAGATGCTTTGCATATTTATAGTACACACACTTAGGACAACTCATTTCCTATTTGGAATCAGAATTCAGGTCCCACTTAAGTCAATGGGAATTTTGCCATCAACTTTAATGAAATCATTATTTAATTCTTACTATATATAACTCAGGTAGCTTCAAGCCACTCCAAAATACTGGCAAGAATTATCACCGACTTCTGCCCCTGCTGTAGAATTGCTGAGACAATAATCAGGCTGGAGGTGGAAAAGCAGCAACAGAGAGAAAGACTACAATTGTAAAAGAGGGTCACAATAGCATGGCACCACATAAATACTGCGTCATCCATGTTGTGGTGTTAATCTGCATGAGTTTCCCGATTAATCCGTCTTCTCTAATTTAAGTCATTTAATGTGTAACCCGCAGGCACAGAATAATATTTTGTTGCAGATAAACATGCTGCTATAATCAGCATATTTTCAGGCAATTCATACACAAGAAATGTCACTGTTATATGAATGTATAATGCACACAAAGAAACAGATTAAACCTATCGCAAAGGCTTTTCTTTAAGCTAACATAAAATTCCATACCTCAACTGGTACTTCAAATAACAAAATCTTTTACTGATCCACTGCAGAAAACAATTATGCTAATTTCGACTACTCCTCCATTTCTGTAATGCTCATGACTCAGAGTTCGACATGATCATAATTTGGCTGACTGGGAGATTGTAAAAGAGGTATAAATAAAGCATCGTACCAGACAAAAAATCCACAGCTAGTAAGCAATACAACGTTCATTAATAGCTGCTTCCTCCCAAAGGACTTCCACCAGCCAGCAGAATCTCACACTCTCGTTTCCAAGGAGTTGTGTGTGCTTGATGCAGACTCAAACTAACTTTCTCAGTTAATTCTGTTTCACATAACTGAGGCATTTCAATGGTGATTATTTGCTAGCTAATCTCCTTCAGAAGGCTGTACTTCCAGAAGCCTCTTTGCTGCACTGAGTGGGAGATGTAAAGCAAGACACAGTTACAAATAGAAGTGATGACACAAATAAGTGAAGTCATCAAACTTCTGACCTCAGTCCTGTGATTTAGTCACAGATTATGCTATCCTTTTAGTTGCAATAGGCAAGCATCTATACAGTTCCTTAGTAGTACAGACAAAAGGAAGAGGGTATGTGTGCCTGTGTTCCTAGCTAGAGAGATTATGTATTATTTTGTCCTTCAGCACAGCCTTGTAAACTCAGTCTTACAAATCACTGAGTTCAACATGTACCTCATTTTAAGTAAACTCACAATAATGTCAAGTATGTCTGATGCTCACGTGTATGTTGCAGGATGAAGAAGGAGAGTAGAAGATGAGGAGATGAAGAAGGTGAGTAGATTAGCTTTTAGATTTATTTGTTTTCGGAGTATCCCAAAACTAGATAATTTAAAGAGAAAATAAGTAGGTTCTCAATAGGTTTGCAAGGTTCACACCTGTTATTACAAGCAGCTTTACCTTGCTCAGCAGAGAACTCCTTTGCACTTTGAAGTTCAAGTGAAATATCTCTTGCAGGCTCTAGTGTGTCTGCTCCTCCACTGGTACATTAAAAACAAAGTGCAGAAATGAATTGACAGCTTTTCATTTCTTTCCCTAATTACCAATCACAGCAGCTGCTTGGTGGAAGAATAATGAGCTTCCTTCTTTTTTTTCCCCTTATTTGAGCAAAATCCTAGGCTTATTTGGTGCATATTTTTGTGCTTTTCTTATGACATTACTACTTGCTGCTGTCAAGAGCTGATTTTGTTTTATTAATTTAGGTAAGGATACTAAGGCAATACAATAAATAGGAAATAATTAGATACATCTGTCCTGTATTTTTTAGTTACTGCTGACATACCTAAGATTAGGCCTTATGTCCTGGACCTCAGTGCCATTGGGCTGGAAGTCATACAGCATCTAGCTCTTTTGACCTGAAGACTGCAGATACGCTTTTCCTCAGTACTGCAGTATATACTGCCCAAGGAACAGGAAGCCTCTAAGGCAGAAAACTCTCCCATTAGACCTATCCCTATCCAAGGAAAATAATTACTAGAATAATTATTACTACTAGGGCAAGACTCAAATGAATACAGCTTCACAACTAACCATCACTTACTTGGTAAAGCAGTTATAACTAATCTGCCTCTGAGCTGATGAGCTGGAGAGCCCTTGACTCATAGGTGTTCCCAGCGAGGAATTTGACTGGCACACAAAAAATCCAAGATGCCACTACGGTTTGAAATAGGAATGATAACTGGGCCCAAGATTTATGTGACAGAAGACACCCAGGGTTCAGCCCTGCGGTTTAAGCTTGTGACTAGCCTCTCACTGCACTAAATGACCAGGCCAAAATGATCGCAAAACACTTTTGGGTGTAATTTAGCTTTGACCAGGATCCAAGTTTTATTGCTTAGCTTCAGCTCACAGTTACATTAATACTTCCCATGGGCTTTCTTCAGAAAATTAGGTATTTGACAGATTCTTAAATTTGGTAGCAATCATGTAGCTCAGTTTCTTTTTCTGCTCAATGTGGAAGAAAATAATAATGTTTCATATACTTCTGACCCCAATTCAGTGTAACACACATGTTATACATTAAAGTTTAGAGAAGTATTTTAAAAAATTCCTAAGGCAAAACCTTTACGTGAACTCCACTGAGGGACAGTTAGTTGTAAATAGTCAAAAAATTTGGGCCTGTGGTCAAAATACTGGACTAGGACTGCAAACCTGGAGATGACCCTCAGTTTTGCTATACTCTTCATGCATTGCCAAACACCATCTTCTGAACAAGGAAGACAACAAAAATCTCCTTTCTCCTGGTTAGAACTTGCTCTGTTTCTGCAGAAAAATAACTCTTTTCAGTTGGTGCATCACTGCACTGGTAAGTAGGTGGGAGTTATCCAAGATAATATCTTTGCCTTTTTGTATTTTAAGGGTACAATCACATTTCTCTGTACAAAGCCTCGGTACATTTTTTTACAAGGGCTTAATCCCCACAAGTTGTGCAGTATCAATGAAACAAACCTTAAAAGAAATTATATGCTTCAGCTATTGGGAAAATAGGTTTTTATAGCAGACTACAACACATTTATAAGTGGCTCAAACCACACGTTATTGCTATATGAAGAACAAAACAGCACGCGACCAAAGATGCATCTGGCCATGCAGTAAGACTGCTACTATCTATCACTTAAATAGATGAGAAAAGTTGCCAGTAAGTGCTGCCAACTGCTGCTCTAATAAACAATATTTCTCTCAACAGAAAGCCAGTACCATGTGCTGATTTATAGTAAATGTGCCATTCTTTCCCTGTGCTATCAGCACTGAAGACAATAACAAGTAGCTCAGAGCACAAGAATACATTTTTATAAAAACAAACCAATGGGTGTTGGCACAGCACCTTATCTGCTATATGTGAGCATAGAAGCATTTGAATTGCCCCAGTGGACACCCTAAGATCCTTTATTACATTTATGCTGTTGATTTCTTGAACACAGCTTTGAGAACGAAGACCAATAAATTGCCAGTGAATAGTGTTCAGCGATATATTTGACACATTTGGATCTACGGGCACAAAAGTCAAATCAAAGGCTGTGAGGAGGTAGCAGAGGTTACGCCCTACTGTAGAGGTGAGTCGTACATATACTCTGAATCAGCCTGAACACATAACCAGTGGAAGTTAAGAGCTGAGCAAATGCTTTGGTTCATAGATAAATCTGTAAAAATTCCTTATGTGTCTTCCAAATGCCTGCTGTTCAATTACCACCACTCGTAAAGGGAAAAGGAGTCTCTAGAACAGTACGATCCCTCTTCATCATTAACGGCTGATGGAGAAACATCCTGTTTTGGAGACTGCATTAGCTTACACAAGTGTGAAGCTGCAATGTTCCCATCTCCCATCATGTTCAAGATGTTTTCACAGTAGGTTATTAGCCTGGTAGCTGTACTAACACTATTTCTGCATGGTGTGCAAGACGTACACTGCTCAGCCTCCCCAAAATGCTCTTCAATTACTTATTTCTATATGCAAAATACCACCCTGGGGGCCATCACAATTTTCCGTTCACATTTACTCAAATCTAACATGAAACATGCTCTTCATTCAGAATAGTGCATCTGCCTAATGCCACAACTCCTCAATTCCACTCCCAGCCCCCCTGGAAGAAGTCGTGCTCCACCCTGAGCCAGCTACCCAGAAGGTCTCATCAAATGGCTTTATGGGAAAGCATCACTCTTAGACCTAGTGCAATTATTTACATTTGACTAAAGCTTAATGCATATTTTGCTAAAGTTAATCTTCCAAAAAGATACTTAAGCTTAGTTCAAAGGCATTTCAGGGCAGAGAACTATGGATTTATTGCAGCAGTTGTGATGTATGTCTAATCTTTTTTAATTGGCATATGTCTAGCTTCAGTTTCCATCTGCTGATTCTTACAGAAACGCTATTTAGGACCCAACACTTCTTTTCCCATGAAAATACTACTTCATTGTAATTGAAACCTCTCTCAATCTCTTTAATAACTACATACACTCAAAATTTAAAGAGTCAGCACATTTCCAGTTACACTTGCAACTTGGCTATGCTCCTCCTGCCCCAAATTGGGATTGTACAAATACAGAGTTTTTTTGCTTTAATTTCCCCAAACAGCAAGGTTTCAACTGGTGCTCTGAAGCATCCACTGCAACCTTCCAACAGTTACTTTTGTGACTGGAGATAAAAGGGTGCTAATTGGGGAGTGTCTGTCTGGTGAGATCCTGCCTAAAGCCAACAGTTAGTTATCTTTACAGATCACGACAGGGATGGTGCTGCTTGGCAGCATTTACAGCTCTGGCAGACACTGGTAGAAATTTCAGGGGAACCTTCAATTCTTTTTGTATGTTTAAAGCTGCCCAGAGACAAAGACAGAGTGTTTTCAAAATAATTACTGATTAGTCCACCCTTTTTCATTGACAAACACCCAGGGTGAGTAAGAGCACATTAAATGTATTTTGAAGAGAGATATTTTGTGCTACAAATTCCCATGGAGAGAAGGGGGCAGGACACTACAGACCACCCACCAGCCAGCGCCACTTTCAGCAATCTGGTAGGTGCTGAACACAAAAGCTTGTGATGTCAGGTCTCAAGTCCTAAGCAGCAGGTCCCAGTGGTGGGGCATGTAAACTCACTTATGTCTTGAAGCTCTGTACTGTTGGCTTGTGCTGAATCGCTACGCTATGGCCAGTGCTTCCATAGCTAGCAGACACTAAAAAGGAGGCTTTAGAAAGACAAGGAAGAATAATTTTTACTATTGCATTTAAAAGGGAGTATTCATCAACAACAGAAGCTTTTTACATCACATTGTCAAGGGAGAGGTTCTGCCTTTTTAGTTAAGGCTTTTATACTGCTCAAACATGAACAAGCACTTAATTACAGGACAGTACTAAAATAACGTTAAGGAAAAACTTAGATGAAATTCAGTTCTATTCATGCAAAATAAGAAGATGCCATGACTGTCTAAAACTACTACTTCTTCCTAGCTGGGAACTTTTACCTTGTGGTTTAAGACTTTTTACGCAGAAAATTGACTCTACAATATGCATACATTAAAGTATAATAACGAAAATATTTGCTATACAAATGTTAATTTGTTTGAAAACACAGTTGGGTCTGTCCTTAAATTTACATTTAATGGAAAACACATCAAAGACTGAAGTAACTAATTACAGGGACACATGTCTGTTTGGGACCTACCCAGATAGCTTACTGACCTGGGCAAAGAAACACAAGATCAGTTAAGTGAACAGTAAAATGTTGTAAATTAAGTTACTTTCCTGGTATTTTCTGTGCATGTCNTTTTTTTTTTTTTTTTTTTGTCTGGTTTGGGTTTTTTGTAGCTTTGGGGATTTTTTAACTTTTGGTGTTATCCTGACCGATGCTGTCCATTATCTTACAGAGCTGATTGCACAAAAGGTTTTTAAAACAGCTGCGTGCTCCAGGGACAGGGAAGCTGAATCAAACTAGTGCTTCTTCTGCCCTCTTAAGCATCAATGATTAGCCAACAGTCAAGGCAGACTAATTTAACCATCTAAGTTAGTTTTCTCCACATCTGAAAAAGGAGCTGGTGATTTCAGCAGTAAAAGGTTTTGGACATTTCTAGATATCTAAAGGGTGGAGAAGAGGATATAAAGAGCCTACATAGCCCAGAAATCAAGCAGGCTGCTCAGAACTCCACTAAAACAGAAAAACAATGGCAAGCTCTTACGTACTTAACCTTGTGACACACAGAAAATGTTTCTTTAATAGCTTTCCTCCTTCTGCAGTAAAAGTTACAATCACGTTCTAGAAAGGTGAATGGGTGCTACTTAAGAGCTTTATTTTTTTTAACAGTTAAAAAGAAATCTAAGTAGTAACTGATTCCTTGATACAGAAAAAACACTCTGCTCGCAGTATTTTCTTTATACTGCAGACTACAATAACGTTACCCTTTGTTACACAGAAACTGCAGCTCTTATAGAAGTTGAGTAACATTCACTTGGGAAACAAAGAAAGAGAGGGGAAAAATAGTTTTTAATTTTGTCTAGGGTTTTTTGCCTTTCTTCTGAGATTATATGAGATAAAAATATATCTGGAGTCTTCTCCTATTGAAGCTGACAAAATACTTTTCAGACCTGAGCTTTTGGCAAAGGCAGCTGAGGAGAAGGAATGAGGCAATCAGATGTGATGTGGAAAGTTATCAAAAAAGGACAATAGTTTGAGTATTATTTTTAAATGGTACAGTTTAATAAACAAATTTGTCTTTTTTCTTTCTTTTTGGGTTTCTGCTGTTAAGTTGAAAGCAAAGCATATCTTTTCGATGGTCTTTTTGACCAAGGCTAAAACGAAGATATACTGACTTCTGTAAATAATCCCATATAAAGAACTACTAAATTACATCAGTATTTCTCTAACGTAATAGCTTGAGGGAAAAAAAAATCTATTAACAGTTGGCAGCTACTGTACATGGCTTCCCATTTTTCTGGAAATCCAGCCAAGTTTTCCTCCTCCCCATGCAGGGGATCAAAGACATCATGCTAGAAAGCATGTATTACCAAACACTTAGGAAGAAACAAACATTCTTAGGATTTCTATGCTAAACACAGAAGGAAAACCGAGTATTTGTTTCACATGGGACATGTAGACAATCAATATGAAAGTTTAAACTCTTTTTTTTGTTTAGCTAATTACTGAGGAGTTTCCCAGCGAACTTTAAAAAGGACAAGGTATTGTGTTATGCTAAATACAGTGAAATTTTGAGAAGCATCTTAAGGATTCAAACTTGCAGGTTAGTTTTCAAATTCCGTATGCTTTTCCCCCTTCCCAGATATCTAGCTTCTGGCCTTCTTTACTCAGGAAAGAGGAGTGAAAATCCCACAGTCCAATGTGCAAGCTATATATTGATTCAGTTTGGCTGCTAACAGACCATTTGCCAAGAAGGCATAAATACAGTCTCAGGAATATTGCAGCCTGCTGTCCAGACCAGCAGAACTTTCTGGGCACACAGCATGTGAAAAATAGCATAGAAGAACGAAATTATACTTTTGAACACACAGGAAGCTATGATAGAGGATAATCCTTTTTCCATAGTCCTAGAAGACAGATTTTCCCTTCTACCATCACTGCACTGAACATGAAAGCATCAGTGCCATTGATCTTCTCATTAGCTTGTGCTGTTAGGCCTGAATGCTGTCCAGCATCAAATTATTCTGTAACAGATCTAAATGTGCAATACATTCCAATTATAGGACTTCACTGAGCTGTTCAGTCCTTCTGAAATTTTGCCCTTTTCTTCAAGGAAGACGAAAGGACTATCATGGAGTTTATTTTCCCTTTAGCCTGGAGTGGGGCACTGGCACACGGCAGAGGCTCACTGGATATTCAGGCAATTTTGCCAGTAGGGGCTTTTCAAAGGCTTCTAACAGCAAGAATGGATGACTCTCACAGCAAAACATACTACCACTTTCAAACACCACTGCCAAATTCTAAGTTGTGCTTCTTCCAAAACCTAGGGGTATTGCTACACAAATCAAGTTTTTAATATAAAAAAAAGTTGCCAAAACATGTCCCATGCCCCTATCTAAACCACTTTTCTGGTAATAAAGATTCAGGCTGAAAATTTATGCGAGAGAGGAAAATTTCATGCCCAACACTTAGAGCTTGATATGTTAGTTTTTGAAGCTGAAAATTATTTTTCAGGAGAAATTTTTAGGCAGCATTAAAAGAAGAGCTACAAGGCCAATTTAACATTTTTTTTATCGTTTGGAATTTCGGCCAGGTCTGAAGTTATTTATACTCATATTGTACTCAGGATTCTCTCAGCAATACCTCAATAACATCAGAGGCTTTTGCCTAAGGAAGGAGCCAGGTAAAAATGCCAAAATAATTGCATAGAAAATAATTAAACCCCACACTGCAGTCTCACACTAAGTAGTCACACTTTGCTGGTTCAATACACTGAATCATTTTGGAATTTTATTTTTATTTATTGTGAGTGGGCTTTGTTAAACCCGAGTAAGATACGCTCTTACGGCTGGGTTGTACTGGATTTATATTCGAACAACACACAGACCAGCAAAGGAAACATGTATTTGAAGACTTTTTTGTGTGTGTGTGTCAATAAACTGCTTATAAAGAAAGACTAAGATCAGATGCAAGGCGGAACTGATGTTGGAGGGGGGATGAAAAGATTATCATTTCCTGTGTCTTGTGAGATGATCAGGTCTCAAAGAAAGAATAAACTTACCAGACTTAAAAAAAGTGGTTAGAGAAGGTTATCACACACGAGAAAGGCACAGGGTGGAGTAATTTCTGGCATTACATTTCTGGCAGTCTGAATTTTAAGACTCATAACAGAAAATAGTCTTCCTTTGGGATAACAAAACCTATTTTTTTGCTGAGGATAAAACTTTGAAAAACACTAATAAAATTAACAATAAAAACAAAAAGAAGTGATCTTTGAGGAGGTTATATCAAGAACAAATTGTTGTGGGGAGAAAGGAAAGTGCTTCTTCACTAGCCTGCCATGACAGAAGCATCCCAGAAGAAAGTCAGCCTTAAATAATCCTGCTCAGAGTACGCATTTGGGAGAGGTTTGTGTGGTCAGATCCTGTCTAATGGCAAAACTCCGTGCAGTGGTTTCTCAGATAAAGTATTTCTGCAGACAATTATCCATTTGAGAACACAATGGTATTTGCTTCTTGCATTTCTGAAACACTGTGTTAGACCTTCTTAAGCTTCATATTGCAGTAACAGTGCCCGCAGAAAACAAGGAAAACAACACTGAAGTCCTACAGGTGAGTGTTTCTGACAAGCTTGAAAATCTGAGTTTCTCTTAATAAGCTCTGTTTCTTTTTCCAAACAAACCAGCAGAAACTAAGTAGGAACAAGAGAGTCATCTATATATATTTTGTATTTGTGAGGACTAACACTGCAAACAAAGCATTCCATTTCTAGAACACACTCCAAAACCACACTGACATTTTGCAGATACAATTAGGCCAATAATTAATTAATGTAGCATGATCCAGAAACAAACCTTATAAAGACAGCAGGTTGTCAGGAGTCACCCAGATAATAAACAACTGAAAAAGCAAGAAGTGTCTGTGCCCTAGTGCAGTACAAAGATGATCCCATTCCGTCTCTTAAATCATGCAGCTTTTTCGAGCACTGTAAATTTGGGTTCCTTCAGCTTTGCTAACGCTAGGTCTGACAGCATTAAGGTCTTTTTCCAGTGTGAGTTCACTGATTTCTGAGCTCAAAATGCAGATTTTACCTTTGGAGAACTTCTAGGATTTCTCAAAGCCTGATGTCCTCTTTACAGAAATTGGTATAAACTTACGTTTCAGCCATCTACTCTGCTGTCAAAGTTCTCCCACAAAGCCTTTCAAAGCTTTTTAGTCAGCCTCTGTATTTTAAAGAAAATATTTTCTAAGTCTTCAGCCTCATGTTTGCATCTTGCTTAAAGTTTGCATCTAATAGTTCTGTGCTGTGCCTGGTTCGTGCCTCTAACCTTCAGTTCAATGATCAAGACCGTCTGTTGTTCATTTAACTCAAACTCAGTCTGTTCCCCAGTCCCCACACTCAAACAGAAGTTCAATGATCAATTTTAACAAGTCAAACACAGGCAATTATTAATACAGTGTAATCCCTGACAGCCTTCCTCTAGCACTCCTTGTCAAGGCCCTTTAAATCTGCTCTCAGATTATGAGGCAAGACCAGAAATTCAAGGAAGCTCTTCATTCTGCTATTACTAGGAAGGCAGTCACCCTCATGTACATGCAGGTACACACCCATACATGCTATTTAAAATTAACAGGTTTTCATTGATCCACTTCTTGGCAGAAGAGCACAGATGTGATTCATGTAGCTGTATTATTGTCTGTCTTGTTCAATGAAATACCACTAGTCTTTTGAAGACTGTCATCTCATCTGCTGGCAAGCATGAGTTCCCACGAGATGCAACAGGGAAAGTGTAACAAACTGCACTGAAAAGATGGAAAAAATGAGGACCCTTCAGCAGTGGCAGCTTCCTGCATGACATGTAATTTAAGAAGCCTTGATAATAAAGAGCAATGCAACCCAAGCCAAAATGCTGGAGAAAAAGTGGAATGGTGGATACAGCAGAAAACTTAAAAATGAACAAAATCCACATTTTAGTTTTACAGCAGCATAGTTCCCACTGTCTGTTCATCACTGCCTGCAGCCCTAAAGGAGAGACAGACCCTCTTGAAATTACTGGGATCAGTCCTCCCACTGAGTACGTGTCAGTGGAAGACATGTATGCATTCACAGGATCATTCAGATTAGAAGGAACCTCAAGAGGTCATCAGTCCAACCTCCTCCTATTCAAAGCAGGGTTGCTATGAATTCAGACCAGGTTACTCAAGGCTTAAGCCACATCCTTGGGCTGGGTATTGTATGTATTTCAGATCTTTTTATCCGAAGATACTACTTCTTCCAGAAACTGAATTTATGGAAACTGCACGAAGTGAAGCTTGAAGAAATCAACTTGTCTGTAAAGTGCCCTGGAAAACGAAGTTTTCTATGAAATACCAACGCTGATCCTCAGGGGGGAGCTCATTACTACAGATTTTAGGGATCATTGTGTGTCACTGATTCTATTTTTCCTTGCTTTTAACATTAGGACAAAGATATAAAGAAATTTCACAATGAAGTGTGTTATGTGCATAATTAACATTCTCATTTCAGTTTGCATGTTATTGTTGTCCATCCTAACTCGAGTTCCCATCACCAAAATATTGCTGCTTATGCCATAAATTAGATCTCAAAGACATTAATTCTATTTCCCAAGACATATCAAACACCTATGTGATGTTATTGCTTTATTTTCCTTTGAAACATGAACCCGCTCTCTGATCCAATATTTCAAACTCTGAAGTTCTTAAACAGAAGCCACCAAGGTATTGAACATAAATTACTTCTACTGGAAGGAACTTTAGGAATGACTGACTGCTGAGCAGCACTTATTTCCTTTCCATGTTAACACATTTAGGTGTGCTCTCCTTCAGTCTGACACCTATTTAACATGATAAGATATGACCCAGAATGTGCAGATCAGAGCAGAAGCAATAATAATATCAAGTTTTTCTGCTCAGGTCCATAGCAGTAGAAACCCTTGGGCTTACTGAAGGAGTTAACACAAAGTGATCTTTAACACATGCATTGCTTGTGAAGTTTTTCTTTGACACATCAGATTATTCAAGAACCACAATGCCAGTATAATCAAGTTATTCTGAGAGATGATTTTAAGTCTTCAGCACAAGTGTACTCCCATATAAAATGTAAATGAATAAACATACAGGATTGCAAACAGTAGCAAGCCAAGAAGAAAACATTACTAAAAGTCTCATCCTACAACTGGACCAGCACAGGCACAGACATGCCCGAGCAGCTGTACTGGTACACAGAGCATTTTGACTGTGTAGAGGCAGATACTAGGCTGAGATCTCCATCTTTGAAGGTTTCCTCTATCATAAAGCCTACAAAAATAGGAAAAACATCACAAGTCTTAGATTGCTTATACGCTGTGACTTCAGCTTATCGCACTGATCAATATTGTTTCCTTACTGTGTGTGCTTTCCTTTATGTCAAAACTGCACGCAGTATGGAGATGGCAAATATGCCTTGTCTGTGTGTCTTTACTAATCATAGCAGATTTTATTAACTTATCCAGCACTATGAAACTTCAATGAACAGTGTCACTGAGGGTTTTTTTAATTTTAGATTCCAGTCTTAGATACTGCCATCACGTGAACATTAACAATTTATACCCAGCAGGTCAATCACAAAGGTAAAACAGGTCCACTAGCTTCCCATATTCCTCACTTGATCCCAGCCAAAGTGTGAATGGGAAACACAAGAGTTTTGCAAGGGATGACGGCAAGTTGCACCAGAGAAAAAACACATGAAGAGAGTGGCAAATTACATATGGCTTTACAATGACTGATTTGAAGGCACAGTGTGTAGCACACTCTGAAAGCACCAGCTGTTGAGTGTGAAACACTTGACACTGCTGAGACATTTGGAAGCCAAACATTGAACACTGAAAGAGAAACTTGAGGATTTTTCATCCAAGAAAATCTGAAGCCTTAGAGGGAAGAATTAACTGGATTTGATTACTCAGACTGGCAATATCAATATGAAGGCACTTCAGCCTTCTTATTTGACATCTCTTTGAATCGCGCAGCCTTAAAAAAGACAGTGTTGCTGAAGGTCTTTGCACAATAGTCAACTTCAAGATGCAGAGAGCCATAAGCAACCACACGCAGTCTATTGTTCCACTGTGCCACCTGGCACTGGGTTGAGGTGTCTATCAGTGACTGTTTTCACACTCCTGACAAGCTATTACTCAGCTACATGACTGATAGGTCAATTGTAGTCTGCTTTGATTTGTAAGCTGTCTACCAAAAAGTTACCATTTTTTAAAGAAATGTTTATTTCAAGAAGCATTTTTCAAATTATTTAGACTTACAATTTTTGCTGCAGTAAGATCTACTGAAAAAGCATGGATGAAATATCACAGTTACAGCAGTTGGTTATTAAGGACCTCAGACAAACAAACTTTTACTCCTAAATCCATATGATTGCATCATTTCATACACACTATCAAGGGCTTGATAGCAAAATTTCTGCCTACAGGCTTGTTAGGCAGACTGTCCACGTGCCGGTTGTTCTCGCAGTCCAGGCAGACTGCATCAGCAATTCTGAATGTAAACCTTCCAGAAGACAACTTCTGCCCTCTCCATCCATACACAAAGGTGCAGACATGTTGATTTCTATCTGACAACAATCAATATTACAGCTCAACCTAGTCAACTTTAAGTTGATTTACCATCACACCTAAGCAAATCATAATTGTATTCACAGCTCATATCCTACGATACGTACAGAATGTTCTGCTTTCCATTATAGATTACAAAACTACCAGTGACATGAATGGCAGTCTAGCAAGCAGGTGACTGGCTGCACAGATGGATTAATACACTTAAGAAATTGCTATTTGTTAACATTCACAAGAATTAGAAAGTAATTGTGAGGCAAACAACAAGTGAAGAATCAAAACTAAAAGATAGTAAAGCATACTCCAATCTGTTCACAAACAGTATGCCAACAAAGTGGGGGGAAAAAATTTGGTAGTTTATTTTATCTTTTTACACATTCCCATGTCTCTTCTTGTGGATTAAAAGAACCAATGAAGTAAGTTTATTGACATTCAACTACCAGCATTAGAATCATAGAATCATAGAATTGTCTAGGTTGGAAGAGACCCTTGGGATCATCTCGAGTCCAACCATCTACCCTACTCTACAAAGTTCTCCCCTACACCATATCCCCAACACCACATCTAAACGTCTCTTAAACACATCCAGGGATGGTGACTCAACCACCTCCCTGGGCAGTCTATTCCAATGCCCAACCACCCTTTCTGTGAAAAATTCTTTCCTAATGTTCAGTCTAAACCTACCCTGTTGGAGCTTGAAGCCATTCCCTCTTGTTCTGTCATTAATTACCTGTGAGAAGAGACCAGCACCAACCTCTCTACAGTGTCCTTTCAAATAGTTGTAGAGAGTGATGAGGTCTCCCCTCAGCCTTCTCTTCCTCAAACTAAACAGTCCCAGCTCCTTCAACCGCTCTTCATATGATTTGTCTGCTAGGCCCTTCACCAGTTTCGTTGCCCTCCTCTGCACTCGCTCCAGCACCTCGATATCTCTCTTGTATTGCGGTGCCCAAAACTGGACACAATACTCGAGGTGTGGCCTCACCAGTGCTGAGTACAGGGGCACAATCACCTCCCTACTTCTGCTGGCCACGCTATTTCTAATACAAGCCAGGATGCCGTTGGCTTTCTTGGCCACCTGGGCACACTGCCGGCTCATATTCAGCCGCTTGTCAATTAGAACCCCCAGGTCTCTTTCTGCCAGGCAGCTTTCCAGCCACACCTCCCCAAGCCTGTAGCGCTGCATGGGGTTATTGTGGCCCAAGTGCAGAACCTGGCACTTGCCCTTGTTGAAACTCATACCATTGATGTTGGCCCAGTGATCCAATCTATCTAAGTCTCTCTGTAGAGCTTCCCTGTCCTCCTGGGAATCAACACTCCTGCTTAACTTGGTGTCATCTGCAAACTTGCTGATGATACACCCTATGTCCTTATCAAGATCATCAATAAAGACGTTGAACAGAAATGGTCCCAACACTGAGCCCTGAGGCACACCACTTGTGACCGGCCGCCAGCTGGATTTAAATCCATTGAGCACCACTCTTTGGGACCTTCCAGTCAGCCAGTGCTTGATCCAGCGGATCGTATGCTCATTCAGGCCGTGCGAAGCCAGTTTTTCCACAAGAATTGTATGGGGGACAGTATCGAATGCTTTTTGAAAGTCCAGGTATACAATATCAACAGCCTTTCCCTCATCCAATATTCTGGTAATCTTGTCATAGAAGGAGATCAGGTTCGTCTGGCAGGACCTGCCTTCCATAAACCCATGCTGACTAGCCCCGATCCCCTGGTTGCCCATTATGTGGGTTTTGATGGCACTCAAGATGACCTGCTCCATGACCTTCCCTGGTATCGAGGTTAGATTGACAGGTCTATAGTTACCTGGATCCTCCTTTTTGCCTTTCTTGTAGATGGGTGTTACCTGGATCCTCCTTTTTGCCTTTCTTGTAAAAACAAAACAAGATCACTACCCAGTATAGCCCCTGCCATGGGAGGCTTAAGAGCTCCTCTGCTGTCTCCTACCTATGAAACTTTCCAGCATGTTATCTTGAATGACTAATCTTTGGTAAAATATTTAAAAATTAGGTGCAAACAAAATGGAAATCTTCAAAAAAATATTCTGTAGAACAGAAAATCACAGAACATTAAAGAAGCTAAAAAACAATACAAACTGCTGCTGCTCCACATTTTTCCTCTAGGAATGAGTAGAAGTCTACCCAGCCCAAATCTTTAGTAATTATTTCCACACAGGAGTGCAGCATTGATTTCTCTAAAGCATACAGAGGGCAAGGAGTGCTTTAGCATCATTTGAGAGAGAAGCCTCAGAAAAGAAGTGGCTGATGGAGAACAACATTTACTTCATTTGCAAAAAAAAAACAAATTATCAGAGCCATGAAGTCTGCAAGTAAGCCTTTCCCTAGCTTCTACATTAATTTTATCATATAAAATGAAACCCATTAATAATTTATATTTCCTTGTTGTTATTAGTAATAAATATGGCCTCACAATCCGTTAAAGCTAATGAATCTGTCTTGGGTCCTTTAAGCATGCTACTACTATAAAAAAATAACAATGGCTTCAATATAAGGTTACACAAGGGCAGACTTTGACCTTTTCATTTCTGTATATTCCCAATGATGTAACGTACAAAAAAAAAAGCATTTATTTCTTTGTGTATCATGCGTGGTTCTCTTCAAGCAGCAGATCAATGATCATCAAGGTTTAGTTAGGAATGCTATCACACTGTTAGACAAATGGTACTGCTCATAGGAAAAATAAGTTTATTTTCTGCATGCAGTAAACCTGCTCAGCTATGACCTTCTCTTCTTTCGCAGAGAGGGTCCCTCTTAATGGCTAAGAGAAAATTAAATACAATTGGCCAGACTGTAACACAGGTTTGGCTGGTTTGTTGCACAAAGAATTTAGTGTAAAACCTCCCTGCCATAAGACAGATACACCATCAACTTTGAAGGTTGCTCAAAAACACATCAGTGCTCTCTACAAATAACTGTTCATTTTGATTACTTTACCTGCAAGACAGAACATTACTTAAAAAACAAAACCAAAACAATGTAAGTTACTATCCAGTGATACTATGCTTTGCAGACAAAACCACTACACATTCCTTACAGAACTTGTGTCATGGCTTTCCACAGTAACAACAAAAGCAAATCTATAATGAAAGCTGAATGCAAAGAATTTGGTGAATTATAAACTGATTATATATTAAGACTATTTCATTTTCTCTACAAATCTTTTCTACAGTAACAGAAATTGCTTGTTGCACACCTTAACTGAAAATCTCTCATACACAAGCACTTTTGGGGGGGGAAACTATAAGAAAACAAAGCTACTGCTGTAAGAAAATTCAAAAGCGAACAGAGCATTGATTGTTAGTGCTACTCATAAGCTTTAATTTACCCTTTTCAAGCACACAGTAATAAAACGCCTTATAAAATACAACAGTGAAGATGGTTTTGAATAAAGAAAAGAGAAAACAAAGGGAAGGGAAAAGGGACAAGCTTTGTGTACTGTTTTCTGTTTAAGTGCATCTTTGCTTCTTACAAACACCCTCAAGAAAGGGGTCCTCTGGCCTAAAGGCAGTAACCAAATAAATTAGTTATAGAAATTGGCAGGCTGTGAAATACACACACAGAAAACCCCAAAACAAAAGAAAAAACCCTACCAAAGGATACATAGCATATCTGTGTAACGTGCCAGAATAAGAAAGATGGTCAATAGACAAAAACACTATGCTAAGAAGAATGAAGGGGTTTTACTTCAATTTTTTAAGAGGAAGAAGTAAATAGAATCTTTATACAATTCATACAAGAGGTAAGTAACTCTCTGGATATAAAGTGAGCGACTAAGCTATGAATTACAGCAAGCTTATAATTAAAAAGAGCTGGAAATCCTTAACCACTACTCTGCACCCAGTCATTAATGCAGCTAGTTACACACTGCAGTCATTAACATACCCATAAATTGTTTACCTAGCTACTGTTATACAGCAATTCTGTATTTAAAATGTGATTCTGATTCAATTGGTTTGGAATTACCGTATGTTTTATATGTGGATGCTACGGTAATGGCAGAAGTAACAAGAAAATCTGCTCAAAAAGTCATGATAATTTAGAGAACGTCTTCTTTAAGAGAATAATTATGTACAATTTCAGCGTTCTAGGAAAACTCACAGGTTCTGTGCATCCTTCCCTAAAGAACACGGCAGCTCTTTTGTTACAAGAAACCACTGAGACAGTATTAAGAAATCTGACAGCAGCGCAGGTTCATGCCAGGTTCCATAATGAAAAAGTGATGACCAAGAAAAAAAAGCCTTAGATCTTGGCTCCAGCCTGACTAAGCAGAGCATTTTCTACAAAAATAACAAGCCTACTTCAATAGTTTGAGAATACGAATGTCATGATTAATATAGTGATACCCAAGCTTTCTATTTTTACCATAAAAAAAACATTGTGCTCATGTTGACGCACAAAATCCTTTGTGGTAGCTTTCTCATATACAGTTTTGTCCCCTTATGACCAATACAGGAGACTACAAGCCTGTTCTTTGAATTTATACCAAATCCCATTCCCAAATTATAGCTTCTTAATTACTGAAAAATTGTATGTGTTTCTGTATGGAACTGCTTACCCATCCTGTGCTTTGTTTTCTGCAGGGTCTCTAAGTCTGGACCTTCAGATTTCATATCTCCCACGTGCTTGGAATAACATTTGATGTGTTCTTTTGGTATGATGAAAATTCCTTTATATTGCTGAAATGTGATATAAATGGTATTTTTCTTTAGAATCAGCACAACATACTTTTCTTTCAAAACTATTTCAGAACTAAAAAATAATGTCTTATTATATACTTCTAGCTAAAGATTAACTGCAAAACAATACTAGATGTCTACACTTCCATTAAGATAGAGGAAAAAGACTTGTATCAGCCTGGGAAAGAAAGACTTGTTTTTACTTCCTTTATTCCTGCTTTCCTAGCTATAGCAAAACGAAAACAGAAAAAGTGAGAGGGAGAGAGAATCAGTTTGTAAATTTTTCCTGTTACAGCTAGCTTGTCTTCATCACAGCCAGGACAGCTGGGACTGATCAAGGGTCTGAATGAAATAACACATGCACGCTACCATGTAAAGACTTTAAAACAGAAGCCTTCAGTAATTTCAGAGTATTTTTTCTTATTAGTAGACATTACAGCTGGATGTGTCTTTAAATGTGGTAAAAAAGCATCCCCTGTATTATGATTAGCACCAAGTTTCCTTCCTGATGATGACATAATGGAAAAAGTTCACTTTTTTACACATACTGGTAAAAAAAGGAAGGGATAGGTGCTTTTTTATGACAATGCAAATTCATAATGCACTATGACATGCTTCCTTAAATACATGAAAAATCCCCATATGTAGTCTGCTCAGGTTGCTGATACTTCTCCTCAGGTACACAATGATTTGAAAATAACTGTTGTGCTGTAGTCCTGTTCTTCCAGAAACCTCTCTTAATCTCTCTGCTTACAGGCTAATTATATGCGAACAAATAGCCTATAACATCACATGCTGTAATAAACAGCAAGATGCTGCCCCAGGCCTCAGGTTTTATTTTGTCCCCTTTCTCAAAAACAGACACGTGTTTCCCCCTTTCCATTTCTTTACATTATTTTCAAACCACCAAACTAACACAAATTAGTTTTTAAAGTCTTATCCCCTCCTGTTCTTAATAATTCAGAGGGAACATTATCAACACCTGGTGCTTTATTGTTCCTGGGTGTTCTGTTCACCTCTTGGTTCTTCTACAAATAGCTCAGCTGGCTGGAAAATTGCCATTTGGTCGCCTTTATCCATTTCACCATTAAAGAGACCATTAAAATACTCCCTCCATCTTTCTGTAATTGCATTCTTTCTAACTAAGATTTCCATTTTTTTCCTTTATCTGACTCATGCACAGGTCACATCCTTGTCTCGAATGCTGATATCCCAGTAAAATGGTCTGAAGTCACTTCAACTGCACAGAGCCATTTTTGTGCCATACTATCTTTTTGCTGAATCATTTGCACTACCAGAAAACTTACAAAGTTACAAAGTCACAAAATCCTCACCACATATCAACGTTCAATGGCTTTCTTATACTCCCCATCAAAAACTTTATTTTTTTTCTCAGGTTCTTTCTGTTGTTTTCTCCTGCTCTTCTCTTTACTCCAAATGTTTCCCAGCTGGTACAAAATTGTTGCACAATGTTCAAGCATGTTCCTACCTGCCTCCCTGGTGTTCTGGTCTGTATTTTGTTTCTCAAAGGCAAGTGTTACACTTAGAACTTCTCTCTTCATTAAAACAACTCAGTCATTATTTTTATAAAATGGTTAAGATACGTCTGAAGCATCTACCTTTAGCAGATTTGTTCACTGATAGCTTTGAAGTATCAGATAATTAGTGGTAACTTCCAAATATTCATTGTGAAGGATACAAATGTTAACTTTTATAGATTTTTAACCATGTTTTTCAACCATGTTTTTCTAGGGCATGGAATGGCAGGTAGAACTGTATACGCATCACAATTACTTACAAGCAGCATTATAAAGTTCAGTCAGAGCCTGAAAAAAAGGTTTTGAAAGATACTGTGGAAACGCCATGCACTGTTTTCAATTTAATGCCTCTACACTAATAAAGAGGCATCCAAGGAAGCTTAGATCTAGATTCCTCCTTCAGCAGGTTTACATGGTAGCAGGTATTTCTAAATGCTGACACAAGCTATCCATCTCTTTTTCCAGTGCTCGTGCATTGCTTTTCTCACACAGTTTTACACATTTCATCCCTTTGTGTACAATGATGCCAGCAAGTTGTTCACACAGGAAAACTCCAGCAGCCCTGCCTGTATTCACAGGCATCCACAGTCTCTCATAGCAAAGGCTGTGGATTAACTCCCACTGTGAATGGCAAACACGATGTGCTTCATTAGAAAGCTTTATTGTAACATACACAAACCCAACATCTTTCTTCATGCTTCTTGAAGAGTGATGAAAATAATAATCCTGAGGTAAACAATATTGAGAATTTCAGGCTCGATTACACAATTTTAGCAAAAATAGCCTACATCAAGGTTTTTTTTGAAAAACCCTCCTCAGCGCCACAGCCTTTCTCCTTCCGCCATGGCTCCCAGGCCCTGTTTCCCCTTGAACTTCCCGTGTGCAGCCTGAGGCGAACCCCGCTGTCTGCTACCCCTTCCCACAACTCTGCCCCTTGAGAGAGCCGCTCCCCCCACCACGTTATTCCAGCGAGCCCCAAAACCCCTCAGTCCTCCATTTCCTTCGGCCGATAGCTCCCCGCCGTCAGACCCCTGGGGGGGCTCCTCAGCGGGGTGGCACCAGGAGACGCGGCTCCCTGCCCCATGCAGACCCTCCGCCACCTCCGTCCTTCTCTTTTTAAACTCTGTGTACGCAATTCAGCCGAGATGTCCCACGAAAGCGCCCAGCCCGCGGATGGCGGCGGGACGCCAGCAGCCCCGCTGCGGGAGGCCGAGCGGCTCATGGGGGTGATCCGGGGCGGGGCGGGGCCGGGCCGGGCCACCCCGCCCGCTATTCCGCACTTTCGTCACGGCCGCGGTGTCACGGTCCCCACCTGGCAACTGGCCCTTGTCACCAGTCTGCCGCACTGTCCCGCCGGGAACGCGAATCCTCACCCCACCATATTTTCCTTCGATTTTTATCTGCCTAAACCAACCGCGAATCTGCCGGCTGCCGGAAGCCAGCTTAGCCTCTGCTCTGCCAGCGGAAGCGGAAGCGTCGCCATTTTGTTTCGGGTGATGGCGACTGTGGTGCTGTGGAGCTGGGGAGTTTAGTGCGGGCCCGGCCTTCTGGCGGACTCGCTTCTCGGACAGTCGTTGTTACTGCGAGTTGCCTTCTCCTCGCTGCATCCCCTGGTGATGTACGGAGGGGTCGGAGGTTCTCGACGGACTGCAGAAGAAGCAGGCCCGCCGCCCTTAATGTTGTTGTCAGGCGGGGGAGCGGTCCCCGGGCCCCCCGGAGGAGGTGGAGGAGGAGGTGGAGGTGGGAATAGCCGTGTGGAGCTGCTGGTGTTCGGCTATGCCTGCAAGCTGTTTCGAGATGATGAGAAGGCTCAGTACCAGGAGCAGGGGCGACACCTTATTCCTTGGATGGGAGACCCCAAGATCATGATCGATAGGTCGGTGTAACACAACCCCCAGACTCTGCTGCGAGATCTCCTGTTATAGCCTCTTTCTGTTCCCCCCCTTATGCTGTGGGCAAGTGAGGGCGGGGGGTGAGCAAAGGGCTCACTCTGGCAGACCTGTGGGGATCTTCTTCACTGGCAGAGTTGGAGGGCAGCTCCTCCTGGTCGAGTGCGTTGAGTGCTGCTTTTGTAACGCTGCCGGGCTGTCCCCCTGGCAGCGGGAGCTTGGGGTTCCCTGCTCTGGCAGTGTTGGGAGGTTCCCCTCTTTCTGACAGTGTACGTTGGGTCTTTCTGCTCCGCTTGGTAGGATAGGGTTTACAGGGTGGAGTGGAGAGTGAGAGTGATCTGTTCCTTTTCAATGCAAACCACAAACATCATCTTTTCTCACTTGGAAACCAAGGGAGCCTTATTGCATGGGAATACTTATTAGGCACTTTGTATGTTCTCTAAGCGAGAAAGGTGCAGTGTGGGAGTGGAAAGGTATTTATCCACATTAGGGGAAATGTGGTTTTCTTATTTCTCCTATGTAATCTGGCTGCAGGCTGCTACTGGGATAACCCGAAAGCAATTTTTGGCCTAGTTACGTTTTCCTTGTGCCATGTTTCACTGTATTAGGGAGAATTGCTTTGATTTTGGGTGCTTACTTTTCGAATTTTATGTCAGAGGTGGCTTTTTTTGGTTGTTTTGCAGTAGGTACGGGTTCATGGGCAGAGAGAATAATAGAATCTGCGTTGATTTTTCTCTGGTCTCTAAGTTGTTTCTGCAATGCAGGATCGTATTTAGAAATAAATTTATCCAGAATTAACTTTTTGAATATTTTCCTGGAGAGAGGGAAAATGGGAGGTCAGGTTGGATATATTTGAGTGGAGCACTGAAAGTACAATTTAAGAGTTGCGGCTGACCCTAAAAGCCTCAGTGGGAAAGATGGAAGGATTTTGGTTTGAAAAGGGTCACATGACATACTATAGATATTTGTTCCCTCAATTTCATCATTGGTTTGGTGCTATACATGATTTTTTTTGTTTTGATTTAGCAACTGTATTTGACTTGGAAAAAAGTCAGTAAGGGAAGGTCTTTTCATTTCCTTCCATAAGACTGGAGAAAAAAGAAATACCTTTGCAGTATTTTGGGGGTTATGCCATTAGTGATTTTTGTGATTGAAGTTAATTTGTTAAATTGGAATAAACGTGAAGACATGAAAAAAAACCCAGAAATGTTTATAGCTGTGTTTAATTTCTCACTTACATGAGAATAGAAGTGTTATGATGCGCACTTCTAATCCAAATCACTGTCATGACAGATTTCGTTAGCAGGTAGAGGCCATTTTTGTGGTCCTGTGCAACAGTAACCCAATTTACAGTCATTACAGAAATTGTTGGGAGCAAAAACTAAGTATGTGCATGTATGTATATATAATGGCGAGAAATCCAAATAACATAAATTTGTAAGTTAAGGTAGCTTGCAATTACTAATCTTATAAACTCCTTTGGAAGTTTAGAGTCTTTTTATCTCCAGCAGCAGGAAGTCTTCATTTTCACCATTTTGAGAAAGGCACATTGCCATGAGAAGACATGGGTTGAAGTTTGCCTGTGGACAGAGCTTGATTAACCAGACCTACGTGTTTCATTACCTTTTTGCTATAAGAATATTTACTTTCTTTGTTTTTGGTCTAGCAAGTTGGCACAAGTCAAGAGTTGTGTGTGGGAAGACACCTCAGCGGAGTCGAGTTTACTGTCACTTTACTTTTCAATCAGTTTCTCTTACTGGTGCATAAACATTATCCCAATGCAGTGCTATTCCTGCAAATAAAATTGTTTCTGCTTAGTAGAAAGGAACTGTACGTCATTGATCTTTGCCGTTTTTACGGTGAACCTCCTTAAATTGCATGTATATGTTACTGTTCCTATGTATGTGTGTCTCTCTATCACATAACCCAGAACTTATTTCCTCAGCCAAATGGCTAGGGGCCGAGCCTAGCCATGATTTTACCTCCAATGGACGCAAGTTTCTATGGTGAAGATATCTCCTGAGAGTTCGGGACTAGCAGAAAGAAGCGAGGAAATTTCGACCGTTTGGTTCTTACGGATAGGTATTTATGTATTCGGGTTTGTGTGAATGTAAGCTATTTGACTTTCCAGAAAAACGTATTTTGCAAGTGACATTGATTGGTTGGTTGAAGCACGTACGGTAAGAGCTGTTAAGGAAATGGATCCCAATTAAACTATTAAAGGATACCTTTGCCTTTAATTGTAATAATTTATTAGTTTCTCTGAGAGGAATTTAGACTATTAAACAAATTTTCGATAGTTGGTGACAAATGATTAGCAAGATTAAACGTAACTTCTAAAAGGAAATATGCTTTAACATTTAAGTATTTTTTTTTTCATTTTTAATGGGTAAGTATTTAAGTAGTCGCATAAACTCAAGCCCTAAGTTTTTTGCATTGACCAGCTGTTTCATCTTGCAGGTACGATGGGCGTGGTCACCTACATGACCTTTCTGAATATGATGCTGAATATTCCACGTGGAACAGAGATTATCAGTTGTCTGAGGAGGAAGCTAGAATAGAAGCCCTCTGTGATGAAGAGAGGTATTTAGCCTTGCATACGGACTTGCTTGAGGAGGAGGCGAGGCAAGGTATTGCTCAAGGAAATTTCCTGAGTTTAGCACATGTTTAAATAAATAATTATTAAATTAAATTTACTCCTAATTTTATACTCTCTTTTTCTGATGTTATCTTGACAGTACCCAGTGGATTCGAAAAACGGGAGTCTTTGCGTATGTGAGAGGACCTCAGGATAGTTTAAATATAGATCCACACAGAAATTGCCCAGATTCTGAGGGCAGACTGGGATTTCAGACCCCCAAAAAACCCAAATAAACACATTCTGCGTCTTTTTTAGTGTTGTATAAATGCAATTCTGCGCTCTTGTATGCATAATTACATTAGAATGTTTTAACCCGCAGCCTTTATCTCTTCAGGAAGAAATAAATGGTCAGCATATGTATATGCTGCGTTTTTCTATTCAATTTTTAATGAAAATTAAAATTATTAGGTGAAAACTTCTCATTTAAAAACTAAAGTAAGAAATATTACACTTTTTAAAAAATTTTATTTTTATTTTTAAGAAATTAGCTTCTAAATATGTTCTAATGAAGGGTAATTGCATTTTTGTTCAAGAGGAGGAATATAAAAGACTGAGTGAAGCTTTGGCAGAAGATGGTACCTATAATGCAGTGGGATTCCGTTACGGCAGTGATTATTATGACCCTTCAGAACCCACTGAGGAGGAGGAGCATCAGCCTGCAAAACAAAGAGGTAAGGGTTGATTGAGAGGAGGAATGTATCACCTCTGTGTCTCTCAGTTGCAGCTGAAGGTTGAAAACATGGGTTTCATTAAAATGCACGTAAAAAAATCTTAAAGCATTTCAGCAAAGTCTTTATGGAAATGTGCAACCGCCTTTTTGCAAACTTCACTCTTGATGTGCTTAACTGTCTTCCTGCTACAGCACAGTCAATACTACAGTAGTCAGGATAGGAGATTTCATGCTGCTCTCTTGTATATTCTTACTCAGAAAAAAAACAGTAATTCATCATATGGCTGTCTCTTACTATTGTGTTTCTTGGTTAAAAAGGAAAAGTTCATTACAAACAAACAGAATAGTAATTAACCAGGATATATATATTTTTTTAGGTTTAGATTTTATCATCTAAATTATAAACCAGGCTGTCTTTAACATAGCGTGCCCCTCTCCATGATCTTAAAAAATGCAGAGTTCAGGTTCTCATGTTCCCATCTTTAATTACAATAACTTTGCATTTTTAACATGAAGTCTTAAGGAAGCTTTCAAGTGTTACTGAGCTATGTCTTAGTAAAGTTAGGAATGTTTAATTAGCGATTGGGCTGTCTAACTACATATTGGTGGGTTACTGTGGTATGACACATGCTTTTTTTACCAAGGTGTGTGCTATAATGCAGGATCATTTTAGATGCTAAAGGCTTTTGGTGTTTTTTGCTGATGTGTGTGGGAGGTTGTGTCAGGGCAGTGTCCGTGCTGCTTGAATTCTACCAAGGGTTTCTCCTGTACTCTTCAGTATTGATCCTGAATTGCGTTGTCTCTTCTGGGCTTTATTTCATTTGTTTTATTCCTATTTGTCTAGTAGATTACGTAACCAAATAGTTTCTAATTTCTCTTTACATAGAGTTTTCAAGTGTTTTTTGCCATGGGGGTGTTTTTCATATTGTGTGTATATGTGGGGATAAGTCTACTGAAAAATTTGGGGTGATAGAGACGAACATGTTTGTATTTTGGCTCCTCCAACTTTCTCTAGTTCATAGCGATTAAAAAGGTGAATGCCCCCTCTCTATTGGTCACTAAAAAGAGAATCTGCTGAACCTCGTAGTCTGTCTGTATTGTAGGAGGCCTATGCAAAAATGTGAGAAAACATGCCGTAATGTCTGCTTTTGATCAAGTGTGTAAGGAATAAATAAAAATTCAGTTTCATTTGGTAACAGCTGTTGTGAGTTCAAGTTGTGTCTGGATTGCTCTACAATATTTTCCTTTCCTGGAATGATGAGATATTTAGAATAATGTATTTCAGTCCTAATGGAGTCATATTTTTAGGAGTAACGTTAAGATGTGATGATTTAGTCATTGGCAGAGAGATATATAACTACCCAGTCTTTCAACAAGTTAATATTTCGTTAATTGATCTCTGATGCAGCATGGAAGTGTCATGCTAGGCTATTACAAAATCTTGCAATGTAATGTGAGATTTCTCAATGCTGCTGACAAGAAGTAGAGATCCTTATAGCAGGTCATTAGAACATTATCTCAGTTGTGAGCTTTCTTACCAAACTCTTTGTCTTCTGGAATATTGTAGTAATGATGGAAAACAAAGGGGCATTTTCTAGTAATACTGCATAGTACTTGGAGGAAAAAGTACTTGGGGCAAAAGTGAGACAGAAACATTGGTGTTATGTTTTGCTGTAACTGGGCTGTGTAAACTTTTAATAGATTGCTATATGGTAACAATTTCCAATAATACAGGACTATAAATTCTTAGAATTCATTTTTTATAAATCATAATAGAGTAAAATCAAATATTGGAAGATGCAGATAGCAGTCATGTGAATTACAGGCTGTAGTTTTGTGAACACTTAAAGTGTTGCCAAAGCTGTTGGCAAAAGAAACAGTCCTATTCTGCTTTGTCTGCTGCTTCTTCCTCCTTTCCTTGATGCTAAAATTTCTGTGTGCCTTTGTGGACTTAAACTATTTGAGTTTGTTTAAAAAACAAAACAAAACACAACCCATCAGACAGCAACAAAAAAAGTTAGCTGCCTTTTTGCATGGGTAAGAGCTTGTACGCAGTAATTGCTGTGACATCTCATGCATGATTAGGCTGTTGTCTGTGTCCATGGTTCCCATAGTCATGTTTTCATGCAGTTTGTGCTATCTAATTTGTTAGGATGAAACTGGAATATGTTTTCTCTTAAAGCTAGTAGATAATTCTAAAAGTTACTTTAAAAAGTAACTTTCCACTTCAATTATTATAAAAATTTGTAAAAAAAAAATTCAGAAGAACATTTCTGGTATACCAAATAACAGAATGTAATACAAATTAGCCTTTATAAAATAATAACTATTTTAGATGAGTAGTTCATGTGATTTGGATATGTTAAACTTGGTATAAAAGGAACCATACCAACTTTAGACTGAACTCACAAATGAATGGCAACATTTATTTTAATCAATTATTAAGGCAACTACTGGCTTATGTCTGTAGATGATGAAAGTGGATTTTAGCCTCCCTATTGCATTCCTATGCAACTTTCATTAGGGTTAGGAAGCTGATGAAAGTACTTAGGTTTGTTTGCATAGGCTGAAATGGTTGATTAACAGGGAACTGAATTCAGATAGACCAGATGTATGGGTCTTAACAGCTTCAGCGATATTGGATATCTGTAATATTTTAATCATTGTTAGGAAAGGATTCACTCAGTGCATTTAAAATGGTTCCCCTTAATTTTGCATGGGATTTCTTGTGAAAACAAAGATGTCTTCAGTGCAAATGCTGGTTATAGTTTCATTTGAGAAATTCCTTGATTGCACATCCTTTTAGACTTACTTTATTTTAATAATTTTTTGGTAACATTTGGATACTTTAGCATGTTTTGTCCTATAGTATTTTATTCTGTCATTTCTTGTAGAAACAGCTCAGACAGAAAACGCAGAAGAAAATGAAGAACCTTTTGTTGCCCCTCCGGGACTGAATGTACCTCCTGATGTGGAACTGGTATGTGTGTACATTTAACACAACCTACATTTCTGTCAATTTTCAAGGAGTTTATGGTGCTTTACTGTTGGGTTTTTTTCCATTAACTTTAGTGTGGTACATTTTAAATTACTCAAAATAGTACCTTAATTTTAGATGTTCTTTCTTGAATTCTTGAGTTCAATCAATTCTCTTGAATCGTCTTTTTCACACTGAAATTACTGCAGTGCTTATACTAAGTGCATTTAGTATCCCTTGTGATATTATTTTAGATAATGCAGAAAAAAGGCAGTTGTTCTTGGAACGGATACTTACTGAGATGTTGAGGTTGACATTCCAAATGTAAAAGACCGTTAAACCAAAAGATTGCTTCTGTTCAAGATTTTTTTCTGGATTCTTTTCACTTCAGTCCCAATCTGAAGAGGGTAGGAAGTGACCAAATATAAAGGCTGTGTTTAAGACTAACCTATTCAAGGAGAAAAGCAATAGTTTATTTCTAGCATGTTCTGAAATAACTTGAAAGTATTAGCATAGAGAAGCTCTTTCCTTCAGTGATGTTATCAGAATTCGCCACATAGTAAACCGTAAATTTAATTGCAACTTGTGTATTTTTCCTGACTGGAGCTGAACAGTCCCCTGCTCGAGTACAGTTGTAATGCTGAGGACTTCCAATTTATTGCAAATTTCATAAAAGATACTGGGAAGTCAGAGAATATTCTTTCTCCTGTACCATGGTCATGAAAGTGTTAATTTATATTTGGGCTGCCTTCTCAACTTGATAACATTGGCCAGTAAAGATTCAAAGCACTGTGTTAGAATAAATAATAGTTAACACAGGGTATTTGTCTAAGAATGTTTTTCTGCTTCATTAGCTTTTAATTGAAAATTTTTGTCCTGTTCTGTTTTTTTGTATGAAATAAGAGCTATTTAACAAATCTAATGTGCAAGTTGTTCTGATTTTACTTCCTCTTCTTTACAATCTTATAATATGTTTCATTTGTGAAGTTTGTAAAACCTAATTCTGAGCTCAGGGAGGATTTTTATACATTATTGCCTTTAAATTATGAGTTATACTTTAGTCTTAGAATAAGAATGTTGAGTTCTCAGTGAGAAGCTGCTTATTTAGCATTTGGATACTGATTCCAAAAAGTAACTACCAGTGAGAGAATGTTTGCTGTTTTATAGCTGCTTTGCTTGAATTTTGTTATGAGACTTAAGATATATTTTACATGTAAGTTGCAGAATGCAGTGTGGGGCTTACTGAAGTAATTTCTCAGTCAGCTATTGAACTCCAGTATATTCAAATGAGCAGAAAGCAAATGTGGGCATATTTGGTTTTGATTTTAAAAACAATCCAAAAATATTTAGACAGCAGCTCTGAAAACAATGTATACTTGACCTTCAATTGGGAATTGTCAGAATTTTTTTTCTAAGCCTTGATTTGTTGTTGTTGTTGTTCTAGTCAAGTCATTCCATCAGGTTTTACCACTGAATGTATTTATTCTGTATTTTTAATTCAGTTGCCATGAAGGATAGAAGCCTGGTAAATTATTGGTGGGTTTTACAGGATGTTTAAAAATACTTCTTGCTCTACCCTGTTCCCATTTAAAAAAACAGAGGCAGAGAAATACATCATAAATTCCATTGCCATTATGTTGATTCACAAGTGATTGGAGAAGTTGTACAGATACATTGCTAAAATTTTGGAAATGACAGAGTGGTGGTGTTCTAGGTCTCTCCTGAGTTTACTGCTAATTAACATTCAAGTTAAAAGGCATGGCACTTGTTGATGGCCATCCGGGGGGAGAACACTTGTAAACTTTGAATCATTTTGGGGAGAAAACTGTAGTGCTTGGAAATAAAATAAAATTTGAGAATCGGCTTGCTAACTTAGAGACTTTGAACTGCACCTTGCAGATTGTGAACAATAAGGGCAGATATAAAATAGTTCCTGTAATACAGAGCAATCCAAAGTGCAAATATTAAATGAAGACTAAGTAGTTAGGCAACACTACTGCAAAAAAGGTCCGGAGGGTGGAGTGAGCTGTTGAATGTTGAGCGTATGGCAACTCCAACTGCAGCAGTAATGTCATTTTGGCACTTAAAGTAGAAGAGTTGCGTCGAGGATTCAGGAGGTCTTCCACTGCTTGTAACTGTTGATGTCAGGGTTATGGGCAAAGATGACTGCTCTTCACTGTTGCATTTTAAGAAGCACGCAGATGCTATGGAAGTGGGCCATAAGAGGATATTATCAGTTAAACTTATGAGAAGAGATTGAAAATTGCTGTGTTTTCTTCAGATGAGAATATTGAGAGGCAATATGAGACTTACAATTATTTTCCAGGCTTACTGAAGATAGGAGAATATTTGCTTAACTTGCAGTAAGGGAGACTCACTCGTGAAAAACATTTAATTACAATACTAATTAACAATTGGAACAGAATATCTGTCTAGATGGTAGCACTTACGTCATTGGAGTATTTTTCAGAAGGGTTTTTTCTCTCCTCTGGCAAGTACTCTTACTTTCAGAAGTTTTAACAGTTCTCAGTTTAAATGTTTAGTGTTTTTATTAAATGTAATAGCAAACTAGAATGTCTATGATACCTGCATCTGTTTGCCATTTAATGTTTTTCACTTTGTTAAGTTACTAAAGTTTTGTAAATCAGTGGCGTTAGTAATCTTAGAAGTCAATTAAAAGCACATTAATATTCATAGTGCCTGTTTTCTGGGGCTTATAGTGGTAACAGTTTCAAATTCAAGACCAGATAGTAATTTCGGATACAGTCTTTTTTGAGCTTCCTTGCTGGTTTGCATCTTTGTTTATGAATCTCTTGACCTGTATGTTGTATTTCTGCATAAGAGCTGCAGAAATAGAGAAACTTGATATATGATTAAATAATGAAACTGGCTACGCACAAAATGTTATCAGTTTGTTGAGGACTTCATGGCCTCTAATTTAAATAATCTTTGTTAGTGTTTTACTGGGACAAGTAAAACTTGAAACAACTAATTATTTTCTATATTGAACATGTTGTTCTAGTAAAGGATCCAATCGGCTGAAAATAATTTCTAAAAATATGCTGTTTGATCACATTCAGACTTTTTTCCCTAAATAGAGCACCACTGTCTCATGTGCTTCCAATCTTCTGAAGAAGATTTTCTGAGCTTTGCAACATACTTCTGTATCTGGACCAATAAAAATGCAAAGCTAAAATGAATTATTAATGTGACACTTCAGTCTTTATCGGCACATAGAGTATGTGTTTCTACAGTTTATTAAGCACAAGGCAAACAGCTATCTGAGTATGAAATTAAAGACAGTGAATGGTGAAGTTCATTCATTCTTTATATTCTTGTTCTTTTCACTTCTTGGGTTTGTTATGGCAGTGCTTACATGGAATTTCAGGAGTAGAAATGCATGGATGCTGCTTAACTTTAGCAATAAAAGAAAAAAGAAAATTAATAAAGTGTTCAATGACTCTTTATGGGAATGTACGTAGAAATCGCCGTTCTTATGTTGGTCTTGTTACTTCCAAGCAAATGCATAGTAACAAGCTTTTTTAGTTAGGGAACAATATTTGCACATTCGGTGGTAACAGAATAAAGAACAGCTGTTGGGAAGAAGACCATACGTGTTGAGTCTTCAGAGCACCTTGAGGTGTTGTAAGGTAAGGTCACTTAAGTTGGCACTGCTGTGTCTGTCTTGTGCCAGCAGAAGTGTCCATATGGCTATGGAATGTACCTGGCTTAAAAGAATATTTTTTTTGCTACACCATAGTTGACCAGGATTTGTTCCCCTCTTGAGTTTGGTTTGCAATGGCAAAAATAGTTGTGCTAATAGAAGGAGAGGATCTTGCAAAAGGAAATGAATGAGCAGCTTTGGAAGATTTCAGTTTGTTTTTTTTCAGTGCTGATAGGCTTTCACTAGTTGAAGGTGATTATGAAACTGACTTGCTAGAGAAAGCTGAGAAGAGGGGCAGGGAACTACTACTGCTCCTTCTGATTCCCACTGGAGTTCTAACACACTTTACAAGCTTCTTATAAAAATACAAATATATGTTATTTTACTCCCACAGCCACCAACAGCAAAAATGCATGCCATTATAGAACGAACTGCAAACTTTGTCTGCAAGCAGGGAGCACAGTTTGAGATTATGCTAAAAGCCAAGCAAGCACGCAACTCCCAGTTTGACTTCTTGCGATTTGATCACTACCTCAATCCCTACTACAAATTCATTCAGAAGGCTATGAAAGAGGGACGATACGCTGCTCCTTCTGAAAATAAAGCGGATGAGAAAAAATGTAAGTTGTTGCTTGTCAAATGGATGGCTTCAGGGTGTGAATTATTGAAACATCCACTGGTCTTTTTTGGTAAAATAGCCATGTCTTTTTGGTGCATTGCAATGGCAATACTGTTATCCTGCAACTGAGATTGATGTGATGATTCAAAATTTTGCTTAAATGGGAGGAGATTCTTAAAAGGAAAGATTGTTTTGGGAAACCTTCAGATACAAGAGCTGCTATGATCTTGGAGCTTTAGAAACACCTGTATAGCTCTAGTCCAACAGAAAGTTGGGCTATGCACTTAGGTTTTACTATTATTGGTGACTAGCAATATGTTCTTGTATCTATGCTTTTGTGAATATGCAGATTTATGAAAACGGTGGTTTCTTAAGAACACATTCTTGTCCTGTACCATCTTTCTTTCCCAATACAAATCCATAACAAACCCAAATAAAATTCAGACATTGCTTTTATTTAGATTCGAGAGTCAAATCTGAGGAAGAAGATGATGATGATGATGATGATGATGGAAATTATCTGCATCCGAGTCTCTTTGCATCTAAAAAATGCAGTAGGCTTGAAGAGCTAATGAAGGTACTTGATTCTGTTGAAATTACTTTCTACCTTGCAAAACATCTGATTAACGGGCACAAAAATTCTAATATGCAGGTGTTAAGATCTTTTGTTAACAAAGATTTTTTTTTTTCCCCAGACTTTCTTAGTAATTTCAGTCTGCACTGGTAAACTTTCAAGTTACCTTTTCCCTAGTACACAAATTGTCATTTTTCTATTTGTAAGGAATTAAATTTCTATTTTTGATGCCCTCTGGTATTGAGGGCATCACTCAAGGATTTATCCCACAGAACCTGTATTGAAGCTGAAAGGATTAAGATATTAAATGCCTTCTGTACATAAGCAGAGAGGAAACGTTTTCTTTTTAGATTTTAGTAGATAAAATATTGACAAGAAGTAATAGTTTCAGCAAATAATATTTCAGTAGAATCAGTAAATATAAATTTTGCTGGATGTGTTGGTTATTTTTATTTTCTGAGTTTGATCAGTAATGAAATAATGGGAATGACAGATGGTTGTACACATTTGAGGCTTTCGGAGGAATGGTGGTGGTGCTGTCTGCTATTTAGACAAGTCAGGTTCTGTGTCTTATCTCAGCCTTGGCAATAAATGAGGAAGAGTAATACTCCCCCCCCCATTTTTTTGTTTGGGTTTGTGGTTTTTTTTCTTGTCATGGATTTCTCTTCATATTAAATTACAGTATTTTTTTGTTTTGTTTTGTTTTCCACAACTTGTCAAAAAATGATTCTGATATGAGAGCTACAGAAACAGTAACTTCAGTGTTTGGACAGTATTACTGATGACTATTAACTTAGATAAATTTGCTTTCCAAATTAGGTTGATGCTATTATGCTTTAAACGTGTACTTCACATTTTAATCTTTTTTTCTATTCTTAAAATTTTTTCAGCCTTTGAAGGTAGTAGACCCTGATCATCCACTTGCAGCACTGGTGCGCAAAGCGCAATCAGATAATAACTCGTCTACACCACAGTCAACAGATGGGGCAGCTGTACAGACATCGCAAGCAGAATATTCTTCTGATTGTAAGTGCATTGTGATTAGGCAGCTGGTGGTGTGTCTTGATGAATTGTGTGTGGATGCTGATGGGAAGAAAATACATTAGCTTTATACTTGATCATTTGTAACTGTTATTTATTCTTTTTCAATCTCCTGAATCTTTGAAGGTGCATTCTTCCGCTGAGTATCTGTCAAATTGTTAGCTGCTTAGGAAAAGTAGGCCAAGTCTCCAGTCTGAGAGTATGGTTAGCACAGTACCCTTAATGTTTTGGTTTTATATAACTTCTATCAGTTTCTACTAATGAATGCCTTCACTGTTGAACATAAAACTGTCCTATAAAGCAATTCATGAGATTCCCATTAAAAAAAGCTTACTATATTAAGCAAAATGCAGATGATAAATCTGCTTTGAACAGTTTTACTGGACTGTCTAACACTAAGAAAAATCTGCAAAGGTAAAATCATGTAAGATCCCACTGAAGTGATAAAACCAGGTTTTAGTATAGTATTGTGTTCTAAAGTTGGAAGTAGTTTTACAGTAAATACGTAAGTTTTATTATACAGTCAATTCCTATGATTTTTCATTACTTTACCTTTTATTCTCTGCATTGGTGCAGTGTTCTACGTAGAAAATAAAATTCAGGAATATGCAAGATTCGAAGTTAAAAATTGATCTTTTACATTAAATTTCTCATTGCAATATCTGAGAGGGAGTAGCAGCTTCTAAGTTCCATAGCTACAAGAGGCCATTCTTACTTCTATTTTGTTTTTTTTCTTAACAACAAATGCAATGATATTTTTAAATTATAAGCGAGCAGTGCGGAAAGTTGTGTGCCCAAATACTTTTTTCCGTGCCTGATACTGAAATACCAGGACTTTCTCCTATCTCCAAATTATTATTAAATCTTTAGTCTTAGATTTTTCTTGAACCATTTCCGATAAATGTAAATACTGTCCTGTGTATAACCTCTTTTAAGAATCAACTTTGCTATGAAATTTTGAGCAGCATAAGCTAAACTTCTCTGGATGTGTCTGGTTTCCATTATCTCTGAAGTTGCTTAATTCAGGCCTTATATAAAGCTCCTGCAAATTTTGTACATTCTGATACTCAAAAAGGTAAAGTCAAACTTAATTGGATTAATGTGTCTTTAATTCTTTTCAGAATTCTGAAAGTCCTTGATTCCTTAAATATAGAAATGTAACTCATCCTTTCATTTCTGGGACTTACATTTGATACTACTGAGATACAAGAAAATTTATATTGCAGCCTTCACTACAGTAGGGTTTCATGATTATATAAATTTGTAGGTAATGAGTAGTTTTACTTCAAAGTGGTGATGGTGTTCTTGTTTTTTTTTAGTAATGCTGTTGCAAATAAGTATCACCATAATGATTTAAGTTGATTTTGATGTATTATAGGTTCAGAACTCCCCAAATGATTACAGGTGTTGTCAGAGTCTATTATATGGAGGGGAATATGCATGGAAGTAATTTTTATTTAAAACTGGACCTTAAGAGAATCTTAATAAAACTGAAATAAGATTTCTGTGAAAATTGGAAATTACTGGTTATTTCAAGAAAGACTACAATAAGAATAGGTATCTCCATAGAATAATGCTCGTCAGTTTTCTGATTGCTTTCATGTCAGGACTGAATCTTAATGTATATGATGCAAACTGGGAGTTGATAATTTAGTAGCAATACAAGTGAAGTCTGCAACTTCTCTCCGTCTTTAAAACTTAACAGATCTTTATTCTGCTTTCCTTATAGATAGCTTATTCTTTGAAGAAAGTAAATACTGTCACACTGGAATGTTCATGAAACTTTTAAGAGGATAATTCATTATAATTTAATGCATTGATTAAACTTTGCCTCCAGAAATGTAAACTCTTACTGTAAATCCTTCGGAATATTTTACCTGAATACTTCCTGTTTATACGTCTTTCTGCAGAAAATCTTTAGATTTGCAGGAAGTAACTGCCATTTAAAAGTGTTAAGCTAATTAAAGCATTATAAAATGTTGTCATTAAAGGAAAAAAAGCAAGCCATAAGCCTTTGCACTCTCAAGAAATAAATATTTAGAGTCAGAGAAGCCTCTAGTGTGGATAGCTCTATAGCGATATATGGTTTCATATATATACATAGCAATACTAGTGGTTTAATTTCCCTATGTTAGTTTTGAATATATGTGCATTTCTTTCTTAATGCATACATAGTTTTAACTGAGTTAAACTGCCAGAGGTGAATTAGATTAGGAAGAATAATTTCATATTAAGTCATTTTTTAATAGGCTTCTCTGGTTCACTGCTTTATTCGTACCTATTTGGCTTCTGGCTGACCTTCAGTATGTTCTGATTGTGTCTCTTAATCTACATATTTCTTATTAATCCTAAGTGCCTTAATATGAGCATTCTTTTTTTTTCCTGTCTTTTTTTTCTTCTTTTTTTCCTTATAAAAAATTAGATACCATTTCTTAGTGTGTTGTGTGAATTTGGATTCTCAGTGTGTTTGTACTGATGCAATCATGATGTTTGGTTTTTGGGTGTTTTTCTTCTAATTAGAACATTGTTCTTAAATATGTCTTTTTATAGCAACTGTGGCAGCCATGTATTATAGTTACTATATGCTACCTGATGGAACCTATTGCCTCGCGCCTCCACCTCCAGGAATAGATGTTGCCACCTACTACAATGCGTTGCCCACAGGGGTGACTGTATCAAGCACTACAGGGGTAGCAACAGTACCTCCACCCCCTGGTACTACACCTCCACCTCCCCCAGACACAACTGATAGCAGCAGTGGGTTGACTTCTACCACAACATCTACAAGGTACCCCATACAGATTTGCTTGTTGGGTGGAGGGGTCTCTTTCCTCCATTTCAAGATGAAGTCTTTAGGATGGGTTCTGTTATTGGTGATTCCTCAGTAACATTCACCAGTGTTTATACAGCTTTGATTATCTCCACTTTGGTCTTTGATATCATACATGGTTATTGTTACTCGGCTACTATGAAGTTTTTGCATGATGGAAAATGAAGTTATTTTAACTGCATAATGAACCCAGAGAGCAAGCCTCTATGAAGTGTTTTTTGTTAAGAAAAGAGTTTGAAAGATATTTATGTTCTATTTATAAAACCTATGTACTCTTGATGTTTTCAGCACAATTGCTCCAGTGGTTGCCATTATACCTCCACCCCCAGATATCCAACCTGTTATTGATAAGCTAGCTGAGTATGTTGCTAGGAATGGGATAAAATTTGAAACCAGTGTTCGTGCCAAGAATGACCTCAGGTAAGAGGAAATGTTATTTCAACTTCTGTTGTAAAAGTTGAGGTTTTCATTTTTAAATATATTGCCAGGACATGCAGGTCTCAAGAAGAGATGTACTTTTTTTTTTTTTTTAATTGAAATTCAGGGACCTACTTAAAGGTAATGCATTATTGCCCAAATCAACCAATATTGATAGTGGTGCAAATAATGCCAAAGCATTGTTACCCAAAACAACCAACCTAACAAAAATGTCTCTAGAAAGCATGCTCAGAGGGTATATCCTCTGGAATTTTATGCATAAGTTACGTTTTTTTCCAAACATCAAATAGTGTTCCATCTGCTAGAGAAAATTAGATGAGAAAGGATTGTTGGTATTTACAATGTTCATGTGCATTTTCACATATTCAGTTTTCTTTTAACAGATTTGAGTTCTTGCAACCGTGGCACCAGTATAATGCTTATTATGAATTTAAAAAACAGTTCTTCCTTCAAAAAGAGAGCAGTGACAACTGTCAGGTACGTGTGTGTTTGTACATACATGTATTAAAATGCAGTGTGAGTGAGAAAAGGACTTGCTTATCTGTTGTGCTACCATGAGACATTTTAAAAATGGAACTTTCTGAATTATGGAGAAATTTTTGAGCAAAGGATATGATATTTTTTTTTGTTGCTTTTTAGTTTTGCATAGCATTTAAATAAGGATATGGGAGGTGGTATGATATCTAGTTCTTGCGTTTTAGTATAATCAGCCACTCTCTATATTGTAAAATGGCACCCTGAAAATCTTCTGGCTTTCTATACGATCTCTTTGTGGAGATTAGAGCTTTGTAGGATTGGGATTAGTGTTCTGTTGTCAGAAAGGTTAGGTACAGCTTTTTAACAACCATACCTTCTTGTACGCCTCATGGTTCTTTGTGAAACAGTAGCACAGCAGCTGAACTATGTTTCTGACATGCACTTTTCTGAGGGAGGTTTTGTTAAAGAAGAGTCCTGTCATGATTGACTGAAACAATTATTGGAGCTTCAAAATCTCACATCAGTGTCCTACTCTCTTTGCTTCTTCTAGTCTGTGTTATTAGATGATACCCAGACTTGGCATCCTTGTTTTTAACTATTCTCATGTTAGCTAATCTCACTAGATTGTTCTCTTACTGAAAAGAAAATTGCAAATAGTATCAGAAATACATTATCTGATGTTAACTTTTCATCGGAAAGAGCTATTTTTTTTTTAGGCCCTATGTCATTTGTCATCTCAAGGCTTAGATTGGGGAGCCTTAAACTGAAGAAGGTAGGCCTGTGGGTAAACTCCTCAAAATCACTTTGTGGAAAATGAAGATATTCAATACGAGTTGCTGTTTGAAACACTTGTGTCTAATATTTTGCTTTAATAGTGAAAAATGTTTTGAAAACATCGTTTTTAAAGATAAGCTGTGGTAAATATATCTTATTCGGTTGCTAAATTAGATGCAAAATTGTCCTGTACCACAATGCTGACTGTTATTCTGGAACTTCTTATTTGCAAACCAGTGGGTTGAATTCATAATACTTACATAATTAATAAGGATTTGTTAACATTTATTTGGGGGGGAAATTGTACAGTAACCAAAGTCTAATAATAAAGGATTCATTTTAAGTGTTCAAATGAGTACAGCTAAGAAGCAAGCAGAAACTGGTTTAAGTCCCTTGAGGTCATGTGTAGCAATGCATATTTTACTACTGCATGCTTTTGTAGATAATGCCATTCTCTTTAATTTTTTAGAGTAATGATTTCAATATTATCTTTACGCTTTAGTAGTGTACGTATAGACAACTAATGCAATTGATTGTTCTCCTTTTGGCCATTAAAGTTAATAAGAAATTGTACTACTGGCTTCAGTAAATACAGGATGTATCAAGTCCTTGATTTCCCTGTGTTTTTCCCCTTGGAGGATTTTCAGAAATTAGTTCTGTTGGTCAGGGAATGGCTGCAGGGGGCAATGAAAGGATCTCTTCAATACCTGGTATTTCAACATTGAGTGTAGTTAACAGTAGCCAGTGGAAGGTAACCGACCTATTTATTGAGACGGGCTCATTTAAATGTTAAATTACCTAATGTCATTGCCTGACTCACCATGTAAATATTTTTAATGTTCTACAATATCCATCTTAAAATTTTTATACTGTGAGTTTAGAAGTGGTCTTGAATTAGTCACGTAACAGTAGAATCAGTACTTCTCTACTCTTGAAAATCTTAGCACATCTGTACTGTATCGGTTTAATGCCACAAAAAACATTGATAGGCCCAATGTTCTTCAGCAAAATTTTGGAACAAATCAAACATGTTAACCTCTGATCCCTGTAAAACTTGATTTTGTAAAGAAGGTATCATGGAATTGTACATGAGGAAAAAATGTCATAAGCTTTCATTCTGTCACTGTGAATTTGCTTTAATGGACTTTGTCCTGTACCTTGGAGATCAAGACCTAAAAGAATATACTTTGTAAAAAAAAAAAAAAATAAAGTGTATGCTTTTAGGGTCTAATTTTAAAAACGTAATTTTTAAAACAGTTGTTGGCAGAAGTGTACCAGCTGAAGAACATTTTCTTCCCTGTACAATGACAGCACATTCGTACTGTAGGTCTGTAGTTTTTCCAGACTGTGGGTTTACATGAAGCAGTTTATAAGAAGCAGACTTTTGGCCATGAGTGCTTATTGATATAAAATTAGCTGTTATGTGGTTAGCTGCTAATGCAATTTTTGAAATGGCTGGCAAATTTGCAGCTCCACAGACACTGCATTAATTCTTTCATGAACTGTCCTGTTAGTAAGCTTGCACATTTCTTTTGAAAAGGGAGTATCTTCATCTGAAGACGTTCCAGCAGATACTGCCAGTGATACACCAAGTGAGACTCAATTTGCAGATGAACATGCACCTGAAGATGCATCTGAGCCAAGTGCTAAGGGAGTTCCAGGAACTAAAAAGGATGTTCCTCCTTCTAAAACTGTCAGTGATGGTAAATTGGTGAAAGGTACGTTAGCATGATTTGTTGGACGTGAAAATATTTGTTGGCATATACTTAAGGAAAAAAGAAAAAGTGGTGGGAGAACCAGGGGGAAAGTAGGGAAAAGAATTTCATCATGCAGAAAATACTTTCACTAGAAGCATCAAGAAAGGACTGAAATAAGTAATGAAATATGAATGCGTTCGTATTTATTTCTTATCATACTATCAGGTATTTATGGTCTGACAGAATAAATTGTTTTATTTCAGTTTTGTGCAAAGTTGAAGGCTTTCATCAGTGACCCCAGTAGAATCTTATTTTTGTCATTTTAAACCTGACAGTTACGAGCTTTGTGCAAGAAAGAAGTTATTCCTTCTGAATAAAAGCAGAAGTCTTATTTGAAACCATACATATTGAGGAAGTATGCTAGGTTTATTACTGAGTTGCTCATTCTTCCTTTGTTGGACGTGAGTCGTGCTGGAAAAAGAGACCCTTACATGTCAGCAGCAGAGGGACAAAATGTGAGGATCTTTTGGAAGCCAGTCAGACAAAGTCAACTAATGTGCTGTTAGTGTCCTGAGTTGGAGAAGCCTTTATACCTGGGAAGCCATTTCCTGGCCTATCGGGAAAAGATACCTTAAACTTTCTTCTTTTCAGTGAAAACTAGAAACTTAAATCTTTTAACTAGACCTGAAAGCTACTGGAAAAAAAAAAAAAAGAAAACAAACACAAACCCAGGAAAAACACTCTTGACCTGTGTTCCCATGGATAGGTATTGCCTTCATGCCATTTCAGTGGCTTTCTTAATTGCTGATAAGTTTATCTACTTGCTGTGGTCCCTTGGAATTCTTCTCTCTTCCTGCTCCTTTCTGCAATTTCTTTCCCTCCATGGGCTGCAAGCTCCAAGCTCTGCCATGGTTGTCACTGTCCATACTCTGCAGTTTCTTCTCTGGGCAGGTTGAGTAGCTTCCCCAGGGAAGGAGCAATCTTGCCTGTCTTCAAAGATGTCCTGTTAAGAGAACGTAATACATAACGGAAAATGATACCTTTTCTTGTTGTGTTATTTATAAATGGCAAACCGGAGCTCGTACTTTAATAATAGTAATCTGATCAAATTTAGATGATGGAATGTAACCAATAAATCGTTTCATGACAATCCTATTTCTATAAACTTAGTTTCGTTTCCTTTAATATGGTGCAAATCCCACTTTTATGTAACCTAAATACAGTAGTTGGCTGCAAGACAGGCATAACATCCGTACTAGATTTTTCTTTTGCGACTGAGGGAGTAAAATCCCATGTTAGGTTTTGTTTAGTCATGTGAAAAATTTGGAGATCGCTATTATAATATCTCTTCTCTTGGAATTCTTGAATTCTGTGTTTCTGAGCCTATTTCCTTACCCCAGAATTACAAGGTGCAAAGCTTATATTTTATAAACTTTGGTATATAATTTAATTATTGTATTTGAATTTCCCTAATTGAAATCTTTAGCATATATATGCAAAAAACATCCCAAGAAAGACAAATATTTCAGCAGACCATATGGTAGTAGGTTGTTTTGCTTGAGATGTGTGAGAAATTCCATTCTTTATTCTTAGAAGCTATATTTTGGATAAATGGTTTAAACATTAATTGTGTATTCTTTTCAGAAAATGGTTCTCAAAAACATTCCAAGGAAAGTTCTGTGAGGCAAAAGGATTAATTCAGACATAAATATAGTTATATATTAACTATGCTTAATAGTTTCTGAAGATCCATTAATACAACCCAGCTTGAAATGATCCACAATTTCCTTTCTATTGCAGTATTCCATGTTTTTTTACCAGGCGTTCTTCTTCCTTTCAGCATGCTGGCGTGTGTGTGTTGTGCTGTGCTTTTGTGTTGGGAGTTGTTGGGGCTGCTTGAAAGGAATACTTGACCACCAATCTTGCTACAGCAAGACTAGCTAAGACATTTGGGGAAAAGTACTTAGCTTTTGCATTTATATCTCCTGTAATGAAATGTTGTTAACTCCCCAAAGTAATTAATTTTCATATAGACGGAAATAAGTCTTTAAATACTGTTCTGTGAGCCTACCAAATGCTATTGTTGTGCAAACCATTGATTTAGTGTGAAGAAAACATAAAGGGACTATATCATACTGTAGTGTGTCAGATATCAGCATGAGCGCAGAGCTCTTTCATCTTAAGCCTGAAAGACTAGATTGTTCATTTGGGAAAAGAAGTGGTACTGAAACTAAAATTTATTTGGGACAGAATATGAAATTATTTATCTCATCTCAGGAAATGTAATTCCTGAGATGGTTCAGAGTACCTTTCTTTTTCCCTGCTGCTACTGAAGTATTAGAAAGACTTTGAGCTAGATCTTTACAGGGCAAATGAAGTTTCCAATGTTTGTTTAAAAAAAAAAAAATGAATCGTAGAATACCAGGTTGGAAGGGGCCTCAAGGATCATCTGAACCAACTTGTCTAGACTATGATTTTGCCAAGAAAAGATGGCCCAGCACCCTGCCCAGCTGGATCTTGAAAGTCTCCATTGTTGGGGAATCTGCCGCTTACCTTGGGAGACTGCAATGGCTGATTGTTCTCATTGTGAAAAATTTTCCTCTTGTGCTCAATTGGAATCTCCCCAGGAGTAGCTTGTACCCATTACCCCTCATCTTTTCCATGTGGCTCCTTGTAAAAAGGGAATTTCCATCTTCTTTATAGCCACCCTTTAAATATTGGAATGTGGTGATAAGGTCTCCTCTAACCCTTCTTTTCTCAAGGCTGGACAAAGCCAATGCTCTCAGCCTTTCCTCATATGGCAGGCTTCCCAGTCCTTTGATCATTTTTGTGGCCCTTCTCTGGACCCTTTCCAGCCCGTCCACATCTTTTTTGCATAGCAGGGACCAAAACTGAACACAGGATTCCAGGTGTGGCTTGACAAGCGCCGAGTAGAGCAGGATAATGACTTCTTTATCTCTGCTGGTGATGCCCTTGTTGATGCAACCCAGCATCCTGTTGGCTTTCTTTGCCGCAGCAGCGCACTGCTCGTTCATATCAGGCTTGCTGTCCACCAGGACCCCCGGGTCCCTTTCCGCAGAGCTGCTCCCAGCCAGGTAGATCCCAGCCTGTGCTGCACTCCTGGATTATGTTTGCCCAGGTGCAAGACCTTACCCTGGTCCTTGTTGAACTTCATAAGGTTCCTGTTAGCCCACTCTTCCAGCCTATCCAGGTCTTCCTGCAGGGTTGCTCTCCCTTCCGAAGTGTCCACTTCCCCACCCATTTGGGTGTCATCAGCAAACTTCGTCAGGGTACACCTGATCCCATCATCCAGATCACTTATGAAAATACTAAACAGTGTTGGGCCCAGTATCGATCCCTGGGGGACCCCACTTGTGACAGGTTGCCAGTTTGAAAAGGAGCTATTGACCACCACCCTCTGGGTGGGACCTGTCAGCCAGTTCCTCACCCACCACACAGACCGCTTGGCTAGACCCTAACGCATCAGTTTCTCTAGGAGGAGGCTGTGGCGAACCGTGTCAAAAGCCTTGGAGAAATCCAGCTAGACAATGTCTACCACTCACTCCTCATCAACCGAGCAGGTTACTTTGTCGTAGAAGGTGATCAGGTTTGTCAAGCATGATTTGCCCTTGGTGAATCCGTGTTGGCTTTTCCAGATCACGTGCTTCATTTGACTTGTGATAGCTCCCAGGGAGATCTGTTCCATAACTTTCCCAGGGACTGAAGTAAGACTGATGGGCCTATAATTTCCTGGATCCTCCTTTAAGCCCATCTTGTAGATGGGGGTGACATTAGCCTTCATCCAGCCTTCTGGGACGTCCCCCAATTTCTACAACTTCTCAAAGATTATGGAGAGCGGTGTTGCAACAATGTCAGCCAGCTCTCTTAACACCCTCAGGTGGATATTGTCAGGGCCCCTTGATTTGTAGGGGTCAAGCTCCTGTAATAGTTCACATACCAACTCTTCCTTCACTTGTGGTGAGTCTGTGTTTGCATCAACCTGGATTGTTGTTCCCAAGGCCTGGGACCCAACAGTGCTCGTAAAGACAAGAGATGAGGAAAGTGTTGAGAAGCTCTGCCTTTTCAGCATTGTTGGTGACTAATTCACCTCTCCTGTTTAACAGCGGGCCAATATTTTCCTTCTCTTTCTGCTTGTTGTTTGTGTACCTGAAGAACCCTTTCTTGTAGTTTTTGACATCTCTGGCCAATTTCGATTCTGTCTGAGCTTTTGCTTTTCTGACTGCATCTCTGCATGCCCTGGCAATGCCCTTGTAGTTCTCAACGGGTATTCATCTGCGTTTCCATCTCTGGTATGCTTCTCTCAGTTTTGAGCAGACTCAGAAGCTTGCACTTAAGCTAAGGAGGTCTCTTGCTCTGTCTACCTCCCTTACCTTTAAAGGAGCTGAACTGTTTTTGTGCTTTCAGGAGAGGGTTCTTGAAAAACTCTCAGTGCTCGCTAGCTCCTTTATCCTCTATGGAAGCTTCCCACAGAATCCCTCCCAGCTGAGCTCTGAGCAAGTTGAAGTTTGCTTTTCTAAAATCTAAAACCTTTGTCTTTTGCACTAACCTTCAGGATGCTCAGCAGGATCCCAAACTCCACAATATTGTCAGCCAAGGCTATCGCTAACCAAGATACTACAAAGCAGGTGTTCTTCATTTGTGAGTAGCAAGTCCAGCAGTGCCTCGTTCCTGATTGGAATGTCTGACATTTGTATGAGGAAGCAGTCCTCTGTGCATTCCAGGAACTTGGTGGTTAACATGTGAGCTGCTGTATTGTTCTTCCAGCAAATGTCTGAGTAGTTGAAGTCACCCATAAGAATCAGGTTCTGTTGACCCAAATCTTGCTTAAGTGACCCAAATATTGCTTCATTGGCCTTATTGTCTTGGTTTGGAGGTTGGTAGCAGATGCCTACTGTAAGATCACACAAAAGATGGGGTTGTCCTTTCCCCCAAAATAATTAGCATAACGTAAGGATAATAGATTTTTCTTCTTTCTGTGGTGTAGTGAGAAATGGATAAAGTCACAAAATTCAACCTGCTTTCTGCTGATGCGTAAAATCTAACCCATTCATTCACAGCATCGTTTGCTCCAATAAGCTTTGCAATCAAGGCCAAAGAAAACGACCTTCTTCCTTTGGAGAAAAACCGTGTTAAATTGGATGATGACAGTGATGAGGAGGAAGAAGAAGGCAAGGAAGGCCAAGAGAATGCTAATAGTGCTTCAAACCATACTCCAGCTGTTACCACTCCTTGTACTGCTGCTGAAGAGAAAAAACCTCAGCTTACCCAGGAGGAGTTGGAAGCTAAACAAGGTATCCTATATTACACTCAAAGCAAAATGAAAGATTGAGTCCTTCAGGCAAACTACAAAACTGCCATGTGAATAAGTATGGCATTTTAGGTATTTTGAATCTTCACTATGTAATGTTACAGGAATCAGAATTCTTCTCCCACAGTTTCCTGCTTATTGTTAAGAATGAGATCTTCAGTGGTTGCTCAGCTAAAATCAGACTTGTAAGATACTGTAGTTGAGTACTTTGCCCTAATGCGTGATCTTTCAGAATTATTTTTTTTCCATTACAACCTCCGATTAAAGGACTAAACTTCTACTTTCCGCATTGCATTAGCGGAGCCCAGAAAAAGGCATGTCCATTTTCATTTTCTTCAGAGAACAATGAAGTGTTTCAAGCTATTTTTCATTTGTATAGCACTCCCATATAGACTAATATCACCTTGTTGATGTTTTGTTATACTTATAATGCAATGCCATTAAGTCTTTGTATGGGGTTTTCCTGTTACTGCATTTACGTATGTAAAGGCAGAAGGGTATGCTGTGTGAATTTGAATGAAATGATCTTTTTAAAGGGATCAAATTTCCCCCATTCCTCCCCAAGGCTATTTCACAGCAGGGATTGTTCAATAAGGTGGAGATGCTGTAAGTGTTTACTAGCTTAAAAACTTAATATTACTCTTACAACTCTGAGTATGCCACAGGAATTTTATTTTTCATTTTCAAAATGTTTTTTTTTGCTCCAAAGTAGCAGTTCCTTTCTAAACTTTAGTAGCACAGAGTAGGCTATGGTGATATATATCTAAAGCAAATATGAAATATTTTGTATGATAATAAAAATGAAGTGTAAAACATATTTGGAAAAAGTTACGTGTTGAGAAAACTGCAATTGAACAAAAAAACCCAGTCATCTCGTACACGTACAGAATACGAAAGTGGAAATGTAATATGAAAAAGGTTAAACAAAACATCCATTAGGTGCACTGTTAAATAAATTGGCTTATTCTCTTTCTGTAATCACATAACAAGAACTGTTAGTTGTAGCAGTGGTGAAACAGTTTCTGAAAATTTCTGGAGCAGCCCCTTGTGTAAACGTTTTAAGATGCATGTAAGCAGGGCTGGAAAACACAACGTAAAGTTCAGATCTATGGAAAGGGCAAAATGGAGAGTTTGTATTGCTTTAACAAGTACAAGAAAAAGCTTCTGAATTAACAGTGCTACTTTGGACAAGTGTCCTGAATTTTCAAGTCTGGATTTTCATGTCATTTTCTTTAAGCTTAATAATCTTTTCTTCACCTGTACTGCTTTTCATCAAGCAAATGATGCATCTATGAATTAAGATGTCTAGAATTTCATAATTTCAAGCTGATGTGTCCTTATTATGTCTTCGAATGGATGTATTAGAAAGGTTTATGAATGGTTGCGGGGACTGTTTGGTTGTTTGTGTTGATGGGGGTGTGTGTATTTGTTTCAAGGAAACAAGTTCCCCAAGTGTAACTCACTTAAAACTTTATGCTTAATTGTCTGTCTTAGCAAAGCAGAAACTAGAGGATAGATTAGCAGCTGCAGCAAGGGAGAAGCTTGCACAGGCCTCCAAAGAATCAAAAGAAAAGCAGCTACAAGCAGAGCGCAAAAGGAAAGCTGCACTGTTCTTGCAGACCCTGAAAAACCCTCTGGCAGAGGCAGAAACTGAGAAAATTGAAGAGAGTTCCTTCAATAACGAGGTAAGCAGGAAATAAATTTCTTTTTACTATAAAGCTAGCAGAAAACTTATCTACGAGTGTGAATCTGACAGTATGCTATGAAGTTGACTGAAGAGATAGAAGCTTTTATAAATGGGGAGAAATTTGAATTTTAAACACTTAATCTTTTTCAGTTATCTTACATATGTCCATCATTAAAGAACTGGTAGAGAAATATGATGCATAATTCAGAGGTCAGTTAGCCAGCTACAGAAGGGAAAATGAGCTTGCAAGTTAAACTCTGTACTAGTGGTCCATTAATTAGAATGCTTACCTTTCAAGAGTATTTGGATGGCTGTTGTGATATTTACTTATTTAACATGTATTTTGATGTGAGTAGACATCTTCAAGTTTAGAAATGATTCCCAGGCAACTGAGCTTACTTTAAGACTTACTTTGCAGCTGTTCTGCTGGGGTTCGTTGTTTGGTTTCTATTAATTTAACTGGCGTGGAACTGAGGTGAGTAGTTAGTGAACTGATCTATATGATTTAAGGTTTCTAGCTGGGACATCCTTAATCAAGAAAACGAATACATATATGGGAGAAAACTAGGCTATATAGTGGTTGCTCTTCGTCATCTTTGTGTTAGTTGAGTATTTCATGTAAACTCCTTAAAAGCTTACAATGCTAGGATGTTTGTCTCTCTTTCAGGCCCAAGTTTAGTATGGGAGTTAGAAAATATTTTGGTTTATTGTAAGGATATGATTTTTAAAATAAAGCTAAATTTACAGATAGTGGCACAAAATTCAAACAATTATATGCATGCATGTTATTCACTGGACATAGTCAGTGAAGAGTGAAATCAAAAAACTCACAGTGAAATAATTGACAGGGCTAATTACTCTGCCAGCTGTCTTCCAGAGAACTGGAAGTAGGCTCACTGCCTGTGCCTACTTGATCATGAAATGACATAATCCATTGGGTTTGTTCAGCAGAATTTCTTATTTTGGAGATTAGAAGCACGTATCTTTCTGTAGCAAATCAATTTTGAGTGTTAGTATTCCTGCACTTCTTTCAAAGAACCATTTTTGATAGTTGTGTTAGAAATTCAAACCCTCTGCTTCTTTCTAGAAAATTACAAGGAAATAGTCACATGGCAGAGGCAGACTGCTTTCCGTCTTTCTTCTGCCTTGTAATTCTCTTGTCCATTTGCACCTGTTTTCATTGCTTGGGTAGTCAACCACAATAGATAATACTAGGGTAATGTCAGTTTGAGGGCTTTCAGAACCTCTGTTTTGAGTGGGTCGTCATGGTACTGCACTCTTAGGCCAAGTCTAAGACTAACCTCGGTATTGATGGTGACTTAATATTAGGTTTTAGGAACACAATAAAATTGCTAATAAGTTCCCTTGCCATTTGTCTGTTTGGACTGTTGTTACCAAAGGAAATTAAAAGCTAATTTCTCATAGCCATACATTGGGTTACTAGAGTTTAGCACAAAGAGGAAAAAGAGGATTTATCATTCAGAAGTAACTGCTAATCAGTTAGTTGGCATTATCTTCTGCGGCGAACAGAACTGTTACTAGTCATTCAGTTGAGTAGTTAAAATATATTTTTGGGTAAAACCTCTAGAAATCAGTTTTATAAGACTTTATGAGAATTTCCAAGCAGGCAAGGTTAAAGAGGAATCTTGGGCCAAAGGAAAACCTGTATTGATAGAAGCCATACATTTGCATTTTTTCCTACTAATAAACAGAAAATGCTGTTTAAAATAGCTACGAAGTAATATGCTTCACATAAAACCTTTCTGATTTCAATAAAATAACTACAATTTTAAAAGCCTAAGTGAGGGATTTGAATTTATTATATAGGAAAATCCTTCGAGTATTGATTTGGTCATGCATCGTAGCGTTATCCTGAAGCTTTTCTCTCCATCTGCAGGTTTTGGCAGCAGAGCTGTGTTGTCTATTGAAGAGTCACTTTCTCATTTACCTTTTATATTTTCCATTTCAGTTCCTAATTGCTTAACTTCATCCACAGAGTAAATTGGCTGTTTTCCTATTTGGTTTCTGTTCTTTCTCTTTTCTTTTCCTTTTGTTCCAGCTATTTCACTGAGCCACTCTCTCTTTCTGCCAGCATAGTGCTTGTCCTAGCTTAAGAAGTGATAATTTTACTTCCAGGGGCATCACTCATTTTTATTCAGCCTAAGCATCATTTTATTATAAGCACATCCCAGTTCAGTGGGATCTGATGAATGCTTGCTAAAAGACGGGTGAGTCTGTTTCCAGCACCTGTACAGACACCTCCAACAAGTCCAGACAATCTCTTTTCTTAATGGGAGAAAAACTGTCAAAATCCATTTTCAACAAAGTCACCTTAGACTTACGTCTTCACTGCAATAGCTGTAGACAGCTGTGGGGAAAAAGTAGGAATGGGATTTGGTGTAGACTATGTAGTTTCCTGAAACTTAACCTAAATAAGGTGAGAAATCTATGCAGCTTGGAGTGGTGTTGTGGGATCCTTCATAAGCGAGATTGAAATTCCTGTGTTTGTCTATGTATGCTGCAGTCAGACCTTCCATACAGATTGCAAATAGAAATATTGTTGGGAAACAGAATCTCAGTTTCCTGTTTTTGGAATTGTATTGCTTCCAGAAAAAGGAAGTAAATCGCTCTTGGTTGCACTAATCAAGCAAAACGTTATCTCTGGATACTGATAGAAAATTTCAGATATTGATTGTGACAGACTGGTTACAAGAATGAATGACATGACTCTCCATCGTTTCCTTTCCCACAGAAAGAATTCCAGTACCTAACAAGTATTCATTGCCCAGTTCTCGATTTTTCCCAGATAAATCGTGGGTTATACCTCAAAACACTTTCAAGAGAACAGACAATTGAAAGAGTCATACCTGCAGTTTAGGTGATCCATATCAGCATAGAGTAGCAAATTGGTGAATTGAGTGTGGTCACATCCCAAAAGACATCCTGTTTGGCGTTCTCATTGCTACTGCTAACAAATTCTCCCCAGCTGGCACAAGTGTTCAGTACTTTTACATGTTGAAGAGTGAATGCAAAGAGACAAAGGCAATGCAGAACTCCCCAGACTTGCAGTTCTGCTCTCCTTCTCAAGGGGATTTCTCAAGGACATAGATATTTCTAAGCTAAAGTTCTTTTGATATTTTTCTTTAAGAGAATGCCTGAAATAACCAGTAACTCTTCAGTAACAGCTGACTCATTTTCAGAAGAGCAGATGAGTGTCCTTGCTTACATCTGAACTTACTAAAGTTCTAAGCTGAACTTATTAAAAGCAAGTGAAGTTTTCAACAAAAGGATGCACCATAATCCCGCTTCTCAGTAAACTTATTTGCTAATTCTTTTTCTTTCTCCTACTTATGTACAATTTCAGAGAAGGCATCTCTTTTTCTTACATGTAAATACCCATTTAAAATTTTTAAAGCAACCAGTTTCACTGCTTTTTACCAGTAGAATTGGTTTGGAGATGATTTCTTTATAAAAGTGTTTATTTAGAATTTTAAATGTATATTTAAATGTTACTGATGTGACCTTGCTTTTTGAAATAAAATTGACTTTTGTATTGGGAATGCTAGTACTGTCTTAATGAATAGTTTAAAATTCCATGATTTCATTGGAAATAATTCCTAAGTGTAGTTTCCTTATTGACACACTTGTATATGTCTATATAGGTTATGCCTACAGATTTTTGCATATAAAAATTTATTTTGAAACATGAATGTTTTTCAAGCTGTAGTCTTTGCATTTGCTGTATTTGAAAAAGGTTCCATCTACATTCATTTCAATGCATAATCTGCCTTTTGCTCTCCTTGCCTGGTTTGCCTATTCGTAACAGCCCATTTGAGTCAAGAAATTTTATTGAGAAAAGATAGGTGAAATCATATTGTGGATTTGTTAACCTCTGTTGTATATACACTGAGAATCCAGTAAGCTGCATCATGATGTCTAAATCAGTTTATAAATAAATACATAGCACAGAGGGGTGTTTTTAAGCTTTTCAGTCATGTTTTAGAAACAAAAGAGTTGCATTTAAAAACACTGATTGCAAAAGTAACTATAGTGGCTGTAATTTTGTAAAGCGTATTAAAAAAGTCATGAGAGAGATGTAAAATCAGTTTTGTAGTTTGATCAATGGAACTAATTGGGGAAATTTCAGAAAACATAGAAAAAAAAACCATTAAATATTTAAGTCCACCAAAAATGTCACTTAATGTATTTCATCTCCCTTTTTGGGGGAAGGAGTATCTATTGAGGAGTCCAGGAAACAAAGATTGATGTGCAATGGTCATGGAGTTAGTGTAGTTGAATGATTTTTGTAGCTTAAAATGTGGCTCAAAAAATGGAGTAATGACTGAGATGTATAATAAAGCATGAAGAGGACTTGAGAATGTCCATGGGAGATGCATAATTCCCATGGAATTACCCCTGCCTAATAGCTGTATAAAAAACTAGTAATGCTGTTTATGTGTATACACAATGTACATTTGTGCTGAAAACTTGCTTATCACACTGTGTAGAAACACATTAAATTCGCAAAGCTTTTTTGACCTCTGTCAGATTTTCCTGATTCCTAGTGTTTCTTGGAAGAAATGCTGATCCTGAGTATACGTTATACCTTTGAACAAAATTTATTCCACTAACTGCATGTAAAGGACAGTCGATACCACAGAACATAGTGCTTGTAAGCTTTTTTTTTTGGCTTTGGCTAAATCGTAAAAATAGTCAGACCTACTTTTTCCAAAGCTGAATTATTTCCTTTATATAGTTTCCTGTTTTTCCTTAACGTGCAACCAAGCAAGAGGAACAAAAGGCTGAAAAATGAGCTTGAGCAATGAAGCAGCACAGCTTTTCGCAAGTGGCTCCTCACCATTCTTGCATGCGTTACAGCAGCATAGTTACACATAGTATTTCCTCGAACCAGTGCTTGGAAAACATGTAGCTTCGCTCGGTTTCCCAAACCCACCAGCTTCCAGTAAAGTTGTAGCTACTGAAGTCTTTGCCCGTTTTCAGGAGAGGGGTAAACTAACTGGGTAGCATCTCCCTCCTTGTGTTTACATATATAATTCACATAGATGCTTTTGTAACAAGAAAATCATGCCAACTGACACATCTGTCTGATAGTGTTTCAGTACGGAGAAGTTGCAGTCATTCTGCAGCCAAGGTGGATTCTCTGGCATACAGCAGCAAACAACCTGAGGTTTAACTGCGGTTCTTCTAGATGTGCAGAGCTGGAGTACAGCAGGTTATCTGGAGTGCTGCGCTGAAGTGCTTTTTTGTTTTTAAACAAATAAAGTAAGGTGTTTCATAATCTGAAATGCAAACCTTATTCCAAAATTATTTAAATTATTTAAATTTTTAAAATTACGGTGACACATTTATATATAAACTAGAATAAAGGCAAATTGTGCACGTTCCTCTATACATTTACCAAAACCTGAATTAAGTAGATTAGATACTGGGAGAGCCCACATTAAGATGGTAGTTTGTTTTGTTTTACTTTTTTTTTTTCCTTTCATTTTAATAAAGCAAATATGCTGGCTATTGGCACGAGTTGAATTCTGAATCCAAGTGTCAGTCACCCTTGGTAGCAGGCCTTGGTACGGTACACTTGGTATAGTAGGTCTGTAACATTTTTGCACCTTTTTCAGGGGTTAAAATGTTGTTTGTCTGCAAATGTGCCAGTTCAAAACTTTTGATTATCCCTAACCGTGTCCCTCTGAGCAGCGTTGTTCTTAGGTGCATCTGGGAGAAAAAGGTTGAAAAAGAGAAGGGAAAAGAATCTGCTATGGAGCTGTGGTTCTCCATCTGTGTGCAGCCAAGCCTCACAGAAGACAATTGGCATGGTTCAGTGTCTTGCCGGGGAACACTTGCTTAATGTTTTTGCTAACAGTGGTTGGTAATGGTAGCAGGTTATAGGAGTCTTGCAAAGGGAAAATCTAAGCTGCCAGATCATTGCTTCCAGCAAAGAGTTTTGGTAAATGTAATTTGTGCAGGTAAAGTCCCCTCCCTGCTGTCCCTGTCAAAGGAAGGCCTGCAGACCTGCATTATTTGTCAAAAAAATTGTTCTGAAGTAACCATTAAAGTAATATAATTGATAAAGTGTCTCCCAGAATCTACTGGTGCTGGTAATACCTGACAAAAATAGGAGAAGGGGCCAGCACTGGTGGCTGGCTAGACAGTGTATTTGACTTCTTCAAAGAAGTTACTTGATGTAGTGACAGGTGTTCTGCAAGTGTCCAGTTTTTGTCTACAGGGCATAATTTAACTAATAGTGTGTCTGAAGGGTTTCTAATGCAGATTATTCTGCTAATCTCTCATATTTTATCCTATGTCAGAAATGCTTTAGGGGTGATAGTACTTTGATATGTGTGTAAAAGACAGTTGTTTACACCCTGACTCTTACCTGTCTGAACCTTAGTATCCGAGTTAAACAAGGAGAGAAATCCACAATCACAATGCTGCAAAACCAGACAAGGACGTGATTAGAAAGTAACTCTATTTTAATGACTTGTCCCAAATGTCATCTGCTGTTGTGCCTCTGAATATAAAGATTCTATAGCACAAAGCAAAACTCAACTTCTTTTGACTCTTTCATCTTCCCTGGTTTGAAGCCCTGTTTTACCATTTGGTTTTTTTTAGATGGCTTGTCCTTATTTTGTCCTGTATGTAACAATTTATATTTTTTTCCATGGAAAGTAGTCTGTTTACGAGTGAAATAGAAGTTTGCCATGTTTAAAAATAAGATGGTATTCAAGTTTTGCCAATCGTAACAAGGTTATCAACAAATGTAGATAGTGTACCGCTGTCATGCTTGGTGCTGTAGTTGATCCTACTTTTTTTTAGCAATGGACTGTAGCTGTTACTGCATGCCTTTTTGGAATAATAATGTGTAATATAATTTTATGCTTGCATGTTTTTTAATGTTAACTTGTGAGCAAAATGTAATTGTCTAATGAAAACCATCTGATAACTATTTAAAGAAAGAATGCTTTAGAACAGTTCAGGGTCATTCATTTCCTACTTACTTTTTTTTTTTTCCCAAAATATACATAATTATCTTCTGTTTAGCATGGAAGGGGGGATGTTTGTAAATTTCCCTTACCTTGCTTTTTCAAAAGGATAGATGAAAACATAAAACAAAATGTCACATACTAATGTGGCATTTGGGGAGTGCATAGCTTGCTGGCATTTGGAACTTTTTTTATTGCAAGAACCCTACTATCAAAAACTACATGAGAGTTGTAATTCCTTATACTGTGAATAATTTAATTAATACTTAATAGAGGAAAAAAGTTAAATATCAGGAACTACCATCTTAATTAAGTTAGGTGAGGGACCTAAGAATGTTCTATGCCTTGACTTTTTTTCTTCAAAGTACTCAAAATACAAAGGCATATATTGATCCATGCAACAAACAGATTCACAGTCACTAATTCTTTACTGTTGGCCCTTCAAAATTGAGAATGCAAAATTCTGTCTGTTTTTGAAGAATTTATCACGGTCAGTGTACTGTTAATAGCTGTATTTCAGTGCAGCAGCTAGACCCTGATGAAACTGTTGAGTCTCTGAATATTATTTACTTTGTTCTATTGGAACTTAACGCTGTAGGAAATGTTTTTATCACTTCTACTTAATCTTTGGGCCAGTTTGCTGAGGCTAGGACTGAGAAACTCTTCTAAAAACAGTAACTGCTCGCTTTAATGCACAGAGCAATCTTAGACTTCCATTGCTGGTAGACAGTTGCTTGTTAATTCTCAGTCAGGGAATGTTTCACTATAAGCTTTGGAGAACCTGTGGTAAAAAAGGTACAGTGGTAGAAGAGAATCTGGAGTGTTTTCAGATTTTAATGAAGTAAAAGAATTGTTGATTAACTCTTCACAGTTCTGACATTCTTTACTCTTTCTAATTCTGATCTAACATAGGATTCAAATTACTGCAAAATTCAGTTGTTCAGAACAGAAGAAATATTAGCCAGTTATAAAAGTGTTAGTAACATTATTGATAATGTTCTTTACCAGTTGATTTTGTTTGTACCAGGAACAATGCCAGTGTTATGTTCTGTTGTAATAAGCACCTTTTGGTTCACTTCTAATGCTGGCTTTGTGTATTGATTAAGTAATGTAACCCCAGAATAACTAATGTGTGTTCTGGTCTTATGAATACTGCAAATATGCAAATATCTTGTAATGAACAGAAGTGCTCATTTCTGTTCTAATATAGATATAAATTCTTCCTCATACAAAGCTCTTTCCTAACCCATTCCTGCTAAAAAAGGGTTGTTTAATCATCTTTGTTTTCCAAAAAGCTATCTCTGAAGCATTTTTTTTATACCAGGTGTTTACCGCAGGAAGCATTATTTTAGTAGGATTTACTTCAGTCATGCAAATGTGCTGAAGAACAGCTCTGCCAGTGAAATTGTCTGACACTGTAGCATTTAATAAGGGCCAAAAAAATGTGCTGGTACCCAAAATGGACAAATAAGTGAGATTCAGTGAATGCTCTCTGAATGTTTGCAGTGTGATGTCCTAGAAGAGCTCTCAAAAACTTTAAATCTCATATCCCTTGAGATGCATAATAAAATTCATCAGGTAACCAGCCTGTTACCATGCTTTCCAAAACTGTGTTCTACTGACCTGCAGGTTTGCAGAGCCTGGTCAGTAAAACAAAGTGTTTCTGCCTTTCAGAAATGCTTAAGAATCTCCCAATATGTGTGCTTGTTTTGATTTATTTTTTTATTATTTTTTTTTAACACACACACACACACCCCCGCCACATTCATGCTTCCAATTTTAGTTCCCGTTTCCTTAGTTTGCCTGAATCAGCTTTCACTAGTAAAAACACACACCATAGAAAGCTTTTTCTTTTTGACAGACACAAAGACAATTTTATTTTTTTCCAAATATTTTTATTCAGCAGTATCATTTATATACCTAGAAATTTTCTGTGTGGCCTGGCAACTTGCTAACGTTGAGTTCTTTCACTGAGCTCTACGTTCTGCTGTGATGGTGTTTCACGCCATTTTGCTGGTGATTTTTTTTTCTTGAAGGCAGCCAGAGTTGCCACTGAGGGAGGGAGTCAGCACATTTGTTCCCAACTGATCATGCTGTTGAGACCTGATGACTATCTCCTGAGCAGTGGTGTGTTGTATAGGTTTGGATGGGTAGGTGACTTCTCCGTGTGTTAGCTCTTGCCTTGTTCTCCAGGACCTACATATTCACCTGGGGGGTAGCTAAAGTTACTTCTGTATGGCTTTCCAAACATGATTCATTAGTAGTCTGAAGCAGTTCTGTCTGAATCCACAGCCATCCAGTCTGTAGGTGTGCTGTTCTCAGAGATATCTTGACAGCGCTGTCACTCTTTTAGTGCCAGTGTCCTGGAGGTCAAGGAGAGCACATGGTTTCAGCATCCAGTGCTTTTGCTGGGTACCTAGAGGTGCGTAGCCTCGTGGCTTTCTTCATTCTGATTGCTGAGAGAATCTCTACATGTGAGCTAAAAGTAAATGTGTCATTCATTTATTAACTTCCTTTTTGGCAGTGGTATGATAGCTTGTGTTTTTGCGGCCAAATGAACTTGGGCACTGAAAACCTTTTTTTTTTTTTTTTTTTTTTTCCTTCTTCCCTCTCTTGTTTTCCACTTAACTCTACTTTGCCTACGGCTATTTTGTTTCAAGCTATTGGAGGTGTCTGCTTCAAGGCAAACAGGTCTATTGCATATTCAGTAGTGTTCAAAGCGAAGGCTAAGATACTGTATAAAGAGATTAATAACTTTGTCTAGGAACAAAAGTCAGCTGCTGTGGTCTCTTAGGAAACTGAAGTTTGGAGATGAGTTGTCTGCAATTACACATGCATTGTGAAGTTAGTGAAATTGGAAATGGGCCTCAGCTAAACCAGTCACTCAAATATTCGTGCTATAAAATGTCTATAATCCTTGAAGCAAACCACTTTAGTAGTGCTTTGTTGCTGTTTTTGTAAATATTGTGATAGCAGTTATCAGTTAAAGCTCAGAAAAGTGTCATGGCTCTCTAACTTGAAGCAAAGCTGCATTTCTGATTATTCAAATGTGGTCAATTATTGCCTTGACATACTCACAATGGGAGATGGGTAAAAGCGAAGGGAAAGATCACCTGTTTCTAATTTGGTTATTTCAGTTTTTAATGTATTACTTTTTATTCTGATCACGGTAAGCATCCTTGTATCAAACGGTGAAAGTGTCAGACCAGGTGGAGCAGAAATTATGACAGAGGGAAACTGATTTCTCCAGTTGCCTTGAAATGGCAGCTGGGGGAATGACAGGCTTTGAAATGAGGAGCGTGTCTATAGTGCCTGACTTGAATTGTTCTAAACAAGGTATTGAGCAGAATTCTCTCAGGTACAAGCTGATAATTTGAAAATTTCTTGGCGTATGATATGTTTTGCTTAACTGACTGCAGTCAGAATTACTCACTGAGCATGAATTGTGCATGGACCTGTTCTGTCTTTGAGATTAATAACTTTTGTGATCTTCCCAACCCTTTACATGCAAAATGTTTATTTCACAAAGTACAGAAATAATTTATATTAGCACTAATCATTTTGCTGTTTTCCTTGGGGTTGTAATCTAAACAGCACAGTTCAAGGATGAAAGTGACTTTAAAACTTAACTTTGAATGTCAGTAATTCCTGATTGTATTTTCAGGTTTATCCTTTTTTAAATAAAAGCAATAAATAGGTGAAAAGATGTTTGATAGTACCCATTTTTTAGAACACATTTCTTCTAAAATCTAAAGATGAAAACTTTAGAACTATGTCCTAGTTAAGCTGACAGTCTTAGCCTCCATATCCCAACTTGCATATGTATCTTTGGGGAGCTGTATAGACCTCCATTAAATACTACTAGATGCATGTTTTTGATGATATCAGCCTTACTTATGCACACTTTACATAATACTGATGCAGCACTGTGAGGTTTTAAAGCATTTGTGGGAGGTTAGATTGTTGTTGATTTAACAACTACTTTGTTAAGATGAATGTATTTCTCAGATACTTTCATGAGTCAAAAAACATAAGGCGATTGTTAGTTATTATTTTCCTTGCTGTTGTACTTGCTATCCAGCATTTCAGCAAAAAAAAATAAAATGTGTTGTATATTAGCAAAACTACCAAGCAGGATATCTTAAGTTTCTTTGACAGAATGGGCATGTATGTGGCATGAACAGGAGTAGATGTAGCCTTCTGTTTAGTATAAAGGACTAGAGAAGCTTATGTCTTCTCTGCGCTTATAGGACTGTCTCAAATTAAAATTTGCATGCAACTTTTGAAAACTGAACACTGTTCTTTGTTTACGTTTGATTTCAGAGTGTCAATAGTATACCGTGTCCTGTGACTGCAGTCAGAACTTTACCCACCTTAGAAGTTAAACAAGCAGAAAGGCCTTCAAGCAAAAGCAAAGATCCTCCTAGGGATGAAGAAAAAGAAAAGAAAAGGAAAAAACATAAGAAAAGATCTCGGACAAGATCTCGATCGCCGTTCAAGTATCATTCATCATCTAAGTCCAGATCTCGATCACATTCAAAAGCAAAGCACTCACTTCCCACTGCCTATAGAACTGTCAGGCATTCAAGGTGGGTTTGGAAACCAAACGTATTCTTTAGAGTTCTGTGTGGGGTAATGCTTAAAACATTTTTGCACTTCTTCCATTGTATAAGCATCTTTGTACACATTACAAAGGGTGTAGTCACCTTGAAGACAGTGAATAAATATCATCACATGTGGAAGATCTTTGAAAATAGTTTTAATGAAATAATGAATCATTAATTTCTAATTACATAGTGCAAAAATTGTACCAGTAAATGCTTTTTCACTCTAGTCTCTGAAATACCTGGTGATAATATGTAGGAATGTCATTATAGCAGGAAGAGAACTTGCTAATAAGTCTGTGGCTGTTGCTGGAGTGAAGTAACCAGACAATATTAAGATAAGAAATAGAGGTAGAGAACCGGGTGGTTGAACTGCAGAGCTCAGAAAGAAAGCAAGCGGTTGGTTAGCATGTGAAAAAATGTGATGAATGAATGGCAGCAGAGATATGACAGGAATCCAAGCAGGGTGAAAACAGAGTTGATAAGGAAGGGTGACCATAGAAGAATGCACCCCGGTGCAGTTAACTCTGTATTTATTCATTAATGAGATTAAATTCACTGTATTAATTATCCAACTCTAAGATTATATATATTGTATTATATTAATACTGTTAATTACATCTAAGACAGTTGGGTCTAGGCACCTTCAAAGTTTACTGTCCGTAAAACTTGTCATATCTGAATGTCCTGTCACATAGCAGTTGCTGTGGTCAATCGAAAGGGCTTGTTCTTGAGGTTGCATTCTCTGCATCATGCTACAGAACAGCGTTTAAGTAACTTGTAGTTCAAACAAATTGTGCATGTAAATACTACTACCACTATATATGTATGTGATGCATGCAAAATCATACATTCCTTTATCTTTGTGGCCATGCCTATGACATATGCTTCTTCCTGAACAACAGCTTCCAGCTTTTTATGGCGGTGTGACAAAACATCTTATCTTGTATTTTCCTTGTGCGTTTTTTTGTTTAACGAAGTGTTTAACTACACTAATATGAGAAATTGTTAACAAGTTACAGCTTGTTCTTTTTACTAGATTTTTAACCTTAAATACAGTACTTTACTGAAGACATGTCTGCTATTCAGAGATGCAGGGAATTAAATGGACATAACTTGGGCTGAAATGATCAGTCTGACATGCTGCTTATTTGACTGCCTTTGGCAATGGGTGGTCATGATGCTCCATGTTATAAGGCACATTCTGAAACAGTGTGCCATTCCTTTTCTGTGCTCGCCAGCGTGAAAGGGAATGATGCTGAATGAAGCTTTTGGTTTTTAAGTGAATGCAAGCCCTCTCAGAGTTAAGCTTATCTTGGGGGAGGAGTCTCCTCAGGTGAATCACTCATCTTTTCACCTCCCTGTCAAGGCATATCTTCACTTGAACTTCCCATGTCACTTCATCCAAGCTATGTTACCTATATTTATACATGATTTTACTGATATATATTAAAAACAAGGAGAAACATCACAGTAATGCTAAAAAAAATTGTAGTCGTCTTCTGTGGTATCTTGAAAAAGACGAAGAATCATCTGAGAATATCCTTACCAGTATTTGGGTATGCTACTCAATAGGATAAAGATAATCTTGCATGAGCTTGTATCGGGCAGTAATCAGATTGATGGGAACTTGCAAGTTCAGTTTGATGCATACTGACATTTGTCTTCAGTGACTTCAGGGAGATATCTGGTCCGTTACAGAGGCTTGAATACTTCCACTAACTGGTCTACGTTTCGTTCTGCTGGTGAAAACACAAATAACAGTCTACTGAAGCCTACAACATACATAGTGGATAGTCTCATTATGGTTTGGCTGTTTCTTGTTTTTCATTGGTGGCCATAGTTCAGCTGGTGGAGAAATTACACAAAAATCACCAAGAATAGTTAACCTACTGGAGCTAATCTTTGTGTGCCATCTTGAGTGTTCCTCCTGGCACAACTCAAATAGCAAACACATAAAAGCCTTAAGGTCATGAATCAACACAACACCTGATTAAATTTGGTTGTGTATTTCCTGGATCAGCTGTTGAATTCTGCAACCTGAGAAGTCCAATAAGCTTGATGCTGGCTAGCTGAATTTTAAAATCTTTTCAGAACAACTGCACCACATCTTGAACTGAAAACAATTTGCACATTATAAAACTTGACAAAAGTTATAGCTGAATGGGAAAGGGCTTTCCATTCAGCCAGCCTTTCTGTTCTGCGAGTACCAGTTTAAACAAAAGTGTCTGGAGGATCTGTCCCATTCAGAAACCCATTCTTTCTGGGAACTGAAGACAGTATCATCAGTGCTGAGGTGCCCATTCCCTTTGAACTTTTTGCAGGCTGTATGAAATGCTTTTATCAGGCAGGAGACTTGTTAGAAATCTGAACATACCTTCTTATCCATAGCATTTCACAAGAAGATGGCTAAATCTAAGGCCCAAGGACCTCTTGGTAAATCAACTGTCATAAATACCTTTCTCCTGCATCTGATACTTGATATAGTGATTGTATTGGTTTACTTTAATGTAGTCAGTAAAGACAAGTGAATCTTACGCAGGATGCATCAAGCGTCTCCTCATCTGGAAGATGTTGTGGTTCTGTTGGGCTCAGCTGGAGTACTGTGTCCAGCTTTGTGCATCCTTTAGAAGGAATTAGACCAGTTGGAGGAAGTTTAGAGGGAATCATCACAAATTTTCAGAATTAAAAAAAAAAAAGAGTGAGTTGGAATGACTGTTTGGGAAGACTGAAGGAGGGTGAAGTGAGTCTTCATGTACACCAAAAAAGAGGGAACAGAACATTCTTCTTTGTTCCTTGGGGTTTGGACAGCAAGTGATGGATTTAAATTGGTAACAGAGAGACTAGAAAGGTTATCATAGGGTCTCAGTGTTAAAGGTAGTTAATACAGCTTTTGAACACTCCATTGTGGGAAATTTCTGTATCAAGAATTATTGAATAGTCTTACTTCCTGAAGTCTTTTCTAGCCTTGCCTTTCTAATTAGGGTCCATGTGGTCTCACATTGTACAAGACATGGTAGTGATTGAAGGTTTGCTTTATTGAAGGTGTTTGCTACAACTTAACATACTCACTGTATTTCCAAAGTTAAAGCTCTTGCTCCTGAATCCAGAAAATTTGTAGAGTAATCAAGAGGGGGAGCTGACTCATAACCCAGTCAGGTAGTGATGTGTTTTGCCTCTCAAATGTTTAGGCAAAAATAATGCCTAGTCTTAGTAATTGCCAAAAAAAGGCAAATGTCATTGCCTACCTAGAAGACAGACTTTCTTCTTTTTTTAATTTATTTATATATTTAGTGGTGATTCAGAGAAAATTGTTTCCGTGAATTGCCTGGTCTCATTCAAAACATGGCACCTCTCACATCTGTCTGCTCTTTGGTTTTCCCAGTGCTTCACCTAGAAGGGTATTTTTTTCCTAGATCCCGAAAACATTGGGTGTTACAGCTTATTGCTGAATGAACAGTTACCTGAAGAGTCATACTCTCCTGCGATAAAGTGTAAACTGTTTGTAAAGGTTAATGCATTTATCTTGTATTAAGTGGATGGCACTTAGAGACAGTCTTTATTGTGTGGACATCGATGCTAAATTATAGTGGAACATCCCTGTTTCAAGTAACTGTGCTTTGTTTGAATGTCTCAGTCTAATGCTCTATGTTTGAGATTTTGTTGCCTTATTTTATTCTGTTCAAAATGTATATTCTAACCTACAAATCTCAATATAAAATGATTATTGATGCTTTATTTTACCTCAAGAGTGGACTGAAAAAAGCTGGAATTTTCCCTTTCTGTAGTAATTACTGCTCCAGTTCCTATTAATCAAATCATTTACAATAACAACATCTCTTTCTTAACAAACATATTTCAGAACTTTCCTGGAGAGTAACTTGCTAGGTTTAAAGTGTCTGCACAGTGACAATAGTATTTTGGATTTGAAGTTATTTAAACTATTAAATTTATATTAACTGTGACAGCCAAAAGAGGAGCTATGTTTATTTCATAATTTTTCATTAGACTATATTGCATTCAGATTATAATTAATTATGATCCCTAAATTGTGATAATGACCACTCAACACATGCCCTGTCTTTGGGGAACAGTGTTAAAGCCTTAGATTTTGTGAAGTTTCCATATAGACATTAGTTGAGCTTCTGTTTTAAAACATTTTGAGTAGTTACTGTTTCATGGTATAAGTTGTTTCAAAAAGTAAGATTAAAAATCACCTTTACCATATAACTTACTGTGACAAATGAATAGGTAATGAGATGTGGGAAGTGAAACAGAAATTCGTAGTAACTTTCTTTGTTCCTTATTCAAGTGATGTTCAGTATACTTTTCAAGCTCTTCCTTTGGGGTTTGTGCATCTTTATTTTTTTTCCAAAATGCATGTTGTGCTTAGAAATCCTGCAGGTGAACTTTGCAGTCTTTGATATCACTTGTTTGTCATTTATTTTTGTGTTGTTAGAGATCTAGAAGCTCTGCTTCACTTAAAAATAGCCTTTGGTGGTAAGATATAAAAAAATGCAACAGTACAAAAATTGTATTTTCAAGTGCATCTTCAGAGAGTATTAAAGTTGAAAATTTCTGTTCAAATAACATTAAGTTGATTTAAAGCATGTTTTGCATATTCATTTTTCTGGGTAGCACAACCAAATCTGTTTTACAGAAACAAGTTTAAAACATTGTAGCTACGTAAGGAACCCAGATATATTGGCTTAATTGTGGCATGGGGTGTGCTAACAGCAATTCTCTATATGAATGCATGTTATTTTCTGGAACAAAATTTCTGTACCAAAATTAGTCTCATAAAGCTCCTGGTATTGTACAGTTTTAATTCTAGACCAGCAGGACAGGTTAAAGTTAAATAAAAGTCATGGAAACAGTAAACCACGTCCAGAAGTGCTGTAAGGTATTGCAACGTGAATTGCTTTGGAGCTGTTAATCCCAAAGAGGGAATTAGGTATTACAAATAAGTACTTAATGTCCAAGATGGGTTACATTTGTTAAATCTGTCCTGGAAAACAAACAGCCCTTGGTACCTTTCGTTCATCTGTAGTAAATGCTTCATCAGTGTCTTTTTTTCTAGTCTACTTCAAAGCACCATTAAAAAGTTTGATGTGAAGTGCACCTGACAGAGGTGCTCTTTAAAGAAGTGTAGGTTGTCAGTCACTGGGGTTTCCAGTGTGCTGTTCCAGTGAGAAGTGAGGTTTCACAGTTTATTGGCAGTAAGTGTAAATAATGACAGTGTTCATCTGAATCTCTGATTTCTGCCACTAGGTTTTTGTAGTCCATGATCTAAGCTAATGATGTGTTTGTACGTGTGAGCGTGGTTTGTGTGTGTGAGAGGAGAGGAAGGGAGGCAGAGGCACTCGTTATTAGTGATTTGGTTAGATGAAATGTGGATGTTCATTTTGAACTAGAGTAGAGATGGAAAGTCTAAGCTTCTCTTTGATATGGATTGCTTTATATTGTCTAGTAATAGAGTAGTACTAAGTCACAAATTTATCCAGTGAATGAGTTATACACAGTAATTAGTAGTGGCATACTTCATTAACAGGTTACTTTTCAGTAAGTTTGGATAGAGTACACCTATGTATGTGAGAGACTTTTTGCCTTAATGTTAGGAATTTAAGAGACTTGGAAGTAGCTGTTCTTTGCAAAAAAGGTTGTTTGGGGGTGTTTTTTCTCCTTCTGAACTGATTTTCTTATTGCTGAGGCAGTGTCTGCTCACGTAGTTTTAGCTCCTATTTTGTAATGCGACATGCCAAGCTTCATAACCCTTTCAACTTTTGGGACCCTACTAAACACAAGTGATACTGACTTTAAAGGAATAGAGTGCTTTTTAAAATAGCAGTCTAATGAAAGTAATAATTGATGTATTGCAGTAAAATTGTTAAGCTGTTGTTAATTGTTTGGAGCTAATGGCCAAAGTTCTTAACATTTAGTGGTTGGAAGAACGTTGTAGAACCAGAAACATCAGTTAATGAAAATGAAGCTAATGCTTTTTTTCTTTCTGATTGTTTGGACTTTTTTTAGGCTGGTCCATATAGGCATGTTTCACTAAGGTTCAGCTTTTGGTTAAGGGACTGAGCCTTTTCAGGATTCTAGTTAATACCAAAAATAGCACATTTTATTCTGAATGTGAAGTGTGTGCCTCCGTATCACAGACTCACAGCATCCACAGGGACACTGAGCGTGGAGCCAAGTCTGAGCAGCTCATCAATGGCAGCAGCAACAGAGCGGGAAAATTATCAGGCAACTTCGACAACGAAAAGATTTGACTGCTGGAGCTCTTTTGAGGGAAATCCTGGTAAAATGTCAAGGTGTCTGACTGACCCCAAACTTTATAATCTGTTGGGTTTTTTCCTTTTTTAATCCTTCTGAATGGCCTGGTAAAGATCAGATTTCTAAGTGACAAAGCAGTTAATTTACAACACTTAACTGCCATTGTGATTACTTTTTTTCATTTTCAGTTGATCTCTTTTGTTGTAGGTGTAAAAGAAATGGCTCAGGAGCGTGTGTGTATATATTATAGATATGGTGTGAGTCTGCAGAAGATCAGTGATTTCACAAATGGCTTGTCTTTTAGTCACTGCAAATTAGGTATATTCAAGAACATGAATGTTTGGTATACATGGAATGACATAGCTATAGTAAATAAATAAGAAAGGCTTTAAAATAAGTAAGCGCATAGAAGTAAAATTATTAGAACTATATATTTTAGTGAGATCAAAACTAGCTGTTGCTATCAGGAATTTTTGGGTGGATTTGGGGGTTTGGTTTTTTTCTTTTTTTTTTTTCCCAGCTAGGTCCCTGAATTGCCCCCTTCTCCATCTTTCCCCTTTCCCTTCATCTCTCAGGACTTTTCTCATTTAATTTATTTTTTTATGAAGAAAGGCTCAGTTTTTACTTACACATCTGCTTAATTCCAAATCATAGAGAAAAAGAGTAAAGCTCTTAAGTTGATCTCTGATCTTAACTGGGCATGCTTTCTTTTTTCCCCTCTTGATCTCTTTCTCACTTTTCTAGGGAAAATATCTCAAGTCGAAGTGCTGGTGCCAAACAATGCCGATCACGGGTTGTTGGTCACTTGCACAGGTGAAAATGTTGGCTGTGCTAGGATTATTCTGCAGCATCAGGAACAAAATTTCCTGGACTTGTCAGTGTTGGAGATGTGCTGAAAACAAAAACTTGTCTTTATCTCTGTGATGCAGCAGTTCTAAAAACATACCGCTAATTTGAGAAGACAAGGTCAGGCCTGACAATCCCAGGCTTCAAGCCAAATTGGACTCCTGCATACCAATGTTAGTAAACTTTGTTGCCACAAAGGGTGACTGGACTAAAGTAAAACCTTCCCACCTACTAATACAGAGGTTGACATCAGCACACAGTATCAAAAAAATAACTGCTCTCCCCCCCCCCCCCCCCCCGATGGGTGTGAAAAGCAATGGATAATTACATCCTAAATGTCTTGGATGAGTAAGAAATTTTTATGCAGCTGACAAGTCTTGGAGACTAAATACCCCATACTGGTATAAAGTAGGCTTTTGAAAGGTGTTATATTTGCGTTTGGTGAGAGCACAATTCCACTGAAATAAGTAACAAAAAGCAAACTTTTGGATGATTTTTTCCTGCTCAGGTCACGATCAAGGTCACCTAGGAGAAGGGCTCACACACCAGAAAGGCGGAGAGATGAAAGAAGTGTTCCAACAGCTTATCGCATTAGTAATAGTCCTGGAAATAGTAGGAAACGTCCACGTTCCAAGTAAGTATACCTGGTCCTGGGGAAGGTTATGTCCTGACATCATAAGAGACTTTAAACATTGCCTGATGTGTTGTATACTCTCTAGGTATGTTCTGGAGCTTTATTTTAATAGACAAATGTTCTGGAGCTCTATTTTAATAAACGAATACTTCTGTGGAAAAAAAAAGTAATAGAAGTATTTGTTCTTCTTTCCCCATTCTTGCATATGTTTGAACACTAAACGTACAACCAACTCAGTGAATGTTAATATGCTACTAGCTCCTGGCTGTGAGAGTCAAGATTTTGTTTGGACTTCCATATTTCTTTCTTGTTGAGTCATTTTCTCATGCTCTGCTGGTGCAAGTTATATGACTTCCGCACGGAGTGGTGTTATGTTATTCCTATTGGTACTGCTTGAGATCTCATCGTATCTGCACAAAAGAAACTCCAGTTTAGCAAACTGTATGCTTTACGTTTAGCAATTATTTTACTGGCAGAGTGAAAAGTGAAATATGAGCCAAGAGGTGCCTATTTAGAGAGCACCTTGCATATAGTCTCTCTGAACCTCTTACAATCAAAATGCCATACCAACCATTATTTCAGCTCACCAACTGCAGAAAAACATCTGCAAAGTGTGTGCCCAGAAGGCTTTGAAATGCTTTGTCTGTCTAATGTTTTGTGGCATGTTGTGTCTTCAACATGCAAGGAACTGAAAATTTTTCATGCTTGTATGTGTATACCTAAAGTGTACACAAAACTCAACGCATTGAAGTTATTAAACTGAGCACACAGAATTTTTCTGTCCTCATTGGTGAAGATTTAGTCTTTAACCTGTGTCTCCATATCTCTTGTGGAATAAGAAGCAGAGAGATCGCTTTCAACTTTATTATTATTAAAAAAATTCTGTTGTTCCTTAAGATAACTTTCTGTCTCTTGACAGCCTCTAATTAATTGATGTGTGGTATATATAATCGAGAACTTCATCAGTATACTTCAACTGATTCAGTTTTTCACGTTCATCGACTCGAGATAATAGAGGCTTCTTTGGAATTCACAATGCAAATTTGGTTAAGCAGAAAAGATACGGAAGCTTAAAATGTTTTTCTTCCTGTAAGAAGAATCTTTTCACAGCCCTGTGCTAATTTTATTGAGGTGTTGGTGTGTCTGCTGCTTGACCATTCAGCATTTTAAGCTATAAATTATTTTTAGCATTATGCTGCTCCAAGTGGTAAATTAGGATGACAATTGTGAAACAAACTAGATTCCTCTTTAAACAATATTGTTTATATAGGTGGAAATTTTAAACTTCTGTTAGGCCTCAAACAGGAAAACAGAACAAGCTACTTTTTAGCAGGGTCTGTTGCAACAGGACGAGGGGTAATGGTTTTAAACTGAAAGAGGGTAGATTCAGACTACATGTAAGGAAGAAATTTTTTACATGGTGAAACCCTGGCACAGATTGCCCAGAGAGGTGGGAGATGCCCCATCCCTGGAAACATTCAAGGTCGGGTTGGACGGGGCTCTGAGCAACCTGATCTAGCTGAAGATGTACCCACCATCGCAGGGGGGGTGGACTAGATGGCCTTTAAAGGTCCCTTCCAACCCAAACTGCTCAATGATTCTATGAACGCTACACTGTAAAATATGGCAGTAAGTGCAAAAAATGTAGACTGAAAAAAAATATTGTATTGAGGATGTTTTGCAGCGCTGATAGCAGAAAGCCTACTGTTTCAGTGCTGTTAGGACTGACATGTTGAGTTTTCAAGTAAAAATGTAGATCCTGTGATAGACCAGTTTTCATCTTCAGTTATGGAGTAGGTTCTTCACAGTGGTGTAGTGGAAGCAAGGTTTGGGTTTTAGGTCTGTTAAAAGCTAATTAGTTTACTTGGGCTTTCTGTCAGTGAGTAACACACATTTTGCCTGATAGCTGAGAGCAGATTTCACTCTTACATGGCAGCAGTCAGCTGAGTAGTTTTTATTAACCATGGTTGCACTAAGAAGTAGGCAAGAGTTAGAATCCAGTACTGCCAGAGGTCTGAAAATTAGAATTAATAAATACTGCAATATTTTAAACTTGCTCAGGGCATTAATCTGATATCAGTCATGATGCTGAATAGCTAGCATTGCTTGTAAATTTTTTGGTATATTTCCAGAAGAAAATATGTAAGAACTAGGAAGCTATGCCTTACTTTGTCTTGTTTAGAAATTACTGGCTCACTGCTGGTAGAATGAGGTGTACTTCAGAATAAATATAACAATTGTTTTTTCTTCTACTTATCCTGTACCTCGGTTGCCATCATAGTCACTTTAAAAAGAAGTCTAATGTAAATTAGTGTTTTAATCTGACTGCAGTGAATTACTTGCCACAGACAATATGCGTAGTTCTTTTACGCTAGCTTTTGTACCTAGAAAAATATTAAAAAATAAACCTAAGTTTTGGCAAGTGGACTGTTCGAAAAATAGAAAATTGAGAGACATCCATTCAGCTGTTATGATGTTTGTTCTTCATAATCTGAGATGATATGATATTTTTCTTCTGCCACTTGATTATTTATGCAAGAGAAGTGTAAAGAGGTTTTGCAATTTTAAGTCTTTAATGTTAAATTCTATGTGAAAATCAGATATTTGTATGATAAATTTTAACCATCAGAGGTGTATGGTATTTATATGGGCATTTAATACGTTATAGCGTAGCTGCTTTTAAAGTACCAAATTCCTAAGAAAATCAAAATAAAGAACTGATAATGTGATACTTAAAAGATTAAGTTTTACAGTATTTTAAGATGTTCTAGAAGCTTCAACAACATTCTTCTGAGTAGACTTCTAGCAGCGCATGCTAGAGGGAGATGCCTACAGTGAGGTATTGCCTAACTCTAATTAAGGCATTACTCTAGTAATTCTAATTACAGTAATATCAGTACTGGTATATAAATCATACAGACATAAATTCATAACAATGTATAAAGATTTTGATAGTTCCATCTCTAGTATATTACTAATTGAATTCTCTTTGAGCTTAATATTGCATATGAGGAGGCCACCTTGGTTTTCCCCTTCTGTCAATAATGAACACATCAGGTACCCGTAAGTCCTTTGTTCCAGCTGTCATAGTGACAAACATTTGTGTATCTAATTTCCAAGTCCTAAACAGTTTGCACTTAAAATATGTTGCTAGGTCTAGGTTTCTTTGAGTGGTATACAAGAGCTAGTTTATAATTTTGAGCCTGCAGTTTGTTGCATTATAGTTTGGATCACAAGGAAAGGGATAACTTCTTTTAAAAAGCAAACAAACAAAGCATGGATTTGCCTTGTAGATGTTTTGCATAGCTATGATTCCGTGGTTTGTTCATTTATGAGCTAGGAAAATTGGAAGAGATATAAACAGTTACATTTCTCATTGTATTCTAAGTGTCTCAGGATGCTTGGGAAGGAACTTCCCTCTAGCAAAGTTACTCTGCAGATCTCCAATGAAAGACTTCTCATTGTCATCCTTCAAACTATCAAATACTGGTCAGTAATTCCTGTGTACCCATAAAGCAGCATTCCAAGTGAGAACCTCGGGGAGTAGTAGTTGCCTAATGTAATACATTAAAAAGAGCTTCTGGGAAAGTGTTTTGCACAACCATAGAAGTGCAGTATTGGGGTAATGCTTGCTGAATGCATGAAAAGTATCTGTGGAGGAGGGCTACGTAAGCTTTTAGAAGCATAAAAAGTAACCTCAACTGAGCTAGTAGTGTAATACTGCTTTCAATATCCGTCAATAAAATATTTTCTTCTTGCAGAAGTCCCCATGAAAAGAAGAAGAAGAGGCGGTCTAGATCACGTACCAAGTCCAAAGCTAGGTCTCCTTCACCATCCATGTCACCAGGCAAACCATCCACACACAAAAATTCTGTACATTCAACTAGTGTCTCTCCTGTGGAGAGCAGGGAATCCAGCCAGGAACGCTCCAGGTAATACGCTCTTTTACTGTAATGCTGCAGGGCTGATGTCTCTTGACTGTGAGTGTGTCTTTTGACCTAACTTGTATGGTGAGGAGCTCTGTGTGTATATAATGTGGCATATTAAAAGTAGAAGACACTGGGAGGACAGCACTATGTGCATCAGTCTAATGAAGACATTAGATCTCTGTTGCCTGCTAGACTAAACATCTCAGCGTACTCTTACAGTAAAACTGGTGAGAAAATTCTGCAATCTAATTCTACATTAGAAACTGGATGGTCTCACTAAATGGGATAACTCTTTGATGTAGAATTTTAATAGAATGGTTTGAATTGTAATGCATGTGCAAGATTCACAATTAAATTGTAATGCATGTGCAAGATTCATAATTAAATTATTTCCAGAGAATATAGAACAGTCCTGCTAAAAACTTCTAGTCTGTTGTTCAGATTTCTTTGTGTTGGTTGTATGAGTGACTCTTGTGACTGTGATTTTTCACGGCTTCTAGTTGAATGAGAGAATTGTTGGCTAACATGTGAGAGACTTGTACAATAAACCCCAAAATTGTGATGATGAGTGAAATGTATTTTTAAAACATTGACTATAAATTTCTGATCTTACTTTTTTAGGGGAGTTTCTCAGGAAAAAGATGGCCAAATCTCCTCAGCAATTGTGTCTTCAGTGCAGAGTAAAATCACTCAGGTACAAATAAACAATATTCAGAGTATGTTGCCTAATTAAGTGTGTCCATCATATAATTTTCTTGTCTCACTACCTTGTACAATTCTGAGCTTTGCATATGATGTAGAGACATGTTCATTGTCATTCTTAATCTGTTTGCTTGTGAGAACACCAATTTTGTTGTTTCTCTAGCTACTGTCCTTTCAAGTTTAATCAAGCGCCTTTAAAGACTAAGCTAAATTCATTATGCTGCAGTATATGCACTGTTAATATATGAAAGTCCACATTATACAATACCCCAGTTACCAATAGCAGGTATTACTGAGAGCCTTTCTTAACATGTAGTGCTCTTAACAAGTTCTGTGGAAGAAAGAGGGAAGGAGAAATACCTTCGCAGAGGCTAAGTACAGGAAAAATATGTCCTCTTGCAGACTGAAGTGTATCCTTTGCATTAAGCAGTATCTTCAACTCGCTCATCTTACCCTTGTTGCTGTTTATGTCTTTGAATTATTGTCATTATGATTTTGTTGATATATTCAAGTTTGCTGTGAATCATGGCATATCAGGTATGTGCCTCTATATGCTGTGCAATAATCGAAACGCATTCAGCTTCTCTAAGGCAGTTTTAAGATACCCAATGTCTGTCGTTTAATTCCATTCCTTTTTTAAAAGCTACTGTGTGGTATCACTATTTAAAATTTTTAATTTCACTCATCCTCTTACAGTCTTCATGCATATTTAACTTTCTTTCAATTGAATATGCCAAGTTTAGAGGAGGAGAGCTCTTAATTATGCTTTGGAAAATTTACAATATAAAATCAGAATTGCTCTTTATATTCTCTATTTTTTTTAATGGATAGATTATTCTTTCAATAGATTAATATTGTTCAAAGATTTAGTTCCGCTAGGGAAATAGTGGTAGTTGGGAATTAATACTAGTAGACTAGTACCTTACATACTATATTTGATCTTTTTTTGATGAGAAACCCAAAACAAAAATACTCAGGAAAATAGAATAGTAAGTATAGGCACCAGAGAAAAAAAACAGAGTACTAACACCATAGCACTTCTTAGGCTACCAGACAAATGCATGGAAATTCTTGGTATGAGACATGAGATGTGAGCTATCATGGTCTTCAAAGCAGAGTGAACATCCCACCCTTTAAAAGCATATACCTACCCTTTAAAAACATATACCCTTCAAACAAAGGTAACAGGTTCATGCATTTCTTGAGTTACATATTGCTTATGGCATAGCATTTGCTCATTAGTCTGCTTGCTTGAAGTGCAGCTGTAAGATGAGGAAAGATTACTATATTCAAATACACTTCTTTAGTTGCTATTTGCACAAAGTAAAAAAGAGGAATTAAACTTTTGTGAATCTGCAAGATATTTCCCAACGTAGATTAGTTTAGCATCTTTTTATCTTTAAGGGCCCAAAGAAATGTAGTTTACCGATTTATTAGTAAGATTATTTTACTGCCAGTGTGCTGGCTGACCCTGGCCGATTCAGTATCTTTTCTCATTCAAATCCTTCCATCTGTAGAGTGGAATAATGATGCTGTATTCCCCTGTGAAGCGTTTTGAGAGCTTCAGATGAAAAATTATTTAAAACAACGAAGGATTTTAATTTATTTATATTGCATTTATGAAGAAATGTTTTGAGTAACTTTAATTTATTACTGATACACACTTTTCATTTTGTGACCACTTTTTGCAACCCAATTACTCAATGCCATTTTCATGAAATTTCATTTCCTTTTATAATGCTGTTCCTACTGGATACTCAGACAAGACTGAGAGTTGCTATTTGGTTTCACAAGAGTCTTAATGTTTCAGTCACTCTGTCATACATGAAAATACCGCTGCTATGTAAATTTTCAGTTCAGGTTTGCAAGGCAAACAAAAGCAGCTTTCCTGTTATAGAGTAATTGTTAGCACTCTCTTCTTACCAGCTCACTCTCTTTATTCTTTTTTTTTTTTTCCCCTCTTTTCCAGCCTTCAGTGGTTAGTAGTTGTGTGTTCATCACAGTTTTTGTGAAGATATGGTCATAGTTTCTTTCCATTTCAGTTGACCTGATTTCTGTGTTTTGCTGTATAGAAACTGCTCTAAATATTTATGCGCAGCACCTTGTAGCATGGTAGTAAAAACAGACTTCAGTTGCTGTCATAGGAACTTTCTCCAAATTATTTCACTCATTTAACCTAGGGACTGTTAGTATCTGATGATCATGAATCTAAGTATTCTCCGTGACTGGAGCACAAGCTAACCCTTTTGTGCAGGTTTTTGCAATCACATGCTTTAGCTCTGTTCAAAGCCCAGATGTGTCTGATCATTTTCCTTTTATTTTCTACAGGATCTTATGGCCAAAGTGAGAGCAATGCTTGCCGCTTCCAAAAACATACAAACCAGTGCCTCCTGAGACCTGTTGAACTGACCATCAAGAAATTGTGTGAAAAAGAACAATATAAAAAAACTGCCTCATCTCAAATGTACAGCTGAGCTTAGCTCACTTGGTTCACAACTTGTCTAATATTACCAGAACTCGAGGAGCTAAAACCTATCTTTCTGTACAGAAGCGTCTCCTTGAAATTTCATTAAACTTTTTCAGCCAGAATATCTTTGGAAAGTTTTTGGTTTTTGTAAATTGATTTTTTGACTAATTCTTCAGTAACATTTTATGATCAGCGGTCTATATGTGTATATTTGTAAATACCATGTTTCTGTGAAAGAAGTATTACACAATAATAAAGAAGGAAACATCTTTCATTAGCTAAAGTTTTCGTCGAGTCCTTGTTCGCAGTTGACTTCTGTTACAAATTAATTGATTTTTCTGTAGTACTTTCTGCTTTTTAAAATAACAACTGCCTAGCCTCCTGACCACCTGAAGCTGCAAAATACTTGTATTTCATGCACAGAACGGTCTAAGAAGAATGCTTGTTCGCTTGGATGTGGTGGACAGTTTTTGGACAAGGGACATGATTTTATGCCCATCGTTTAGAAAGATCTCAGCCTCTGTTTGAGGAGTTGACCCTTTGAAATCAATAACTAATGGTCTGTAGCCCTTTTGTCTTAATGTGCTTTGTTCTCTCTATTTAGCTACAGAAAAGCGAGTATATTTTGGTAGTTCTTTAATGGGCATACTTTACAGAAATCCCGCATTCTTCTCATTTAACATCTTTCGTACGGTTGAGGAAGTTGCTTACTAACTTACGTTTTACTGACATATACCAGTTAACACTTTCCAGAAAGCTTGTGGCCTCAGTATGATTGCGTGTTTCTTTATTACGTGTTCTTTCTTGTACACTGAGACAATTTAATTTTTTAATTGTAATGTTCTTAAAATTATTACAAAAAGGCATGTGTGAATTTTTCCCCAAGCCTGCTTTAACTATGAGCTTTTGTAATAGTTGCTGTATTCAAAAGGTGCCCTTATGGGCAGTTATCTGATTCCATGAGGAGTGGAATCGGGGCTTTTAATGACCCCTGAAAAACTCTGTGATCTATAATCAGGAAGACTGTGGTTATAGTGACTCATTTGCTAATTTTATCAAATTTTATAGATGGTGGAGGTTGGAGATGAATTAGAGAAATTAATGTGGTAAAGTTTTATGCTTATTCACAGGCTATTTGGTAAGTGAACTGCACAGAACTACACAGATTAGTAACTCCAATGCAAAATGCTTTTGCTCAAAGCAAGGGGAGGAGAAACAATGCATTGATATTATTCAAGCTTTGAGTAACGTGATGGTCAAAATGGTGGTTGGTATGCCACTTGCTGGTCCTCACTTGGAATGAGAGAAAAATATTTAAACCATTGGAAACAATCAATTGGGTTTCTTTTCAATTTTTAGCTGGTAATAATTAGCAGAGTTTACACACCTACAAACAATATAAAATGTTGTGTCTGATGCAGAGAAATTTCATGGTGTACATAAATTGTGATGAAACAGAGCCATTTAAATGGTAATGTAGAATCATGTTATCCACCATTTACCTAATTATTTCAAAGTTATTTGTAGTGTTTTGACTAGGACAAAAATAACTTTCAACCAGTGCGAGAGAGATAACATTCTCTCTGAATGTGTAGATGAAACAGCACTAGTAGAGACAGATAAAAAAGGACATAAAGTAAATTTTGTAGGCAGCTGGTTTAGATTGTTGTGCGGTGTTAAATTTACAGCAGCTTTATTTTTCCCTCCTAAATGGAGTTAAAAGTCTCACCGTGGTTAAATAATTGGCATCTTGGATGCCAGTTGTTTGTCATGTAATAGGAAAAAAGCCCAACTCTTTGACAAAATAGACTGGGCAGCTTGCTTTGCTGCTGCTTTGCAGATTTATTCTCTTTGGGAATGTTGTTGCTTTAATGACTTCTTAAAATATTTTCCCTCCCTGGGTGGGAGTCTTTCGTTTTTTTCCTTTTTCTTTTTCTTTCTTATTCCCTTTTGTGGTATGAAGTGAGATGGAGTGTTAAGCTCCAGGAAAATTTAGATTAAACTGCATTTTTATACACTCTTTATTGTTTACTGAGATTTGTTTGCATTTAGCACTCTCTCATGGGTGGTTGTATTCTCCAGAATTTAGATAGTAGTAGTGTTTTTATTGTTACTTTTTTCACTTTCTAACCAAAACGGATGTTTTCACCATATTAAAGGGGCTTGAACTGCTTTACCAGCACAATTCCTTTCTATATATTCAAATTTATAAATTAGTGCTGCTTTTTTGGTCTGTCTTCACAGGCACTAGCTGCATTGCAACTGCGTGTTACATGGGGCTTGTGATAGTCAGTACAATTTCTGGTGGCTGGTATGTCAGGAGAATGTGTAACCAATATCAGGAAAGTGTTTTAAGAACTTCAAACTGGAAAATTTTCAAATTTCTATTTTCCAGGTAAGGATTTTCATTGCAACCCCTGGAAGAGACCTCTGTAGACCCAGTTATGGGATCCTGGCTAAGCATCTGGGACCACAGGCAGCAGGTCTGGGATTTGCAAAGGGGAATTGGACTGCATCTCACACCCCATCTCCGTCCACGAAAACTGTTCGTATCTATTCCTTGCGATGTGGCCATGCACCGAGGGGCCTAAAGAGGCCCTGTATCACCTGACTGTATTGCCAGGATCTTGTTTCTGATGGCAAATACATGAGGTTGCTACAACGGAGAGTTAAGAAATTGGGGGAGCTTCAGGTGGAAGAAAGTGGGCTTTGAGTAGTCAGGAGGAAGGCACTGTGGTAGCTCTGAGTTGTCAGCACATAGTTTTAATTTTTCAAATTTCTCAGTTTTGTGGAAACGATATAACGTGAGATTGCTTTGCTTTAAGTTTGGTCAAATACAGTAATCTAAGCACCTCTTTAGCTGTAGGTACTTTGAATTATTTCCCCTGCATGCGCGTAACAAACAAGAAGGACTTGGGAGTATTTGTGCTAGCTTTCCAAAGCGCTTTGGAAGGGCCTTTTTGTCTGTAATGTGCTAACCAGTCTTTCCTTGTTGTCTTAGGAGTTCCAGATCATAGTTTTGAAGATAAAAAAGAACTTTAAAGAATTGTCAGTTTATACAACAAAACTATTCTTTCTGTATTCATGCCTTCTCTCCAAAAAATTTTCCACTGACAGACAAGCTGAGCTGCTCGACGTATCATTTTTTTTCTCTGTGGAGATTCAGGTTCAACTGAGATATCAAAAAAGTACTTACAACTTTGTTAAGTATTGAACCACTAAATCATTTGCAGATTTTGGATAGCTTTATGAAACAAAGCTAATAGGACAAAGGCATTGCTACAGCAGAGGTAGTGCGTAGCCTTAAGTTCTCCACCTTTGTCAAACAGAAGGGAAATAATTGTTAGGTGCTCGTATACATCCATCCTCCAGTCCCTGTTACCAGTTTCCTTCAGAGCATATTTCCCAGTGCAGATGGTCTGAAGAATGGCTTCTGCCTCACCAGCTTTGCTCAATCTGCCCATCTAGGTGTAATCTTCATAGTCCAAAAGGTGGATTCGCAATAACTTATATTAAAGATGCTCTAATTGGAATTAATTAGATGTGTTCAGCAGTTTCCTACTTGGCTCTTCAGTAATCTGGTGGGTAACCTGTTAATAAGAAAAAAGTTAAAATCATTTGGCCATCTCAGTATATACTTTTTGGTATCTACCTTGCTTCCACTTGTAGGGCAGCTTCTGTCAAACTGAGTTAATGGTTTGGCATTGAACAATTTGGCTCTGTCAAGAAGCTGACAGCCATTGAGATGTATCTGCGGTCTCTTGGCATTGATCATGATTTCACATCTATTGTCACTTGTAACTATCATAGCATTTTGCCTGACACCAATTATTTTGGGACGTATACTTTCTCATTTCATGCATTAGAGACAATCAAAACTGTACTCTCTTTTTCAATGGGGCAACAAATTATAACACTTAGAATTCACGTTTTGTTGGATTTAAGGCAATGTCTATTATCATTTGCAAAGAAATTTTATTGGGAAATCCTATTTAATTAAATTCCTACTTAATTAAATTGTGTTTATCATCTATTCCTCTTCTCCCGTCCCTACCCAGCAACTAATTACATGAAGCAAAGAAGTAAAAGACCTGTGGATTGAGCTTAGTAAAATGCTAAAGCATCTTCTTTACTAATTTTTCTTTTGCCTCATGATCTGAAAGCATGAAATAAAGCACCACACTGGTCTAACATCCTTATTTTCATCTCGTAAATTAACTTGGCTGTAACTTTATCAAAAAATTGTTTGAAATTCTCCTAAATGCAGCTCTTAAAAGTTGAAAGCTCAGTGTTTGAATTTTTTTCTGTTGTGATTTAAATATGAACATGTTCTGAATATTTTGTTTTGCTTTTACACAGATCCTTTCTGCACCAAATGTGTTGTTTGGTTAAGTATTACATATGAAAGGAAAGGCTTTATTGGAGCAGTTAGTTGGAAAGTAATACCTGCCTGTACGCTAATTAGGTTTCAGTCTTTCTGGTGGCCAGCTGGTGTGATTTTTGCTTTTGTTACTCTGTTTGAACCATTGAAAGATACTTGATAATTCTTGATGCAAAGTGTGTCTTTGATTTTTGCTTTCATTTTCCCTGCTCTGGATTACACAGGAGGTTAATACAGGTACAGAAATACCCTACTGGATTTTGTATAATCTTAAGGCAAGTCCTGACTATTTGGAACAAATCCACATTTACCTTCCAGTGAACTTGAAACTTCCATGGTATTAATTTAATGTCTTCAGTTTGAATGAAGATGATAATCTCTTGGCAACAATTAATCCTGAACATGTAGCATGACAAACATTATAAAAAGCTTTGCCAGACCATTTTAAAAGCGATGGTGATAATCTGCCATTTCTGGATCACTGCCATACTCTCCTCGGGAGATGTGCTATGACTTGGGTATTCTGCTAAGCACAGAATGGCTGCACATCTAGGTGCATGCTGGCAAACTCATTTTTCTTTTTATACTGAGTGTTAAACTGTTGATCTCTAAATAGAAAGTGTGATGACTTCTTGTTGATATTTGACAGTGTTGTAAATACAGCTGCCTGGTAAGGTAAGGTAAATTTCAGTTTGACAGACTGGAGAAGGGCAGATGCTGCCTTCCCCAGACAACATGGAGTAGCAGATATGATACGTTACTTCAGTGAAACTGGTGTAATTTGGGATCCAAGCTTTTCCTTGTCCTGTTTTTGTAAAATGAATTCTAAGAATGTATTCTTCCAGGGAGAAGTCCCATATATGCTCATACTCCCTCTGTTAAAAAGTAGGAGGATTTGAGGTTTCTTGTTAAAATGCAATCCAAAGATGTTTGTCTGCAAGTTTATTTAGCAGGCTGTGGTCGCCTTGGTTATCAAAGACTGGAGCAGGCTGCCCAGGGAAATACTTGAATCGCCAACCTTGGATGTATTTAAAAACTGTCTAGATACAGTGCTCAGGGACATGGTTTAGAAGTGGGCCCGGTAGAGTTTAGATAATGGTTGGACTTGATCTTAAAGGTCTTTTCCAGCCATAACGATTGTATGATTGGAGGACTGTCTGTTAAATTATTGCTCTCACTTGTTATGACAGCTTTTTTTCTTCAGAAATGCCAAAGCTTGAAAAAAAACAAATCTTCACTCTGATCAAGGAACAGGTCAGAGGGTTTGGCATCACAGGGAAGGAAACAAAAGTAATCTGTAATCTCTGCTCCTCCTTTCTGAAGCTATAATAATCTAATTCATTTTCTAAGGAAAAATAGAAAGGAAAATTTCATTTTGTAAGGACTGGTGAAAAGATGACTATTTTTCCACCTTGAGTCGAGTTAAGTGTGAGAAGATACTGCAGCCTTAAGCTATTGTGACAATCAAAAACACACTGTGCGCAGGTCTTTGAGTGCCCTAGCTTATGCACAGTGAAGATTATAAATCACCAACTGCAACCATTAAAAGATTTTTATCAAAATCATAAGATGTTATCTCAAAAAAATGGTGGGACGGGTGAAGCCTGTGTCACAATGGCATTATTACAGTTCATTTTCAGTAAGCTGTCTGAGCTGCAAGAGAAGTTAGAAGGCTGTATGACCTTGACCTTACCTAGAAACCTTCTCCCGGTGAATGCTCAACAGGGAGTGAAAATGCAACTACTCCAGAGGTGTATTTCTAGCAGGAAACCCCTTATTCCCTTGGATTCTTCTGGTGAAATATGTGGGATTTAAGTGTGATGGTATAGTAATGACAGACAGAGGAATAAAGGTTCTTTAGATGCCCCAATCTATTGTTTTATATTCCCAGAACAAAACATTTCATGTATTTGCATAATAAGAAGCCACCAGTTTACTCAGTTGAATCATGAATTGTGAAAGCCTTTGAGTTTGTAAGTTAATCGTTTTCTCAGAATTGCCACTGCAAAGACAGAATAGACGATCATTACTCTTTTGTGCGGGTCCCTTATCTGTTTGGGTTCACACTGTCCCTGTGAGTTGTGCTGCAATTTATCAGTGGGAAGATATTTCCAGCTCATTTGTGTTCTCTCTGTCAGGGCCCTGAATGCAGTAATAGACCTTAATGGCCCTGACCAGCCTCGCATGGGACCTTCACCCACAGCCTCTGACTGGAGACTCCCTTTCAGCTCAGCGCCTTGGCTGCCTGCTAAGCTGGCCGTAGGTATGTCCATCACCAGGTCCATCGTAGCCATGCCCAAGTATGGACCCTGTTGACCTGGACCCTGCCCCACAGGCTGAGTTCCTGGCTTGACTTCAGAGTTTTGTCACCACACTCCTGCCTGGCAATCTGGACTCTGGGCTGCTCCCAGCTGCCCTGCTCGCTTGGGTACCGTGGGGCTGTGGTCGGGCTGGTGAGGTCCCTGCCCTGCCACCTGTGTCACACGCTGAGCTCCCGGCTCCCATCCTTTGGAGAGCAGTTGGCCTTCGCTGCTCCCTGGCATTCATTGCTTAAGTCTAACTCACTGGCTGTTGTCGTCTGGAGAGGTTGTGGAGTCTCCATCCCTGGAGATGGTCAAAACCTGACTGCACACAGACCTGGGCACCCTGCTCCAGCTCATCTTGCCTTGAGCCAAGGGCTTGGATGCGACCATCTCCAGAGGTCTCTGCCAACCTCAGCTAGTCTGTGGTTCGTGTTTGCTAACACTCCAAGACTGCCCATCTTAATCAGTGTGGAAACGACTGGTTTTACTTCTACTCTGCATATTCTAGGTGAAGCTGTCCCCTGTGTCTCTGGAACAGCTTTACAGAGGCATAATAAGGCCAAAAGTGAATGCCCTCTGTCTGACCGCAATACGCAATAGGAATTGTCTCAAAGACTGCAAAAAGCCAGTATACTAAAGTAGCTTTTATTGAACTCCTTCCCCTTCACAAACGATACATTTTTAAGTATGATAATATGCTGTGAATTCTGGGAAACCTCATAGCTGAACATTGGCAGCTTCATGATCCAATTAAAACACTCCCTGAACCCACATGTCCCATTGCCAAAACCTTCCTATGATTTAAACCTCTGTATGTCACGTAACAATTTGTCTTCAGTTGCATCTTCTGTTAGTGCTTCTTAAATGGGTGTAAGCTTGTCTGATGTCTTTTAATCAGGAAATGGTAGAAATTGACAGCCTCAAGCTGCCATTGCGCACAAAAACATTGAGACATGTATCTATTAATCCTGCAGAAGGAGCACGTTGAATTCCCGCTGTTCGTAATCTCCCGTTGGAACCAATATTGGCTAATGACTTTAATGGTATCGCACTTGGCAAAATTAAACACATCTTTCATCCTTTCCTAAAGCTATTTCTATTTTAAGGCATTGTAGATAAGGAGACAAAGTGGACAAAGAGTGATATTATATGTTGAATTTAAGAGAATGCTGTAAAAATGAGTGAGTTATGCTGGCAAATCTGATGGCATTTGTCCAGTGTTTCTTAACTGGCAAAGAAACATTCATTCAGTTCTGACAACCTAACAATTTTGATGGCGCTGGTAGTTTTTTGAACATGGGCACAATAAGTGGTGTTGAAAAGCTGTTGTTCTCATACTGACAGTGAAAATTTGCTGAATTTTAAGGCCAGTGCGACTTTGCCAATGAATGGAGTCTCTTATGTTTAGAGGCAGAAGCAATTCTGTGTTTCCTTCCCAGGATAATGACTACTTTACATGGAGCGGAGGGTAACGGGCAGCGCGCAATCAGACTGCTTTGCTTTACAGAAATGATTGAGCTACTGGCCTTCAAAATCATTGAACTTGCTTCCTCTTTTTGACAATCCTCCGAGGCCAAAGCAGAAGTTATGATTTAGGAAAGCTAGGAATATGCTTTCTCTGACATGGAAGTTATGTAGGTCGTTTTTGTGGAGAGCAAATGGGTTGAATGCCATTTTCTAAGTAGGGGTTTTGTTTAATTGTCTGTATCTCTATTTGAAGCAATAAGCGGTTTACTCTTCCTATGGATAAGTGGGTGACGTCTCACAGAGGCACAGAAATAGAAACAGCTATTGAGGGTGTGCATGGGTGAGAGACCTCTGCTCTGTGGACCGGCTGCTCGTGATGAGGCAGGGGAGTACTTGGATTCCCCAGCTGCTCAGTTTAGGGAGTCACAGTCCTGCTGCATACAGTGTGCTGAAGTTTGCACCGTCAGAGGCACTCTGGAATGTCACTGAAAGTTCGGGTTTGTATCTTGCTAACTTTTCAGTATTATCTTGTGACAATGCAGAAGAGCACAAATGTAATGGTCTTACATAAGCCACAAGCAAACACAAATACCGATTATTCTATAAAGAAGGGGGTTTGCCCTTACACTTTAAGAATACGCAGATACGGTAAATATTACTATTTATCCTTAAGTAATGGTTGTGGTGTGGGAAATGTCCTTCCGTCAGTGGCCTGTCTGCGTGGGAAGAGAGAATAGAATATATTCCAAATACCAATTAAAATAGTGTACAGAGTTAAAAATGACAAGAATAGATTCAAATGGGTGTTACAGATTGCATGTGGAGACTTGTTCACGTTCAGGCAAATATGGCTTAGATCCCACAGCTGGCATCATGTGGTAAATCAGACTGTAGGTAAAACTCAGTCACGTGGGATGATGTCCAGTTTCAACTACAGTTCAAGATTATTCCACTACTGGGCTTTTTTTTTTTGCCTTTTTTTTTGTTAATATTGTAAAAGCAAGGACAGTGTCTAACAATAGAAGGCGTAGTTCTGTATTTCATTGTGTTTGGCTCAGACTTACTGGTGTTCATTCTCATTTGGGAGTGAAGATGGGGAACAGTACTATGATTTAATGTGTTCACAGATTCAAGAACCCAGTTGTGAAAAACTGAGTCATAAGAAATTAATGACTTGGCTGAGACATCGTCTAAACAATGACAGCTGATTCACAATGGATTGAAATGTCAAACCAAGTCTTTCTTTATGTACACTGCACATCTAAAACTAGTGGTAGGTGCATGGGTGAGAGCCCACCTGGAGAGCTATACTCCCAAGGCCCGGGGTTTGTAGCTATGGCTGAAGGTAATGGCACTTGGCTGCTATTTTTCATGCTTCGAAGTCGCTCCTTCCCATTTTGTCTTGCTGGAGATCTGGAAAACATCTTGTGAAGTCTGAAAATAATGACGTTTGGGCATCCATCATTTGATTTGACCAGCTCAGGGAAATACTGTCTTGGCCCCTTAAAAGCCTGGTGGCCAAGTATCTCCATGCAGTCTCTCTAATTTATTGTTCTGTTTGCGAGTAGATCTCTGTGGGATGAAAATGGCTCATCCCCAGATGCTTATAAGCACTTTTTTACTTATTGTACTTGCTTTCTGCTTGGCTCATGACTCACTTATGACTGGTCCAGCTTCATCCTGGGCCTCTTGGAAGTCCCTATCTCATGCCAAAAGTCATGACATTCTCTTAGGCAAGAAGTAAGCAGATGTGACCCTGAAGTAGTACCCTGTGCCGAATTTTTGTGTTCCTAATAATGAATAACTCAAAGCTCAGTTCTAACTCTGAACTTGACAGCCCATTCAAAACTCATTTTTTCAAGGTCTCTCATCATCTTGAAACTGGAACTTTCAAGACCAAAGTTTTACAGCTTTTAGTCCTTTACTAGTAATGAGTTTTACACCTTAATAAAAGCTCCAGCAAAGTAGAATCTATCTGCAATTTCTTTAAAGTCACTGAAGAGTCACTGATTTCATTCAGGCATTGTCAGCAGTACAAAAGCAGCTTCTCAACAGTCTTCTGTAAATGAACTGTTACCTTAAGAAACAGCTTCCCATTACTTGTTCTTATATAGTTACTTTTTCTATCTGTATCACATACTTAGACTGAACAAGATTTTAGTTGAACTCAGTTAAAAAAAGCTTTCCATACCTTTTCTGTTGCCTGGACAGAAATTAGCAGTGGGGAGGTTTCACAGAACCTCCCCGAAAATGCATGATCTTTGCAGAATGGGCTGCTTGTAAAAAGCCTTCCAAATCCTCCCGTTGTTCCTGCCCCGGAGGCCAGGACTGTGAATGATCTGCCAATAAATAAAAATGACATGTCAATCACACTTGCTTTTCTCCACCTTCTTAGAGGGGTATTGCAGTGTTCAGCACATAGCTGAACTCTCTGAAAAGCATTCCGGACGATCGCGCATTGTGTCCAATTATGCTGCGTTATGTAGATAGGTGGCTATTTGCTGGTGTGCAGCTGCAGTTCAGGTTACATACGTGGGTTTATTCGGCATGGCTTCAGGCAACGGCAGGAAGGGAAGGAAGTATTTCATATTTAGCAGCCAAAGCAGTACGCAGTTGATGGTTAAGAAGTGCCAGTTGGGGACGGGGACGTGCTGCCGCAGGGCTGGGGATGCAGGGACGCGGTGCGGTGCGGTGCTGCCCCGCCGGCAAGAAGCATTATACGAGGTCGTGCCTTCCACTCGCTCCGCTGCTCGAGCACGTCTGCTGGTCCACACTGGCACTAAGCTCTTACATGACTAATGGGACAAATAACTTCAGGACCGTTTTGAGAAAGCAGTGCTGACAACCAAAAGATTCAGGAGACTTTAATTCTTTTAAGAGGGGGGGAAGGTAGGAGTTAAAGCTTAAAATACTTAAGTCTGGTCCAAACGTGTGGCTGTAACCACAGCTATCTGGAAACCAGTTTTTATGAAGAAAATGAAACACTGTCATTGTGATAAAAAAAAAAATGTTGCTTTCAAAAAAGCCGGCAGCCTGTAAATGGAGAGGAAGTCAGCCCCATGAACAACACATCAAATTGCACGGGTTTTATTCTGCCAACTGTTGATGTCAGGAAATAACGAGGAAAAATGCTGTAAACGGTGCTGTATTGATACATTGAATCACCGAATCTAACTTTTCTTTTAATTGGACTGTCTGGAGGATGAGCCTTTGCAGTGTCTACAAGTACCCATGAAAACTCAAAAGGGAGAAAAGGAATATATTAAAGTGGCTAATTTGTAGCAGGGTGCCAGTCTGCCCTTTCTGTTCTCCCTATCAACAGAAATCATAACAGGCTAATTCCTCGCTGTAAAATGTGCTTTGTCGTTAGTACATCTGAAGCTAACGGCATGCTGCACTGAGTGGGAAATGGGGAGAGGGGCTGGTGCTACTGGGGACAATAATCATCTCATTCCCATGGAGCAGCACTGAAAGTTGTTCTGTGAACATGCTCACCCGCACCAAAGGGAGGGGCATAGCGCTCTGCTGCCACAGGAAAAGCAGAGGAATTTGCCTTTTCTATTTAATATTTTAAATCCTATTGCTTAGAGTTTTAGTAACAAAATTCGGTGAGAAAAAGGAGCTCTAAATTTCAGAATCTCCTGTTACCTTTGTCGACCCGCATTCATAGCAAAAATGCAGGAGCTTTACGAGGGGGACACCATCGGGCAGTGGATTTGGTGCTGCCCCAGGACTGGAGAGTCCTGCGAGCGCTTCCCCTTCCTTTGGGTCGGGGGGAAGGCTGCGTTGTTGCCTGCAGCGAGAGGTGTTGAGCTATCTGTGTCCTTCAACACGTCCTGCAACCCCGTTGATGAAGGAAGACCACTAAGGTGGGGGAAGCCAGTGTGTCCTTGCAGGAGTGCTGCTCCTGGCCGGAAGGCGTTTGCGTTTTGGGGCCATAGGCAACACCAGGGATGCACTAATTACAGGTAAAGGCAGGAAGAAGGGATGTTTGGAGGTGTTCTGTCACTCCCGTGTTGGCTGCTACAAAATTTAGAAGTATTTCAACTTTTGACTAAAAGTAAAACAAATTTCAAAAAAAAGGTAACAAAGCAATCCTTCCACAACCAAAATGTAACCTGAGCCCCGGCAGCACAGGGCTCTGCTGTCCCCAGATACTGCTGGTCACAGAGATCTGCAGGAAGAGCCCTTAAGAATCTGCGTTGCAGCTTCAGTTTTAATTTATATTCATTACAATTTTTATCTGTGCGCAATTTAGCCTAGCATTGTGAACGTTATTAGCTGCTGGCTTTAATTGTCAGGATTTGTACAAAAATGTTGCTATTTGGCTAATTAAAGTCTGGCCAAGTGTACAACATCAGGCCTTGGGCTCTTCTGCTAATTACACTGAGCTTTCTACCTGTTAATTTATTGGGATAAATATTATCAAAAGGCTTTGGTAATTAACAACTATTCATGAATTGTGCCTATCACCTGTCACCATCCTCTCAGACTGCGTGTTTCCAGATGGGGAAGCTGAAGCGTTATCCTCCATAACAGCATATTAACATGCCAAGAAGGGCATCCGGAAGAGGGAAAAATGAAGCTGAAAATTTTGACTCTGTAGAATTAAGGCAGAACCGTGGTGTGGTCAGAGCACCAGGCTGGCACTTGGTGGGAGCGTGGTGAGAGCTCAGCTCTCCAACCGATTCCTTACATGATCTCATATAGATCACTTCAGTTCTACGTGAGAAAAAATGAGGTAATTCTAGTTCTTTGCTTTGTTCAGTGGCGCGTAACCCTGGGCTTAAGGGCAGTGTGTTGTTTCTGAGACCTTTGAGCATAGCTCAGAGGTGACAAGAAAGAAAAGCTTAAACTGAGCCTAAGAGGGGAGAACAAAGTATGATGCTGCGGTTGTAACGTATGGTTGAAGACTGCTGCTCCTGACTATGAGCCCCATATATTCGTTGTATTGTGCAGTGAGGCGAAAATCTTCTGGAGGCAGCACTGTAATGCAGATAGTAATCCTATACAGAGGTGTCTGCACCCCTGTTCTGCCAGCACGATGTTCTGCGCACACAGGCATTTGGTAAGAAATGCGCTTCCAGTAGTGTAGAGATGGACTGAGATTTCTCAGTGCTAGAGATGCTGGATCAGACTTACCTAACTTTTTAAACTGCATTTTTCCCCTTTTCTAGAGCTTACAGCTTATTCGATTTTCAGCTGCATTATGGCATTAAAATTGGCTTTTGAGTTAAATTTAAATAGATTAAGTTCTTGACTATTAGAATCTTAACAGTAAATGCACATAGTCTACCGTAGCAGGTTTCTTTGGTGTTGCATCATAAATACGTTCGCATAGGTAAGGCAATAGTTTGTATTTTTGTTTAAGAAAACAAGCTCGGCGATGATGTATGAAGAAACTTTTCTTGCCTGGTTCCTTCTGACATGTGTGCTTTTTCTTCTTTCCAGCAGCAAGAGCACTGAAGACTTCCTTGACTGATGGGTTCATTCAGGACATCTCGGAGGTAGGTAGGGAAGATAACTATTGACTTAACAGATGATGGTGGTTGATGTGAACCAAAAAGATGAATGCAGAGCTAAAAATGACATCTCAGATCTTGAAACATGGAGTTTTCTGGGCTGTAAATAGTCTCTATTTAATACAAAAAAAAAGTGAAGCTGAACCTTAGTAATAATTCTTTCTTCAGCAGCAATCAGTCTGTGCTGGGATATTTTTATAATCCTAGCTATTGATCTTCTGAAGAGCTGTTGTGTTTGAAATAATTATTTCAAAGAAAGATTGAAGAAAAAGCAAGATCGTCTTTGCACAAGAGGTTTTCTTCATCACTTAAATATATTCGTTGTAGAAATATCTCCCTCAAAAGAGGTGAAGATCATTCCCAGCATCCAGGGCTGCTTTTTTTCTGCTCCATCTGCCAGAAGTTTTGCAGCTGGCACAATTCATTAATTCTGTTCAATCTGTGTTCTCTTAAACCAGCAGTGAATTTGATAATCAGTGTGATGGGTTTCCAACATATGGTTTTCTTTTTACTCTGAGCGACTCATTGAGTATTACCGTGCAGCACAACAGCATTTTCCAGTGCTTTCTCTGGAGAGGCAGAGTGGAAGAGCAGCGTATGGATGGTGTGATGGGATGTCCATCTCCTTGGTAGGAAACTGGTAAGCGCTGGTGGTGGAGCTCATTGGAATCTGGTGCCACATTTAGCCATTATTACTGACAATCAGCACAAAATCTCTGCTTGTCCTCCAAGCTGCAAGTCCACCAGGTAAGTCAGCACGAGCAATGGTGGTCTGTTTTTGCAGACTCTTGAGTCATGAGAAGCCCGTTAGTATCCAGAAAGCCCATCTTGGGAGGTACTGGCCCTAAGCAGTGATACAGGGAGATGGTGCTATGCTCGAGATGCTTGTTCAGCAATGAATTTAAGTGACCCAGCTCTGTTCTTGATCAGGTAGCACTCAGAAGGGACCAGTCCTATCCCCTTCCTGAAGGGAATATCTTACACTTGCCAAGACAGCCTGGTGCAATCGGAGCAGACTGGGAAAGAGATTGAGAGGAGGGAAGAACTTGTAACAGGACAACTGGGGAGCCCAAGGAACATGGACTGGGGTGCAGGCATGAGGAATGGATACGGGAGCAGTGGGAAGGGGCAGAAATAGGGAAAATTGAGAAATCCAAGGAGAGAAAAGTGCAGGCCAGGGAGAAGCCTCTATAAACTTACATAGGTACAAGTATGGATAAGTATAAACAGGGAAATACAGGCATTTATGACCATCTCCATAACACATTATACCATTGTTACAAGCTTCAAAAACATACTGCCTACCTCTCCTTATTCTTCTGAAAACTACTGTTTCATGACAAAGCCCCAGTCCTACAAAAGCTCCCGATACATAATTCCTGTAAGTACAGGATTCTGTGCTTTTTTTCCCCCTTGCGGATCTTCCTGGAGCACTCCGGGGAGATCCATTTATCAGGTGCAAAGCAAAGCTTTGTTTTTCCCTCTCCTCCTTGACAAAAAGCTATCACTAGGTGCCAGTGTTCAGAGCAGCATTACAGTCTGAACGTGTACAGGACCCCGTTGTACTGCCATATTCCTGTCAGCTTTCCCATGAGTGACAAACTGCCGCCGCCTTCATCTCTACACGTGTGTAATATTAACAGCCGATTTGTTGACCCTCGTGTTTTCTTTAAATGTGTCTTGGTAGAATTGAAGCAATGCACGCAATTTTTCCAGGAGAAATAACAGACAGGTGACTTAATGGAGAAATCCACCCACTCCTTTGACTATCCTGTACCAATATTTCTAGAGCTGCTGGTGGATTCACGTACGCTAATGAACTGAGAGCAGCTTACCAGGATGGGAGCCCGATCCTGAAATCTTCAGCAAACCAGGGCTTCCCACTGGGCAGCATGTCTGGGTGTGCGATGGCGCTGCAGAGACCATGCCAGTTCGCGGCCGTGCTTGCTGGCTCCGTGTCGTCCTTCCACCCTTCTCTGCCCCACGCTCACTTACCCACAACACTCTGCACTCCCCGCGGAGGCAGTTTGGAGTGTGGTCAAAGTGGAGTGAAATCCTTGCCTCAAATCAGTGCAGACATCTTGGTGATCCTTGCCTTACACGGAAAGACAACAGGATGCCTTATCCACGCTGCCCCACGCAGCTCTGATCCATCCTCCACGTTGTGCCCTCCACCGCTGCAGAAGGAGCCTTCTATGCACAGGGGTGTTTACTGCATTTATTTTTCCCTTGCCCTTTTCATGTACCCATGTTATTTTGTACACAGCACAGAAAAACAAGGAGGTTCCTTTAAATAATTACATTCTTCCCTCTGCTAAATGTAGATTAGCTTTTTCTGATGGTTATTATTAAAAAATCACACTAATTTACACTGCTAATGACAGGTTTACTGGCATTTGTGCCACTCTTACTGTCAATATACTTAAAAAATGACTGTATGTGTGTTATTTCAGAAGCCAGCCCTACCGACTTCCATTTACAGCCTGTGGGTGCTGTTCTGTTGCCTTCGCTGGCATTTTGGCTGCTCTTCAGCAGCCAGTTAAACCCCTGTGCTGTTGGTGATGGTCTTGTTGCTACAGAACCAGGGGAGGATTTGGGAAATTTGAATTCAGTTCGGAGGTTCCACCTCAACAGATTTTGTGAGTGCCTTGGGCAAAGCGATCTCTTTGCCCAGTCCCAGTTTGCAAACAGGAACGTAGACAAGCAGGGACTCCTGTCCCACGGCCTCGGCTCAAAGGACTGTGGTGGGTTGACCCTGGCCAGCAGCTAAGCCTGCACCAGCCCCTTTTTTCTTTTTTTCTGGGTGGGTTTGGGTTTTTTTGCATGCACAAAGGTCCATTGATCAATTCTTCTTTATTTAAATCTTTTTGATGAAGAGGCATTACCAACCAGGCAGGACGCAGAGCGCATCCTTTTTGTTGCTGGCTGTTGCACAATGTGTCATGTTTCCACTTTAAAATCCCAAATAATTAGCTAAATGTACCCAGGGAAACCCTAATTTACACAAGGTTGCTGAATAATTATTAAATTCATTTAAAATTAGCTAGATTGGAGCATTTTCTGTTCTGCCTTTGCTGATACCCTCTGGAAATGGTGGGGATCTGGCTGTTTGCTGAAGACAAGGACCTCCGAGACAGGTAAAACATGACCTTTATGCTGCGGGGGCACGTCCTCTCGCCTCAACACGCTGGCGGTAACTCCAGAGGAGGGAAGGGAGCGGGGGGTGGAATATGGGAAGTTTTTGATCTTATAATTTGACTTCCTTCTCCTCCCCTCCCCCTGTGTGCTGGAACACCTGTAGAAGTGTCTTACCTTCTGCTAAAAATAAATAAGAGAAGCAGTCTCTAACACCCAATTATCTCAGACTGGGAGAAACAGTTGTGATTAAGGTTTTAAGGCAGCCTTCAAACAGGCGTCAGAAAATATGTCCAAACTGCAAGCGTCGGCAGATGTAGGGTAGAAGGGAATGTGGATAGCAGCCATCCACTTGAGAAGTGCATGGGGTAATAAAAGAGGTGTTAGCAGATGGGAGATAAAAACAAGGGTTGTGGGAAGAGCACAGCCTGTGAAGTAGCTGTTAACGGATGAGGAAAAGTGGGAAGAGAATGTGCTTGAATGGAGATCTCTGGAGGCGTGGTCCGAGACCACCGATGTTCCAGCAGAACTGGCATGGCTGGCTGCGAGAGCGGTTTGCCTTCTCTTGGGGTGGGACACCAGGAAACAGGGTGGCTGAAAAGCTGTTTTATGGAGAAAATTCAGAGTTTTCCGAATGTGTTCTTGTTTTCCCCTAGAGCAAACCCAAAACTTTTCCTGCGACCTTGGTGCTGTGCTGTCGTAGAGGCAGCCCCACACCGTGCTGTCCTGGCTACACCGGGGCCGGGCGCTGTGCTCTGCCCACCCGAGCCAGGTCCCGTGGCGAAACCGTGGGGCTTGAGATGCTCATCGCGATTATACGCATTTGATCAGGGAAAGGCTGATGATGGCCTCGGTGGTAAAAGTGGTCATCTGACGGACGGTAAACCTAGCCTGAGCAGAGCTGGGGACCCCAAACCTCCACCTCCGCCCTTACTGCCATCCCTCCCCACAGCAACCCCCCATGGACAGTCTGCCAAGGCAGAACGGTTTGGTTTTTGTCAAAAATGCTGTGCTGCAGCAGTGGCGTCTTTGGTGCGTCCACACTGTGTCCTGAGATCTGAACCCAAACCTGGGTCTTTCCTTAGCAGCTCTGCGTGTTGTTCAAATCCAAAGCACCCAGGGCTGGAGCGGAGGGGCCGAGGTGGCTGTCCCCAGCCTGGCTCTGCCGGGGCTCACCCCTGAGCATCCCCAAACAGTCCTTCGCGGGGATGGTGGCTGCTGGTGCTGCCGTTTCCCTGCAGGGCTGTGCACTGATTTTGGTCGAAGCCAATACGTAGTCTCAAGAGGTAACAACATACCCTTCTGCATGCCCATTTTTTAACAGTCCTTTCCATAAAGTGTCCTGAAAGCCCGAGTTCTGCCTAAATCCAAGAGCTGAGAAGTAATTTTCACACACCCCCACTCCCGCCCCGAAATCCCACTGTCGTCTCAGTGCTGATGTGCACTGCTTTAAGCCTTCTCCAAATGACTCCCAGCTTCTCAGAAGCTGAACAGGTGGAAAGATGAAATTGGTGCCCGTCTCAGTGCTTGTTGTGACCTGACATACCTGATGCACTCCTGGCTGCTGGAGGCAACCCGAGCAGCTCAAGTGCCTTTTTATGACACTTGCTTTTCTTTGCGAAGGAAATGATGTCTGACTCTTTTTCTCAGTAACAAAACCCCCTCCAGAACTCAAGGGACTCACTGAAATTGCCAACACGCTTTCATCGAGTGCCGAAACGCTCAGAGGGTGGACGCCAGGTAGCGGGCCGGCCGCAGTCCCTGCCGGGCTCGGAGTTGTTTTTCCCCACTAACATCCATCACGACAGCTGTGTCAAGCCCCAGAGACAGGCGCTGTGCGAGGGCAGGGAGGGAGCAAAGCTCCCGGCTCATTTTCTGTGGATATTTTGCAGCCAGAACAGCCAGGGTTTCTTTTTGTATTATCAGATTTCGGATATGTCAGAGAAACCTCGGCAAAGAACAGTGATGTTTGCAGAGGACTCTGCTGCTTGTGCCAGCAATCAGAGCTGAGTTAAGGGACTTGACGCNTGTGCAATCTAACCCAATATGTTGAAGACGGGGGCGGGGGGGACGGGACTTTGGTGGTGCTTAATGGACTGTCCTTTAGAAACGCAGTGTTCGCCTCTGGGAATGACGCACTCACCCAGCCGAGCTGGGAGCGCTTGAAGTGAATTAGGCTGTATAATTTCAGGTTTGCCTTTGAGTCAAAGTTTTTGGAGAGTCATTCTTTATTTATTGACGTGTTTTCTTTTGCTTCAGAGAAAGAAAAGTAAATTTCCCGCAAGATGAAAAAAAATAAACCACTTTCCATCTTGCCTATAAAAAGTGCCTCAGGATTTTTATGTATTCCTTGTTAGAAATTGCCAGCAAATTTAATTGGAAGACTGGTCAAAACCCCAGATTATTTTTTTGCTTCACATGAATTCTTGCCTTTGCTTTGCCTAAGTGCACTCAGTGCCTGTGATATTGAATGTGTCTATATGCAGAATAAAAATATATTGCTTCTGGATTTTTTTTTGTTTTTAAAAAAGGCAACAAAAAACAACTCTGAACTGCTCAGAATAATTCTTGCATTCTATCTCGTCAGGTTAAGGCTGACAGTACCTCAGAGGTACAAAAAAGATGACGCAGTCCTCCTTTCTGTAATAAAGCAAATCGCAGCAAGAAGCGAAGCCAAGCTTTTGTCGTGCCCTGGGTCCCGGCCGCCGGCTGGCACTGAAGGTGCCCAATGCTCCATGCTTGCCTTTTGCCGAGGAGGGTGGCCATGCCCAGGTGGCGGGGAATGTCCCGCACCAGCACCGGGAAGCCCTGGTGCCTTCCAGAGCCAGCCGTGCCTGTTCGTATCTGCATCTCCTCACAGATGTGTGGTAAATTTCTTAAACACCTCTGCTGGGAGACCACTGGGGTTTTTTTTTTGGTCTGGCTCTCGCGGCGGCCAGAAGAAGCAATGATCCATGCCGAGAACAAACAGGAGGTACCAGGTTTCAACATGCTTTACTGCACGGGAATTACGATGGCACGGCAGCTATTATCATTCATTTAGGGGCATGGATCCTGGCTCCATGGAAGTCAGCCACTAAGGTGAAATCTGCTCCATTATTTTCAATAAGAGATGTGCAGAGCATAAACAGGTCAGCGTCTTCAACGTGATCAGCAAAACAGTGCTGGATTAACTACTGCGTAATGCCCTGCTTTATTTACAACGGCCCTGAACGTGCAGTCGTATAACAAATGTCCCCTTATATAACACATGTCCCCACGTTTAACAAGTGTCCCCACCTGCAGGCAGGCTGATGGCCCCGAGCCGCTCTCGCCACCGCTTGAGGGCTGCAGCTAGGGCAGTAAATCGGCACTATTCTTCCGTCTCCTTTCTTGGCTCAGCCCAAGGTTTGTACAATTTATGTCATCCTTTGGCAAACAGCTTCCACACCGATAAACCAGAGTAAAAATAACTCCTGTCTCCTTCCTGCTGCCTCATTAACGTTTTTAGGGTCGGGATCCTCTCTTAACAGCTGTGTCCTGTGCCCACTACTGCATGGTCCGCTCTCAGTCAAGTTCTTTCAGGGCCGTTTTCATACCGATAAATACAATCATATGCAGGTTGGCTTGGGGCTGGATGGTACCGTTATATCCCAGTCGCATTCCTGAATGGCAGCCAAGGTTCCCTGCCTGGTAAAGAAAATATATAGCGGCAAGTTTTATGACTTACTGAGAGCATGGCAAAGGATGCAAGGTGGAAAGTCTTTTTTAGGGCACATTCATTTTCATGTGAGTGCACTGCATTTTAAAATAAAAAGGTTATCCATTTTCCTTATGTGCTGGAAAGTGTATAGCGTGTGTTTTCTAGCACGAGGGACTCTCGCCCTCATCTGCTGCTGTGAACTTCACTGACTGGGCTGACAGCTCACTGACTTGGATCTGCAGTTCAGCACCCAGACTGCTGCTAATGCGCCCGACTCGCCCCAAGGCACTCCTCGCTCGCCCCCCAGCAGCGATGCTGGGGGCAGGTCCCGGGTGGGAGCCTGGCACCCCCGAGGAAAAACGCATTTGGAGTGAGAGGGGAAAGAGCAGGAGGACACGGGGGGAGGTGGAGGGCTGGGTGCCACAGTCCAGCGGCCGTGGGATTAACGCTCAGCTGCTTTTTTGTCTTGCATGAAATACCCAAGAGATGAGGAGTTAAAGGAACGGAGCGGTGACTGTACAAGTAAGAGTGTAGTACTGCTGGAGCGAAGTCAGTTGTGTCAGTGGGTTTTGACTGAGCATGACCAGAGCCCTCAGCCAGGCACCAGCGAAGGGGAAGATACGTGGGTCTGGTTCTGCCCCTCGAGATGCCGCCCTGTGCCAATGTGCGTGGGAAGAGGGAGCCGGGTGGTGGCACCGCTGCGGGACCTGGTGGCACTGGCACAGCCCGCCAGCACAGGTGGCCTCAGAGAGCGTGGGGACATGACTGCCCGATGGCCGAAAGCCTCATGGCAGGGAGCAAACCAACCTGACTCCTTCATGGTCTTGGGGAGGGCAGATGCCACGCGCCTTTGCCCACCTCAGGGCTGCAGATCTGAGCGGAGCAGAGCTGTCTGGGGGACGGCCGGGCACCATCGCCCTCTCCCCCCAGTCTACCCACTAATTATTATCTGGTTAAACAAAACCTTGCAGTACAATCTCCCATTTTTAAAAACTTGCTGGGCCTGGTGGGGAAGGAGAAATACCATCACCCAATTTACCTCCCCTCTGCCATCCCCAGCTTGGGCAGCTCTGCTGCAGCTCATGCTGCACGTGCTCTCTGGAAGGTCCAACTTCTCCCTCGCACGCAGCATCAATGTGTCCTCTGTTATGGTTCTGCTCCTTTACCTCTGGGCTCGTGTTTCTCAGACAGCTCGGCCTGAGCTGGACACACCACGTTAGCTGAATTGCCTTGTTTGACGTTAGCACGGTTGGCTTTTGGTGTAACTTCTGCCAGGCCTTTATCACCTGCATGCTGATTACTGATGTTCACCTCCCGTATACCCAAGCGAGGTGCAAGAGCCCTGTAATCCTTTCCTCTCAGCACATTAGTGTAAAGCCTCATGAATCTCTATTAAATTTGAAAGAGAACATGAAGATAGTTTGCAGCTGCCTTGTTGATTTTATGTTTCCTCTCATTGTAGTGCCTTGCCGTGAAGCTGAGAATTAAATGGCTAATAAGGCATCTGCTCCAAGCAGGAGTCTCAAGATTGTGACAAAAACAGCTTACATCAGGGTTTGGGTTATTGGTTTTTCTTGCCATCATATAATCATGTTATTAAAATCTTTAGGGATACCTGATTAGAGGCAGCGACTGTCAAAGCCAGCTTAGCTGGCAGAGCATACGAGTAAGCAGCGGTTGAGATGTTGGAGGTTATCTTCACAGCATTGGTGGGTGCCACAGCTCTGCTGGTGAGGTGGCTGGAGCCATGGGGCTGGGCAGCATCTGCAGGCAGAGGACTGCAGAGGTGTGGGTGCCTGGCCGGCTGCTGCTGTCTGCGTCGCTTGTGATTGATAAGCTGAAATCCTTGAAGAAATGGACACAAAGAAACACGAGAGTGCTCCATTTTGGGGTAACAGCTGGAAGAGGCATTAAAACATCTCCCAGTAGTCATCCAGAAGAGAAGCACCCAAAGGAAAAGGAACAGTCTCTGGAAGTAGGAGCAAGGCAATGGCTGGGCCAAGGTCAGACTTACTTACCATCAAACGAGTTAGCTATGGGCCTGGGAAGTGACAGTGGTCCTCTGATACACCGCACGCTTGGGTAGGAGCATCCAGTGAGGAGCCCAGAGCTCTGCATGCGCGTGAGCCCGTCTGCTGGTGAGGAGGAGGATCGGGCTCAGTGAGCTGAGTGCAGAGAGACTCGTTGGCTGAAAGGAGATTCTGGGGTTGTTCTGAGCCCTGAGTGCCTCAGCTGCATGTGGGGACATCAGCAGGAGCAGGACGGGTCTGTCTCAGTAGGAAAGCTCAACAGGCATCTTGGAGAACAGAAGATGGACTGTCTTATTTTGACTTGGGTGCAGATAACTGATACTAATTTTTTTGTCATTTTTTTAAGAAAAATTTAAAAATATATTGTCATACCTGTCATTTTCATGTTAATTTGAACTGCAAGTTCATATTAATTCAATTAATTAAAGTTATATCTTGATGGAATGGGTCTTACCCATTGTGACTCTGGCCTTCGTTGCTGTGATTAGCAATGCCTTGAAGATAAATTATTTTTTCAAATGTGCTGGGCATTGCTTCTGCTGTTTCCAGTTAGAAAGTGTTACTTATTGCAGGGGTCACACAGTCACTGTGGCTGCTACAGTGATGTTCCTACGAAAAAGCAAATATTTTTCTTATTAATGAAATTGCATCCATTTTCATTAAAATAGCGCTGTCCCACTTTGTTAGGACATTTTCATAATTTTTTTTTTAATGGGAATTTGCCGTAGGCTGGTAACACACATTTTTAAAGAGGAGGTGTAGGTACTAATGCACTGAACTGCCATTATAGGCGAAATGAAGCTCGGCTCATCACTTCCAGAAATGAGGCCACTTTGGCTTTCTGAGTTAAAAAAACGTTGGCAGCAGAGTAATGATCATCCCGTGTGTGAAACAGAATCTGGTTCTGTTCTGCAATGCTTTGTACAAAAAGCTTGTCTTCTGGGGACCTCTGAACTTGGATGTTCCTTGTGGTGTTCAACTATTTCTTCCTGATGTCCCAGAGCAGAGGTGCCAGTGTAGCTCCGTGCTGCCGCAGAGGGCACACAAACCAAGGAACTTCATGGTCGTTCTAGTGAGTAAACCTTCATTAAAGTTCACCTTTACCATCTTCAGTCCCTACATTTTTTAGTACAGTTCTAATTAACTTTTAAATGAAGACTAATCTCTAATAAGCAACTGTGGTTGCTAGGTCTTTGGCTGCATTGAAATAAAGTTGAAGCATATGTATATTTTTATTCTTTTCCTTCCCACCTCCTCAGGCTTAACAAGCAGACTCACCCCAAGTGTAATGTCACCAATTTCAGAGATTAATTAGACCCGCATTTTGTAGTATAGTTAAGCACCATCCAAAGAACTCTGCAAGAGATTTTCTGCTCTGCCCTAAACCTCTAGCGCTGCGTGAATGAGAGAGACACACATTTGTACCAGCAAAGACAGTTCTGACAGTTCCTGATGGATTGGTGTGATTTGGCACTTTCTGCTTTATTTTTTTTCCTGCAGATGAAATTCACTGTTAAAATTGGAATTTGCTGTGTTAAAAATCATTCCAATGCATACACTTAGCTCCTGCTTTTGAATTTCTCACGTAAACACTGAGAGGAGGAGGCTGGTGGGGACTGATCTTGGGGAGGAGACTTGCCTGCTTTCGGGGTCCTGCAGAAGGGGTCAATCCCTTCTGCTGTGTAGCTCCCTCCCTCTCCGCTCCAGTGGCTACTACAGGTGCCTTCAGCCTGATTTAAGTGCTGTCAGGCCTTGGGTGGATTATACAGGTATGCTTTACTCCTATAGAAGTCTCACGATGCAAAGAGCGGCACGCTTGTCCTCTCACAGCTAGCCAAACATTCCCCTCGCTGCTTGCTGCATGCTAAAACTCCTCCTGTAAGCTTTTTTTTTTTCTTTTCTATCCCCTCTCCTTGGAAAGGGAGAATTACTAAAGCTCATAGGATCTTTTCCAGCCCACTTCAGAGAGGGAGCTCCAGGTGAGTTTGTTTTGCCAAGCACTGTGGACATTGGCACCAGGCTGAGATCTTCTGAATGTGGGCCTGGTCCTCCCTTCATCTTCACAAGAGACAGTCCTGCTACGTACTGACCTTCAAATATTGTTTATGCAAATTATTTGCATAGGTAATTGCTGTTTATTGCTTATTAAAAACACATTGTGTCCCCCAGCCTTGAACTTATGCAAAGGTCTGACTCAAAAGAAAAGGGTATTAAAAAAAAAAGAGTCTGAGTATCTGTTGTCTTAGCTCACGGTTTTCAAAGCGGCTACAAAATGTTTTCCCAGTGACGTGACAGTGGTGTGCTCTGCAAATGCCCTGCAAGCTGCTTTTGCTGGTTTCTTACTCTGGGTCTCCCACAGTTTTATACATGTGAACACGTAGCCATGTTTCTCATGCTGCTGTTAACTCCACAAGACCGTTGGTTCTTTGTCTCTTCTCAGCTAAGTGTCTTTGCGCCGCGGCCATGTCCCCTGAGATGGAGATAGGTACCACAAGTCCAAGACAGATAGTCACTTCACTTCCATGTTAAACATCTAACTCTGCTTTCAACAAGATTGGTCTTCACCCCTTCCCCTTTGCTCCCATCCCATTAGTGTTAACCACCTTCCACGTCTTGTCCCTTTTGGTTTTAACATGCTCGGATTAACAATGACTATGTGCAGTGAGTAGGAAAGAATATATATATTCCACTTGACTTTGCTAGTGCTGTTCAGGTCAATGGGAAGAAATTTTTCCGGTGATAAAGGGAAAGGCCATTTAAAAATAAAGCTGTGACAGCCCGTGCTGCTAGCGCATGAACTGAAAGGACGAGTTCGTTTAGGGGAGTGTTAACTCCCCTCTTAAAATAATTTGCTGTCTCTTTCTAGTCACAGGAGGTACATGTCTGGCCCCAGCAGCTCTCAAGGAGTGGGGTGATGTTGGTGACCAAGATGAAGAGCGATGGAGAGGCTGAGGGCTAGTTGGGCTCTAAGGCTCGGGAGAACCCAGATTCCCGTTCTGCCACTGAACCCCGGGCTGATACCTCAGTTTGCGGGAGTCTTTTCCCATGATACAGCCAACCTGAGTTCTGATCTTACTGATGCCCTATTTCAGCACCAAGAAGTATTAGAAAATTAAGTATGTTAAATGGATTGCAAATATAAAATAATAAATGGATGAGCAAACAGTCTCACTTGCTCTAAGTGCAACGTGGACAGTCCCACCCAGCTCAGTGGGAGAGGCAGAGGCTAGTTCGCAGGGCGCAGACTGTGAGACTACAGGTTGGATGGGATCTTGGAGGATGATTAAATTTTGCAGTGAGTCAAAGAATTAAAAATTCAGCCTCGTTACAATATAAGTGAGACCTATACAGAAAAAATAGCTTTAGGGTCCTTGGGAGATGCACAAAATCTGGCCAAGTGTTGGTGAGGTCCTAGCAGGCAGGAGTGCTGGAGAGGAGTAACATGGCTGTGTGAGAGGTCTCGGTGGAGAAAGGCAGTTCTGGGAAGAAATATGAATTTATAGATGAAAATACAAGCAGGAACAGAGAATGCTTGCTTCAAGGAAGGCAGCCATCCTGTCTCGGGGGGTGCAGAGTTAGGCGGCTTCCCTGTCTTTCCCTGAATCCAGAAAATAGGTGATGCCAATGTGGCTCATGGCCAGGCAGGGAGACTATAGCATTTGGTATGTGAAAGAGAAGTCTCCAACTTGGGCTGGTTGCTGTTACTCCCTTTGACCGTGGATTAGACCACATGGATCACATCGCTCCTTTGATCTTCCACCTTCACGTGATTTCAAGCTCATTAACACTGTCAGATCAAGACTCCAGCACTGATTTTGAAGTCGTTTATGGAGCAGAAGCAGCTACCTTGTCTCCTAGGAGAAGCCACAGGAGCTGCCCAGAAAGCACAAGCCAGAGGTACAGCAGTGTTATTCAAGGAACCCAGCTGTGGAGTTAATCTGGGAGGCTGCTGACCTTCATTCAGCTCATGCTGAGGAGATCCATCAGACCTCCGTTGGTGAGGATCTATCAGCCCTGCTTCATGGGTGGGAAACCAAGAGGGCGGACCCCCTCACCTCTTTGCTTTGGTGGTGGCCTCTGTCTTTGTGGGGGGCTCCCTAAAGCCGAGCTTGTTTTAAAGCTCTGCCCATTTATTGCTCTTGTTGAATTTTTCAACACCAAACAGTTTTTTTTTTTTACAGCCTGTGAAACACCTGATATGGTTTATGCCTCCTCGAGGCTGGTAATCTTCGTTCTTAACCCTTGTGGTCTGCAGGCAACAGCCCAGGCTTCCTTGCTCCTTGCCTTCCCGTATACTTGCAGCCGTTTCTCCTTCCTCTTCCCCTCCCCACACTTACATCATGATTTTACGGCACAGGATGTTAAATTACGCAGTAGGAAATGTGAGCTGGCTGGACCGGGGGCAGTGACTCCAGGACAAAATTCCCACGAAGGGCTGAAACTCGTGCAACGCCGCCCGCCAGCCCGATGAGGACATCCTGATAGTGTCAGGTGGAGGGAGGGAACAGAGCAGGGCATGAAGTCCATGTCAGGCACAGCCAAGAGCCAGCGATGGGGCTGGCGCCAGGTGGGACAATATGCTCTGTGATTGTTCGTGGGGTAACCGGGAGCCCTCTGCTCAGCGCCGGGGAAAACAACCCACCCAGCCCGGCTGCACCTCTGCGATCTGCCTTCAGGTGCGCTGGGAAAGGCAGGGGAGAAGGCGGCACGATTCAACCCTCCTTCGGATTGCAGGAACAATTACAAAATGCAAATGTTCGGAGCCCGTCTCTGCGACGCCAGGCTCGGGAGAGCAGTTGAGTGCTGCAGTCTGCTGTCGTGCGCGGGTACTGACTGACCCGCTTCTCCCCCCTGAATTGGCAATTTGTTTGCTCAGGCTCTGCAAGGTGACCATTGCTGGAGCTCTGGGTTGTTGCAGCGGCTCGTAAAGGTCGCGACAAAACCTCTTAGCTGAGTATCTGGTTTGCTTGTCACGACGAGTGCTGACGGGGCTGTCCTGCAGTGTGGGAGCCACTTTGTCTCTCCCCGGGTGACGTCCTGGCCGTGCCCGGGAGCAGCGTTGCCTTTCGGCAGCGCAGAGGCTTAGACACTTTGAGAGCTACAAACCACAGCTCTTAAAAAACACACACACCTCCCAAATCCCTACAATGCCCGTAGAGCAAGGCATTAGAAGAACCCCAAACACAACTGACCTGTAAAATTAAACTCCACTCCAGTGCTCATATTTATCCCAGTCATTTCCCCCAGCTCACAGAGATGCCACGGTACCCAGAGGATGCTCAGGATAACTGAGGATCCAAGAGGATACTTCAGTCTGTGGCCAGCTAAGAGTGCTCGAGTGGTCACACAATTAAATGAGACTTGTGCCTTAAGTACCTGGAAGTCTTATCAAACAGAACCTGCTCACACAGGATTTGCAATTTACGTTAAAGTCTCTGAATTTAGCCCTTAAACTTTTGGGTATCAGACTGATATGCCCACTCTGAGGATGGCTCAACGACACATTATGTACCAGCTTGTCTCTTGCTGCTTTACAATAGCATTCAACGGGATTTAAATTAGCTGCAGCACTCTAATCGTGTTGCTTTTATAACAGCAGCAAGATAACTCCCAGGCGTTGGTTATGTAGCCTCTGAGGGAAAGAGATTTCAGATGTGTTCAGCAGAAATGCGCTGTGTGAGCCATGGTTATAATTTCATTAACAGGATGCTACTCAGCTCCTACTGGGAGTTGGAGCGACGCGGTGTCACTCTATAGGAGATTAGCATTATAATGGGGACCAAGCGCCTTTCCTTGTGTTCGCACCAGCTCTCCAGCTGCAGGAGGATGAGCTGGCCGAAGATGTGACTTTCAGACCACTAGCCCAGGATTTGGCCCGTTCCTGAGGGTTCTCAGGAAAGGCTGAGTTCTGCGCTGTCCCAGTGCGGGGGCTGCAGTGCTGCTGCCAGCTCAGGGCTGGGACGTTCCCTGGTGTCCTCTGCAGTGAGACCCGCCGGGCTCTGGCGCCCTGTGCTCAGCATAGGGTTGTTTCCATGCTGATGAGCCTCCGGCAGCGAGGCCAGACCCACAGCCACGGTCAGACTGGGCATGCTGGGGGGTGTTTTCAGTGGGGCATCGGTGGGATGCTGCACGGGAGGTGGGGAGCCGAGTACCAACATGATGTGCCTGGCACCCCTCACTGCGCGGGGCCTGTGAGCTTTCCTGAAACTGTCTGCCCCACGGCAGGAGTTTTCTCTGCAACACCTGAAGCACAGCCCTTGCAGGACAGACCCTCGTGGGCACTCGACGTACTCTGGCTGGATTTGGGCTGCTTATGGAGCCAAGAAGTCTGAATTTACTGTCTGGGCCCCTCCAGCATCCTGGAAGCCTTCAGGTCCCCTCCAGCCACTTCCTCCCCAAGAACAGGGACTGGCTGCCGTGTCTGGCTCTTGGGATGGGCAGGTGGGTGTCCTGGGAAAAGGGAAGTGCGGTGGGTATCCATGTGGTGAAAGCTCTGGATGCTTGCCAAAGAAGACTCACAAGTATTGACATTTAACTCCCTGCCTGCTCTGCGGACAGGGAAATGCTGCCCCATCACGCTGGAGCCATACAAGGCTGACATTTCCAAGAGCCCTGGACACCTCTTGCTCAAATTATTGTCTTATCCCTGGCTGTGAACCCCGTGCTGAGCACTCGCAGCGTGCGTCCTCTGGGAAACACCACACTTTGCATTAGCAGCACTGCCTCTGCATACGGGAAAGATGCGCAGAGCCCGTGCTCAGCGGGCAGGAGAGCTGGGACAGCCCAGCCCCTTCCCATGGCCACCGGACCAGCAGCTTCTCGCAGTCCTGCCAGCACCAGTGGCAGGATCCCAGCGCTGCCACCAGCCTGGCGATGCTGAGGACAGCCATGGGAAGAATAGGCATTCATGTCTTTTCTAGCAGAGCTGCACCAAAACTGGCACATCAAGGACAATTTCCACGGGTGTGTTTAACCTACATGTCACACAAGCGATGGACACTGACCACGGGACTGCAGTGCAGGTGGGAGGCGGGAGCTTTCCTGTGACTTTGAGTGGTAACTGAGCAGTTTTGAGGCGATCACAGCAGCCTGGTCCTGGTGCAGGCTGTGCACGTTTGCACACACATAACCCCCATGGGAGCAGCAGGACCCTGGGAGGGGACGGGGACACACACGTGTGGCAGCAGACCCAGGGCACAAAGCTTTCCGTACCAGCTTTCCTACTGCTTTTTCAAGTGCTCCATGTTTAAACAAAGTTTCTCTGGGATTTCTCCTGGAACTCCACTATTTCTCCATCGCCACAGCACGGTTTCTGGTCCTTTCATGTGCAGGAGGCCCCAGGGCAGTTGGTTTTACTGAGGAGATTTCTCACCTTATCATTTACTCCCATGATTCATTTTCTTCAGCTTGTCTTACGCTTTTCAGCTCGAAACACAAGATTTAACTAAACCTGTGAGTGCCAGGATCCGACCCAGCAGGTTCACCCCAGGCCAGGACTCTCACTGGGGGCCCATTGTCTGGGAAGGAGCCAGCCCCAGTCCTGCACGGGCTGCAAAACCAGGGCTGAGCTGTCCCTGGGGGCAATTCCTGCCTTCCAGCGGTGCTGGGCATGATGTGGTAGATTAAATCATCTTTGCCTTTGGGATACCTGATTTCTTTTCACAGCTACCTCTGCCACTGGCTGCTCTGCATCTGATGGTCGGGACCGCATCAAGGCTGTTGGCCCCAGCTGCTGACCTCTCCAGCCTTCCCCTGCTTCGGAGCTGTCTCTTTCCTCTCCCAGCATGGAAAGCCAAACTGTTAAAGCAGACCTATAAAGCTTGACTCAACCCTCTTATTTCTTCAGAAAAAAAAAATTGTTGAAATATGAACGTGCCCAACATCTCAGAGTTTGCTTGCTCTTGCCCTGTCTCCGCCGGCGGAGCTGCTGCTGCCCGGAGTGTGCTGGAGCTCCCGAGCAGCACCAGCTCCAGCGGGACCTTCCCTGTTGGAGCCCACCAGCATGATGGGATTTTGCTCTCCGGCCCCAGTCCCAGCAGGTCACCCAACACAGAGCTGTGGCTGAATATCTCCATCCATAAACCGCAACAACCGCCCCTGATCCTCCCATCGGCTGCAGAGTCCTGATCTCTACGCAGGGGGGACACATCCCAGAAAGGATCAGGTTTTAGCCCCATGTGTACAACGTTAGCTACTACTTACAAGGCCAGCAGAAGCCTTGCTTGTATTTTTAAACAATAAAGCCGTACATTTTTGGTAGAAATCTCCAAATAGTTTTTTTTTTTTTTTAAATAAACAGCTCAAAGCACGTTAAAAAGCAGAAGGAAAGAAATCGGTGCCCTTTTACATCTATATAAAGTCCTTCAGCAGTTTTGTTTAAGTACAGCATCAGTCTCCTAACGTGCAGGTGAGGGCCTGTACCCCACCGGTGAGATTTTTCTTAAGCTGCATCTGCGGGTTTGCATAGCTGAGGAACACAGATTTGTAAGGTCTGGCACGTCTGATTGCTGCGTATGGAGGAGCTGGGGCTGGGAGGCAGCTCAGGGGGAGTGATGGGGCTCAGCTGCTTTGGGGCAGAGGGAAAAGCCCCTGAGATTTCGCAGTAAATGGCTCACAGCAGGCGGGGTGGCTGATGCTCCTACACCATCTCTGCCTGGGCTGGCTGGATCCTGCACAGCAGGAGAGGGGAGGCATGGAGCCAGCACGGCCTGGAGGTGCGGGAGAGCGTGTGGGAGGGGAAATGGCACAGGTAAACCTCGACATGTGGATTGTATAATGTCTATAGGTGTATTAAGTGTGAGAGGAGGGGTGAGAGTGAGATAGGAAAGGGGAGAAGTGATCTGGAGGGCAGTCAGCAAGGGACCAGAAAGTGCAGTGGTTCTGCTTTTTCAGGGTGGGATTTTTGTTTTTTCTGGAAGTGTGGTGTCTTCCCTTAAAGAAAACAATTATTGTCTTAAAATAAATACATATCTTTTTTTTGCAAAAGAGGTTCTTCAAGCATCTAACTCTTTCATACAAGAGAAAACCTTTAATAACTCATTTCTTAGCACATCAGTTATTTTTTTTCTGCAAACTCTGCACCGGGTTTCAGTAATGTGTTTCTCGTATTTGTTGCCAACTGGTTCTTTCTGGGCTTTGGTCGCTGGCTGCTGTAGGGGTGAGAGACCTGACTGCTGCTCCCTCCCTTGGGTGCTCCAGAGTAGTGGAGCCCCTTCCCCCTCCTTGTGCTTCAAACAAGATGGATTTTGATTGTGCCCAGGGCATAAATGTGCCCTGGGCTGGGCGATGAAGCCACAGCTCTGCCCCGGCAAGGGGGTGCCTGTGAGCTGGGTGCAAAGAAGTTGTAGAAACCCACAGTTTTCACCACCACCTCCTTGTTCAGTTCTGACAAACCACAAAAATCCTATCAGGGCAGCTCTTCTTCTGCTGCTGGGTGCCTGGGGTCCCGCTGCCATGGGGTCACCCTGGGCTGTGTAACACGTTTCGTCCCTTAAACCGCTCCAGAGCAGCCAGTGCCGCGTCCCATTTATTTACCAGCCTGGAGTAATTGCTGTTTCTGTGAGTGCCTTAGGGTGGCAAAGCTCTGGTAGGCTGCTGGGAGGTCTGGGGCTGGGCTGAGTGCTGTGGGCTCCGGGAGAGCCAGGCTGGAAGCTGTGGAGCAAGCAGGGAAGGCTCTTTGGGCTATTCCCCACGTGGAGCTAAACAAGGGCTGAGCGAGGCTTTTGCCGTGTTTGCGTGCCATTTACGTACATAAATCTTCTGTACAGCAGTGGGTCTGTTTTCCTCCTCTCAGTTAATGGTGTCGATAAAAAGAGTTCTCTCTGCTGCTTTTGAAAGAATTTCCAGCTCTTATACAATGGCAAAATTTTTCTGTCCCCTTGACTGTGGCTGTGAAGGTGATGGGGGCTGTGAGAAAAGCCTGGTGGGGGGTGAAAACAGAGTGAAAACCCAACAAGAGTAGCAGTGAAGAAGCACTGCAGCTATCGGTGCGTAGACCTTGACAGGGCTGAGAGCCCAGGGATGGGGGATGCTCTGCGCCCCTGGCTGGGCAGCTCCGGCCATGGTGGGGATGAGGAGGCTGGTGGGACCCTGACACATCCCAAAGCAGCTTTCTGGGTGCGATGGTGGAAGGTGCTGTAAATCTGTGGCGTTGTAAGTCTGCGAGCAAGGAGCTGCTCTTTGGCTCCCGGCTCTCCTAAAGTGCACACAGCTGACTTGCAGCATCACACGCTGAGTTTAGACACTGCCAGGCTCGCAACAGGCTCTGCGGCAAGCTACTTTGGAGAGTCTCTCCTTTTTATGGCTTGCACAAGCGCTGGAGGTGTGTCTCCTGCTCCAGCTGGTCACTGCTGGGGAAGAGGCTCCGGTTTTCCTCTGGCTCCGTCTCCCCGACGTGAACAGCCCCCGCCTTGGGCATGCCCACGGCCACGAGCAAAAGCCTTCGTGTGCTCAGACTCCCCTGCTGCTGCTCCTGCTTCTCCAGCAGCGTCTGCCCGTGCTGGCACTTGATCCTCTGGGACACTGCCACCTCTAAATCCTGCCTCCATCCTTTCTTCCCACCCACACAGATTTCCCAGGCCCAAGTATCCAGTGGTGGAGGTGACCTGGATTTGAGAGAGCTCGGGGGGGCAACTAGAGTTCCTGAAACTGCTGAGCATCCGATAAAGCCTGGCACAACCGAAATGTGCTTTTCACTTGGGCTAAGCTCGGGGACAACTGGTGTGGGGGTATCTGCCTGACTCCTCAATCATCTATAAATGCTACAGATAGGCTCAGCTGGTCTTTTTACTTGGATTTCTTTTTTGTGGCTGTTATGGTTTAACACCAGCCAGCATCTAGAGCCGTGCAACCACTTGCTCACTCCCCCTTCCCACTCCAGGAGGGTAAGGAGAAAAGGAGGGGAAAGGATTAAAAAACCTCATAGGTTGAGATAAAGTCAGTTTAATAGAACAATAAGGGAAAAGTAAAATAACAATAATAATGATAGTAAAAGAATATACAAGACAGTCTCACCGCCTGGTGAATTGGTTGCCCAGCCTGACCCGAGCAGTGATCGCAGATTCCCACCCCCTGGCCAACCCCCATTTATATACTGAGCATGACGTCTATGGTATGGAATGTTCCATTGGCCGTTCCACTGTTCTGTCTATGATCCTTCTCAGCTTCTATGGGAAGCTGAAAATAGTCCTTGAATACTATAAACATCACCTAGCAACAACTAAAACAATATACATTATTGACATTCCTTTCATACCAAATCTGGAACACAGCAGCCAGTAGAAAGAAAGTTAACTCTATGCCAGCTGAAAGCAGGATAGTGGCATAAATCTGTTACCCGAAACCCCAGAGCTGCTCTCACCATCTAGTGCTTTGGTCTACATGATGTGTCTTCCTGCCTGGAAGCGACGTGGAAGAGCAGCAGCCCCCCTCCAGCAGGGTGGTGGGCACCCACGGGGGCATGTTTTCTGCCTGATGCTGCCAAAAGAGCAGACCTGGCTGGGTCTGTTGTGTGCGCCTTTCCCCTTGGTGTGATGGTTTGAGAAGAGACAATTTCTTGTGCTCGATGGGGATCTGGGGTTGGGACCAACACCAAATAACCAGGCTGCCTCTGAGCAGATGGGAGGCATGCAGAGAGCCGTTCCCTGTCCCCAAGGCACAGGAGCTGTGGGGTGGTCTCGGGGGCATCATCTGATGAACTTCAACCCTGTGGCATTTGGGAAGACACAAAGCCTCCACTCAGAGTGCCTGTGAGTGACCGGGTATAACCCAGCCCTACTTCCATCGCTGGGACAGGCTGTCCCTTCCCCTTCCTCCGCAACGCCGCCCATCCTGCCTTCTGCTCACCCCTTTGGTATGCGTTGGCTAATGGCACAATACGAATGTTAGGGTACAACCATGCCTCTGCTCACGGTTACTCAGTGTGGGCTCTTCCCAAGTGTTTCACCCACTGCCCAGCTGGGAACAAGTCTGCCAAGACCCAGCCATGTCCCTGGAAGCTCATGGGCTCAGGTGGGCACCGGTAACCTGCAAACCGGTGCACCCAGACATCCCACACCTGCTATGAGTGATTTAAGCGGGAAAGGGGAAATGACTGCCAAGGGCTAATAGATGGGCAAACTGTGGGGGTTTTGGTGTTAGAGATCTCGAGTTACCAACACAGCTCTACCTAAGGAGGCCAAGGCTCGCGCTGGTGTTCAGCTCCTGGGACTCTGACTGTGGTGTGCGGTAACTGCATTGCTCCCTGTACAGAGCAGCACTTCACGTTAGATGCTCCTCTAAAGCACCCTCAGGGCTCCAGCAAGCCTCCTGCTTGTTATTTTGATACGCATTGGAAATATACTTGCTTTCTAGTTGGCTGCAGTCAATCATTTGAGTTTATGGCCTATGTGGGAAGGTGAATGCCTTCTCCCAGCTCTCCTCTTTAACCTCTCCTCAGTCTCTGCTGATGGCACATTCAGCAGCTCTTTCTGCTGCCCAGAGGAAATTGCTGCTAAAATACTTTACTACAATCTTTTGAAAGAATTCGTTCTGTTTTTAACTGTTAAATCTTCATGGCTGTCCTTTAAACATCAGAATGAAGGAAAAGTGTTTTGTTTTGGCAAATTATTTAAAAGCAGGGGGCAACACACAAGAAATTACTGCAATTTCTCTGCTTATTGTGGACAGTGGGGTTGTTTGGGGGTTCTTTGCTAGTTTCTACAAATAAAACACTTTATTCATCACATCAAATTCCCTGTTGATACAATGCTGTGCCTTTCTCCCTCTAAGCAACTGCTTGCCTGTCTTGGCACCAAAGGGGTCTTTTCTACCCTTAAAGTCTTTGCCGCTACCCCTGTGATGCTCTTCTCTTGAAGCAATTATCAGAGAAAAACAGACAGGCAGGACATGGCTAAGTTTGAAAATAGTTGTATATGTTCTGAAGTATCTGTCCTTAGGCATGTCTCTGGAGCAGGAGGTGTGATGGTGTGATAAATTTCAAATCAGGCCTCTGCAGGTCTCTTATTTTCCAAATAGGAGTTGATTTTTTTTTTTTTTTTGAAGGCTAAGGAACTACTTTTTTAATAGGAAAAACTTGTCAGAGGGATACAATAACTTTCCCACATCTAGTATTTATGTGCAGAGCAAAGAATGTGAAATATAGATGTCAGGAGATCTGCTTATTTAGTCAAGAACTCTTATCCTCCCACGGTACCTAAGATGTTCCTGATCCCAGAAGAAATACATAAACTGCAGCATCACAAGTGCTAGCAAATACTGATTTGCATTAATCTCACTCTGATTTCTACTTCTTAGGTCTTTTCCTTCCTCTTTTCCCTCCTCCTTTCCCTCAGTTAAGCTCAGCATCGTCTAGGCTGGTGGTCTTGGTGAAGCACGTGCCCTTTTGGAGACACCTGAGTCCCATGGGCCAGCAAACCTCATGGGAAGGGGCCTCTCAGGGGTAACCTTGGCTGACTGCTGCTGTGTTGTGTATGTCAGGTTTCCTTCAGCAACTCTTTTTTTTTTTTTCCTTCCTTCTACTTTTATCCTGTTTCTGTTGCCACCCATGTCTGCTTGTCCCTTCACTCCATCTGCACTTGGTGCAAGAGAGCCGAGAGGGCTCCTGGTTGGTGACCTCTGCTGCCATGCAGGGTGACGGCAGGGTTGGCTCATCCCCAACGTCCTGTCCTGCCCCGTTACCTGGGTACGTCCCTACCCCGGTCCCAGTCCCACCAGCCCTGAGCCTGCTGCCCTCTGAGCATTCTTCCAGGAGGGACGAGATAAAGCCCTGGCACGGCCGTTGTCTGAGTGACTACAAAGTGCTGCTAATTGAGGGAGCCACAAATGCACGCAAATTCTTGTGCTGAACTAGCATTCTCGCACAAATTAAATTACAAGTAGGAATAAGCCTAATTGTACCAGACAGCAATTAGTATGGCTTCACCGTCAGGAGACAGCCAGCTCGTGCTGGGCAGGGAAAGTTGCTTCTGTCCCCTGGGAGGGGATTTGTTTGCACTGAGAGCTCCTGGGGGATGGCTCTGGTGGGAGGGGGGGGCGTCTGGGACTGTGTGCCTTGCTCTGAGGCAGGAGGTGGGCATTTAAGGTGCTCTGATGCAGCACACCCACCGCAGAGCCCCCCAACCCGTGTCCATGCACACTCCTGACTGCTCCCCGACACGGGGCACGGTCAGCCCCTGGTGCCGACCAGGGCCAGGGTATTTCTTGGCGGTCAGTGGATTTGGACCCCCAGACCTTTGTTGTAGCAGCCTAATTTTTTTCCACAGGCATGTTTACCACATCAACCAAACGTCTCGTGCTCTGTCCCGTATCATCCTCAGGAAGCCCCTGAGAAACACACTGCTGCTGTTGGACCTGGGTGACCGGGGGCTGCTGGTTGTGCCCCGTCCCACATGGCATCTCTAGGCTGAAAGCATCACCTACTTGCCCACCTTCTCCGTCCTACTCCCAAGCAATGTAGCTGCCCGTTCTCAGGACAAAATGGGGGCAATAATGAGCGGAGCTGGACAGTATTGAGCCTCCTGTCCACTGACAGCTGTCTTCTGACGGTTCACACGCAATGAGCTCAGGTCTGAATCACTCAGCACTGAGGCTTTAGAAACCCCAAACTCAATTGACTGAGGATTTGCAAGAGCTAGACCCTAGTCTCCTCGTTCAAGCTTTAATAACGTAGGGAATTAGTGGTAAAGTATTGGATGATTTAAAAACAATAAAATATTTCTCTAGTGAAGCTTAAGGAAAAAAAAAAGGCATTTGATTGTGCTTTGATTAAGCACGGAGAGAGGCTGTATATAAAACATCCCTTTGGACATCTTGCCACTATAACCACCATAATAAAAGTTTGGTTTATGTAACAGCTTGCAATCTATGTAATGCACTTTAGTCTGCAGTGTGGACATAGAGCTGAGCTGTGCTGTGATTGCCAGGAGCTGTAGTAATCTGTTATTCTGAGGACACAAGGGGTAAATAAGAGCTTTTCTGTAAAGCAGGGAGACTTTTCAGTAAGACCTTTAATAGAGCAGTGAAATTTTTTGCCATATATACCTGGGCATCATTGCAAACAGGAAGATTTACTGGTAGCTTCAAGCCAGAAGGTTCATGAGCAATTTATTTCCAAAGCACTGTGCTACTGCATATGTTTGTTCTTGGTAAAGGAAAACCATTCAGGGTTTTTTCCCCCCCCTTTTTTTTTTCCTTTTTTTTCTCAGGTCTGATGCTGTTGTGTCTGCTGCTGCTTCAGCTTCTAATGCAGCATGACATAACTAACTGCTCAGGATCTGGGGAGTAGAAAGGAGTCATTAAAGTTGAATCCTGAGAAATAATTAAGTTCCCAAAGTTGCTCCACAAATTACGCTACTGTTTATTTCACGTCTCTGACATACAGAGACATAATCCTTCCAGTCTGAATGGGGCTTTTGTCCTTCACCCTTCATCAGTCCAGGGGAGAGTAGAGTAGGAGAAGAATGTTCCTCCTGGGTCAGTGCCTTGTGTTTCCAGCAGTGAAGCTCTTCCTCTTCCAACAGAAGCCACTTAATTTGGCCTTGGTGGAAACTTTTCCACACACAGTAGCCCAAAAACACTAAAAAAAGAGTTTTGCCACCAGGAACAGGTTTCACAGTAAACATTTGCCTTATTTAACTGACACTTTCCCTGCAGTCTTCAAGCAGGGAGGACTGATCAAGTGGGTTCAACTTTCCTTGGTCATAGTTTTGCCGAGAAGGTCTCGAGGAGGCTGTGGGGAAAGAAGCCTTGCAAGTATTGATTTGTCTGGATTTGATGTGCTGGAATAGCTTTGCTTGAGAGATGCAGGGTTTTCCCGTTAGGACGTTAACAGGGAAGCTGAGCAGCACTGGCAGCTGTCCTCAGGTTGTACTTAGCTCTGCTAAGGGCCACGTTGGCTTTGTGGGCAGTGTATTTCCAAGATGAATTGTTTATAGCAAGAAAAAACCCTGCACTTGCAACAGCGGCTCCAAAATATCCTTGGGTTTTGCTGACATTTCAAACATGGTTGCCAGCTGGGCTTTATAACCAACTGGGCCAGGGAAAACTTCTGGACCTGCAATTTGGTAAGTGTTCAGCTCTGAATCCAAACATGTGGCCCAAACGTGTCTTCAGGGTTCTTTGCTTAACGAAGAAAAAGTTGAATTTTAATGTTCAGGCTCCTAAATCCCATTATAAAGTGTAAGCAGCTGGGACTCCATCTATACGAATGCAACAGCAGCCTTAGGCTAATGGTTGATTTTCCTCAGCTCTTGAACCTCATGAAGTTCTTAAAGGCAAGAAGATCCAGGTCAGATGAGGAGCAGAAGAAATAAGATATAAAACAAGATTAGGAAGACCCTCAGGAGACTGTTCTCCATCCTTCTGCACCAAGGTGGCCAGCCATGCCAGAGCTGATCCTGAGAGCCTCCTGGTCTGATAGTGGGGATCCCACAGCCTTCCCAGGCTATGGGGTTAAATACTATGCTTACAGTTTTCCATAATGGTATGTCTTGCATCTTCTGTTTTAATCTCCTTTCTCCTTGTCCCGCCCCCACGAACTGTTTCTTTTCTGGTAACATTTTCCCTTGAAAAGATGGGAATGTTCAGTCTAGGTCCTTTCCTATAAAACTTCTCAATGGTTTTTGTTGCTCTCTGTTGAACACCACTGTCTGGAAGTGAGGTTCCTGGAACTAGAAGGTGAGGGACACCAGGATTTATCCAGTTTTCAAACCCAGAACTCTCAGCACCTTAAATAACTGCTGCGCTCCAAGAGAAGCAGACAGGCAGAGAGGAGAAGAGCGAGCTCAGTGGGGAGCAGGGAATAGCACTGCAGTCAAACCCCATTTATCGGGGACTTCGGAGAAGGGAAGGGGAAGGAACTGGCAGGAGGTACAAGAGGTGTTGGGTAGAAGAAGAATTTTGGGGTAAACCAGGAAAAGGGACAGCGTAGAGAGCAGAGGAAGGACCTGAGACCCGATGCAGCACGTGCTGTTTGCAGGCGGGGGGGTCTGAGCCCAGCATGCGGCTGAGGTCGGGGAACTCCTCGCCCGTGACTCCCTGATGGAAAGCGTTGCTTTAGAAGCTTTCCTGCCCTTGCCAGCAAAATCCCCCAGATGTCTGAGCCGGGTCTTGAGAAAGGTTGCCAATCAACACATCCCATGTTGAAAGAAGATATACGGCCAGATTTAACTGATGAGATGTTCTGCCATTACTAAAGTGCCTGTCTGCCTCTGTAGGGTGCGGTGTTCGTGTGAGCGGAAGAGATTGCTGGTTTTTGGTGTATGCCACATAATTCGCCGTCTTCCTGGCTGACAGAAAGCACAAATGCTTATTAAAGCATTATAAAAGCAGGTCAAAAGTTGCATGATTTTTCTAAGCCAAAGGACAGTCTGTTGTTTTTAAATAGTGTTAAAATTAGTAATTTTTCCACTGGAAAATTATATCAAATACTAGTTTGTAGCTTTTAATGTTTTTTTTTTCTTTTTGTTATGTGTTGGGGTTTTTTTTAGTAAAGTGACTATGTTCTACTTCTCGTTAATTAACCTCTAGACTTCTCTTCATTGCTTAAACAAGACGGTGCATGAAAGGATGTTGATGTTATTAAGAAGCGATGGGAATGCTGCTAGTGAAGAGACAATTACACTTTAGTTTGCTTTAACATGGCAGTCTGGCCTGTCCTTCTGCCTGGCTCATTATTACAAGATCTTGATTGAGGCTTTGCTGTATTGGGGAAGCTTGCAGCAAAGCTAAGCCTAGAGAACATGTGCCTCTTGTACTGTTTTATAATTCATGGGTGTTAATGCCTTAAACGCTGTTCTGTGAGAAGTGTACGATGCATCGGGGAGGCAGAAGTGGCCGGTGTTGTGCGATAGGGTGTGCGCTTGCATCTGCTTGGTGGCAATGTGGCTGTGAGCTGAGTAATTAGCTGTTGTAGCCATCACTGATGTTACTGTAGTGCCAAGGGACCCCAGCGGTAGATTGAGATGACCTTGTGTTAGGTGCCTCACAAGCTTGGAAAAAAGAGCTGTCTTACCCAGGAGAAGACACAAAACAAGGCATGACTGCAAGCAAGGGAGATGAAGAAAACTACAAAATGATATTGCTCAACTTCTTGGAGCAGAGCTGTATGGGAAAAAGTCCACTGGGGGGTGGGTGGGTGGGTGTCCTGATCTTATAGGGTATATTCATAGGCGAAGGGAGGATAGCACGGCTGACTTGGGTTTGCTTAGAAGGAAAAAACCCCATGCAGAAGGGGCAGCATGGAAGAAAGCGTGAGCATGATTGTTTGAGAGTCTAGCGAAGGGAGAGAGAGGCTGGTTTCATGGCCAGCTGGAGGAGGGAACTGATTTCTTGGTGCTAAATGAGTAATAAAAGACAAAGCAGGGTCATCTCTGAAAGCCTTTGAAATAAAGACAAGCAGTTTATGTTTGATCTGATATAGAGAATTCAGCAGAGAGCTGCTCAGAGAGGCGCACAGAGAGACGGTCAAAGCGATAGGCTTGGAAAAAGACCTCTGAAACAGCATTTGATACAGGTACCTGTAGGATCATGATTGGCAGGGGGAGATAAAAGGGCTTTGCAGCAGAGGAGAAGCGAGCTGGGGAGAGCTGCGGCTGCGTGGGAAGCCAGGGGAGGCTGCAGTTTTCAGGTGTTATGTGGGAGAAATCTGTAAGATTTAGACCTTAGGGTGGGTTAGAGAGGTGTTGTTAGTGGGCTTAAGAGGGATGAGCTCCCAGGGGAGATGGTTAGTGCCATCTTGGCCTGTTGATCTGGAGCTGGCAGACGGATGTCCACGAGGTGCTGGGGATCCTTTGCGCCACTGTGTGATTATGCAGAGAACAAGACTCCCACAGCCAAAAGCACTGCGAGCATCTCTGCAGCATCCCACCGCTCTGGAGCCCTGGCCTGCAGGAAAATACTGGTTTCCTAACTCCTAACTTTGGCTTCCCTCCTTTCATATAAGCTATTGAAGAAATGTCAGTAAGTTGTTTTTTCAGTAGAAGAACAAGAAAGGAAAAAAAAGCTGTATACCGTCAAGCTGTCTGTAAATGCCCTGTTCTGCTTCGGTTTTACTTATGGAAAAGAAATACTTCTGAATTTCCCATGCGTAGTGCTTAACATATATGCAACTATATGTCTACTACTGGTATTAGAAAAATAATTGATATTGTTTTGTTGCCACTGGTCACCCATCAGTCCTAAAAGTAGGCAAGCAAATAAGTAGCTTCTGGGTGATACTAATTGCAAGCAAGCAAATTAGATTCCAGTAACTGATTTTCCCATGGCTACCAAAGCTTCTAGGAGAACAGCAGGGTAATATCACAAATGTCCTCATTCTCACACTTCACAGCATAAACTGATTCACCACTTGGGCTCAGCAAGAAGCTCGTGCTACGTGGCTGCCCCTTGGGAACACCGCGTGCGCCGTCGGAGCGGCTGCTCCCAGAGAGGGGGCACCGCGTCAGCCCGGGCCCCTGCTGCGCCGCGGCACTGCGACTGCCGTCTCCCTGGTTGATAGGGCAGAAAATTATCATTTCTCAACTTGCCAAAAACATGAGCATCTGCAGTGATATAACAGGGCAGAAGAAGTTGTGGAGTATCTACTGATAAGAACTGTTGCATATTTAATGCAAAGGATATTTTGAGTATAGCTGTGTAATTGGGAAATTAAATCGTCTGAATGTTGTCATACATGCTAATTATACTAAAGACACTGAGAGGAAAAATCTTGCACATAGCATATATAGTTAGAAGACAATGACATTTGAAATTCATACTCACCATCTTGGTGCACAAAGGTGAAAATATTTTAAGTACGTGCATTTTGGTTGGAATGCATGTGGAAAGAAAACAAACGTACTGTACTTGTTTACAGTTTTTTTCCAATGACTGACAATATCAGGCAGATGAGGGAAATGCAAACTTGCAAATCAGCTTTACTAGCATTCCTTGTTTTGCATAAAAGTTTTGTGCTAAAAAAGACTATAGGTACCGCAATAAACAGCTATCTGCTGCATCTGTCAATTTGCTTGTTACTTACGGATGACTACAGTTAGCTGTATTTTGTGGTTGTGCAAAGCAAATATTTTGGCTAAAATGTGTTGAAATGTTGTTTTAACTGAGTCATTCATTTGCAACAAATGAAGCATAAAGAATGCATTTTGGAAGCTACACTTAACAGAATTAAAATCCTCACGCCCTTCCTTCCTTAAATTCTATTCAGCAACTCACCTCTCTAATGAATGGCATGAAAAATCTATCTACCCCTGTATTGTTCTTGCAACACAAGCATGGAGTTAAAGCTGTGCCACCGAGGTGGGATTTTTTATTGACTGAAAAGGAAAGATAGAAAAAATTATTCAGAGTTCAGTTTGTTCTATCTAGGTTCTTCATACAGCCTACCTCTGCTCTCTCTGTAGCTGTGAGGAGCTGATGGCATCCATACGATCTGCCTCGTTACATCGTGCACAGCTTCCACCTTCCCAGGAAGAGATGTACTTTTATTACATTCATTTGGTTAGAGTGATGTCAGCGTGATTACTCATATGCTTAAAGTTGAATATATATCCTACAACAGTCTGAGGGTTTAGATCTTCTCTGAGAGTTCTTTGGGCCTTGATGATGAAGCAGTGTTTTGTTGGAGGAGGAAGTCTCATGCAATAAAATTAAACTATTAAGGAATGTCTCCCTGCTCTTTGTATGTGACATGGTTCTAGACATTTTTGGTGTTGTAATTTGTGACACAGCTTTTGATTAACAAGTAGAAACCTGCCATCTTGTATTTTATAAGTGCTTGCTAAAAATGTTTATAAATATGTTGGGAATTACTCTGAATAGCTTTAGGGTACGGACAAAGCATCTGCTCGTCCAGCGTAAATAATTATTGACATTGCAGGTCCTTACGGTGCGAGACGGGCTCTGGGGTGCTGTCACAGCACAGATGCTAATAACCGACACCTGGGCAGATGGTGAAAGAGCACAGGTATCGGCAACCGCAGAAGTCAGAGGCTGGAAAATTCAGGGGGTTTTGGCTGCCTATAAACTCTGAAGTTTTTGTGGGGTTGGTTGGTTGGTTGTTTTCTTTGAAACTCTCAGCCCGATCTGCAAAACTGTTCAACTCCTGCCCCACGTGTGGCTCTGCGCCAGTCCCAGTCAGAGGAAGGGGCACGCACCAGAGCCCTGGACCCAATGGGACGGGAGTGGGGATGCTGAGCCGTGAGCTGAAGTGCGTCGTTGAACAGGACCAAGGATATGCCCATCCCACCTGGCTGCCGCTAGCTAAAACTTTGCCCCTGGAGCTGAGTGCTCAGGGTGCCATGTCCGCAGGGGACAGCAACGGGTGCTCTCCTCACACCTCTCCTTTTGCTGCACGGAGAGGGGCCAGGGCAGCACTTGGGCATTCAAAGGTGCAGACAAAACTGTCCTGACCACCCAGAATTCAAAATTCCCCCGTACAGGCGAGCAACCCCGCATCCAAGAAAGCAGGGAGTCCACCTGGCCCTCGCTGACTGTACTCAGTGTTAAAATCCCCTCTCCTGGGGTCCTGTTCCCGCCTGCCATGGAGGAACTGGTGCTAAAGGAGATTCAAAATCTCAAACCGGGCGATGCTGCTTGCGACTCCTGGCTCTCAGCTACCCTAACGTTACAGTCCTCCCCCACAAGGCTTGTTACCAGGAATAGATACAAGACACTAATTTTATTTAATTTTTTTTTTTTTCATATTGCTTGGGGCCATCTGACTGTCTGCTCCACCAAAAGCTGATCCACCCCAGTCAGGTTGAAACTCATTCCTGGTGTGAGGAAGGAGGCAGGAGGCTGTGCGAAGGAGAGCTGATGGGAAGCAGGGCTTCTGTACAGCGCTCCTCAGTGGGAGGATGGAGCTGGCAGCTTGGGTTAAGTCTGCTGCCGCAAAACGTTCTGCAGACACCCAAAACTGCGATCACAGCCCGTGCCTGTATGTAATACACGTACTTGAGAAACAACTGTGGAAAAAGTATTCTCTTGCAATAGGCAAGTTGTGATGTAGTCTACATTTGGTAGAAATGGGTACACTCTTCCATTTAGTGCCACAGGAAAGAATTAAAGGATTGAAAAAGGATTAAACTATATTTGACATGGAGCAGTATCTTCCATTTGCCCTGCTGTCAATCTGCTTAGGACACCCGGTCTTATGGAAACCGTGAAGATTTCGTCCCTGATGTGCTGCTGTGAGAAAGCATAACCTGGGAGGTGAAGATGAAATGGTAGGACGTGCCCTCAAATCTTGACCCTTTGAAGTTAAGAGCAAAACTCTTCCAGCTGGAGTGGGCTCAGCCTTTATCTTTGGTCCAACAGCTCACAGGCTGCCCCCAATGAACCTTTCTCCTTCGTTGCCCTCATCTGCAAAATGGGTTTAAAGGTTGGGATGGAGTGTGCAGCATCTTCCAGAAACATGAGGAAGGTAGCTGAGGTAGCCTTGCTGCTGTGGGATGAGGCAGCCAGGGCAGGAGAGGTGGCACCGTGGGTATGGCATAAGCTCGAGCCCTAGAGCTGCAGGCTGCCCGGCGTGGGGACCAGGCTAGCACGGACACCGTGCCACATAGAAGGGCAGAGTTTGTGCTGCGCAGTTGTAAGAGAGCCCAAACCCCCTAGAAACTACTCCCAAGTGCTGTCAGTCGTAGCTCCAAACCCAGTTTGTGGCCTTTACTGAGGTCAGTGAACTTGTGCTGGCAGTTTCTGCCGCGCGGAGTCCATCACCGCAGAAGCTGTTCACCCTGAGGGCTGCGGGCATGTCCTAAACTCTGGGATTTTGAGTCACTGCTGCACACTCCTCGCAGCCCTGCGTGGCTGTGCTGCCTCTGCCTTCCTCCCAAGGATCGCTTTGATCTGCCCACAGTCATGTCAACTGCCAAGAGAAATGACCCCTAATAAGAAGAGATTCTGGAGCTGCTTAGCAGGAAATTACTACATGTGATGTTGCTAAGCAATGTCAGGCTGGCCTGACTGCATGGGATAACGCTGCTTTGCCGGAATACCCGGGAAAGGTCGAGGGGTGTTGGGTGGCTGCTGCTTTCTGCTCAGAGCGGTGGATTCTGGAATAGAGCAAATAATAATCCTCATCTCACCGGGGCTGGCGTGACAGTTATCGGAGGCGGGAAGGAGACCTCCCCCGAGAGCAGCAGCAGCTGCGGGATGGACAGGACGAGATGGGGGCAGCGGCAGACGCACAGACGAGGAGTGAATCCTGCGAAGGGGAGAGGGATGTACAGGGAGGGGGAACACCCCCCCAGGAGACGGGGGCTCTGTGGCAAGGTGGCTGTGGGCATTTCCCAAAGTGAAATTAAATGGTGAGCGGGAGCTGCCAGCCCCGTCGCTCAGCACCTGGGCGCAGGGAGCTCCTGCCTGCCGGAATCCCCCTCCCCGCACCTGTGGAACCAGGCTGGGCTTTTTAAGAAGTTGAACTTTGCTTTAGTGAGGAGCAAAGCTCTTGAGCTACAGCGGTAGCTCTATTTAGCGAGGCTCTGAGCCCTGTAATCCAGGGGGGTTCCCTCAGATTTCTCTGGTGCTGGAGCAGCAATTTCAGCCCAGCTCACGGGGACACGGCGTAGCACAAACTCGCCCGCGGGAAGCGAGGTCTCCCTGTCAATTCTCTTTAACCAGTTTCTTCTGGACAAAGATTTCTTCTCTCCTCCTCCACTGCTTTGCTCTAGTCCTGTTTGATATTAAATATCTCCAGAAGCAGCTATGGTTCATTGCTGAATTAATCTATTTGTACAGAAGGTGTCATATCAATGTCCATTACAATTTTTCCCCAGCAGCATCTAGAAGCAATTTTTCACTTCTACCAATTCTTCATTATTTCAATTTCTTATTTATCTTTGTCTTTTTTTTTTTTTAAAAAGAGTACATTTATTGTTCCTGTTTTAAATATAATTTCCAAAGCTGCTGAGTGAATTAATGTGCTAATAGGAAATGGGGAACACAGATGCTAAGTATGAAGTACCTTTTCATCCTGAACTGGCAGGAGCTGGAGATGTCAGGGTGTCCCCTGCCATCTGGCCTGTCAGAGCGTGTGGCAGATTCACAGCTCTCATGGGAGGGCACACTGCAGAGGCCACGGGATCCCATTATGCTCTTTATGGGGACGAGCCAGAGGTTTGTCTCGCCGAGCCTGGCTATCAGGCGGAGCTGCCCCCAGTCTTTTCCACAGCAGCTTAAAAAACTCGGAGGATGGGGCTGGTACTTTT
>VZSZ01002970.1:152362-171905 GCA_013398815.1 Ibidorhyncha struthersii | reverse complement strand
GGCCCCTCTCCCCCCTCCCCCGCCCGCCGTCCCAAGCGGCTCTTTGTTCAGGGCAGGGCCCTCGCCTTTGTGGCAGCTTCTCATTTGAATGACAAGGATGCGCTTGTGGGGAGAGCCGGGGTGGCACAGAGCCCTGCGACGCTGTAGGGTGGGCTGGGGGGGACAGACAGAGGTTCCTCTGTGTCCCCACACCAGGGAGCGGAGGGGCAGGATTCCTACAAATCTGTGNTCTCCCTGCCTGCAGGAGGGTGGGAGCATCCCGCTGCTCTCCCTGCCGCACACGGCTGCACGTGCTGGTCCAGTCGTGGTCCTGCCTGCCCCGGGATCAGCCAGGAGCTCTCCTAAATTGCCACACTGAAGCACCTGGGGTGAGGCACAGTGTCCCTGAGACATAGGTTACCTCCTGGCTCAAGGCTTGGGGTAATTAGCCCTCTTAAAGTAAAATCCTTGTAGGGAAATAGGCTGTTCCCTCCAGCAGGAGAAACTACCAGACTCGTAACCTTCTGTTTCTGCTAATGGGGGAATTAAAAATTGATAATCCCAGTTGGAGCTTCATTTAGCCTTCTAAAATGGCGAGTCTTTCAGGACAAAATGCTCAATAGATTCCTGAAACAGTAATGTATTCAGGCCAACAGGGCTGGAGAGGAGCCTTGCCTGGCTCCTCTGCCGTTAAAGTACTTCGTTCCCTTCCCGGACGGAGCAGTGGCCATCCCAGGTCCATGAATTCCCTCCAAGAAAGTTAAGCTACTATGTTTTTTTTTTAAAAAAAAAAAAAATAAAGTGCTGCTGGTTACATTTTAAGGTACCTCTTGAAGCCAAAGTACAATGCAAACTAAATTGGCTTGACAAAAGGCTGGCTGGGAGCTTTCAAACAGACAGGCTCCTGTGAAAGCATTTAATCTGGTATTAAAGCCCTGGCTGGTTTGAACCGCTATTTCCCTTTCAGATTTGAGCACCCCAGACCTCCAGATACAGTAATGCAATTTGCTCCCGGGCTTGGCTGCTATTGTGGGCCCAGCCGTGTGAATTACCCAGGGTAGTTAAGCTAAATTACCCGCTTTAATGAGACTCTGCCTTCAGCAGGTGGGTGAAACCCTGCCGTCACTGGGGGCTTCCCCGCGCTCGGTGCTGGGGATGGAGCGGGTGAGATCCCACCTTGGCCTCGTTCTTCATCCTTGGGTGCCGTAGCGAAGCGTTGAGGGGGTAGAAGAAGCACCTGGCTGGCAGGACCCCCCCCAGCCAGACCCCGCCATCCCTGGTGGCGGCAGGTGGTGGAGCCTCCTATTGCCCCTAAAAACTCCTGGGGCTCTCACACGGGAGGTCGCTGCCTGCGTGCGCCTGCCTGACTCAGCCTGCGGTGTTTCCTTTATTCTCCCTCATTAAATTAAACTTGTAAAGAGGCGATGCGAAACACAGAGTGTTCCCTTCCCCTGCCTGGCATCAGACGGGGCTCTCCCGCGTTGGTGTCAGGGTGTGACTGACCAGCAGGACCGTGCGCGTCATCCCCGCTGAGGACACAGGGGTGACATGGGTGATGTCACGAAAACAGGGGGCTTAGATGTCTCCGACACCCCGCTTTGTCCCCGCAGGTTCATTAGTGCCAGCGGCGGCTCGCTCTGACTCATCGCCGGGGCCGCGCACTAATTTCTCATTATTTACTCATTGGCAAAAGTGCTGCAGGAATGGGCTGTGCGGCTCCGGGAAAGGTCACGCTGCTGCTGAGGGAACCTTTATTTCTGGATGCTGTGGGAACAGGCGTGTACCCAGCGTGGGTCTCGGGTCCTAGCTGGCCTCACAGAGGTGACAATGTGGGAGGGAAAAGCCCTCGCACCCACCAGCTGATGGTAAACCTGGGCCACCGCACCACCACTCTTTAAAGTGTCTTGTTCAGAGTAGAGCTGCACTTGAAAGCCAAGGATTTGCTTTCAAAATAACCCGAGATCTGACAGCAACAATTCTCAGAATGCTTTCTTTAATCAAAAACACTTTAAATGGGTAGATTTGGGAGTTTCGGAAGCTCTTGCTGCTGCGCGTGTGTAGCTGCGTGTATCTTCTTTGTCCCAGATTTTTATGAGGATTGTCTCTGATTTCTGGGTCAGAGAATTAAGAGATTTGATGTTATATTAAAAAAACCCACACCAAACCACATATGCAAAGTTAAATCCAGCGCAAAACAAAGCAGACGTGTGGGGGTGAGGGGAAGAAGCTGCTGAAGGACCGGAGAGTTTTAGATAAGCATAATGAGAAACTGCCTTTGACAACAGGTTTGTTCAGAGGGAAGTCCTGCCCTGACTGACGTGGAGTAAATGCTGACGTTCACTGAGGAGCGTGGTCTTCAGATGGGACTCTGGCAGCTTGATTAGCCGTGATGATTTAATAGAAAAGGACCCAATTAAATCTGAGGAATTTCCTGCATTAGAAAAAGCCACGGGCACAGAAAATCATTCTTCCAAGAAATCTGGAGATGATGTACAGCTCCTGGTGAGAATGGTCCGCGTACGGTGATTTGGAAAGTGGCAATATATTCAGGATTTCTTTTTTATTATTTTTTCAAGAGGGAGTTTCTGCCTGTTGACTGTCAGTGGTCAGGCGGAGTTCTTCACACCGGCTGACATATTATTTCATCCTGACAATATTGATCTTTTGGGTGAACAAAAGCAATTTTACCTGTGTCATAGGGTCCTTACTTGAAGGTGATGGACATGTTTGGATTATATCATCTTGCCATTTAACAAACCCCAACTGACACCTCCTGTGGTTTGGCTCCCGGCTGCTGAAGATCACCCGACAGCCCAGGCGCTGCTGTTACATCCTGCGTTTGCTCTGCAATTCGAGTGTGTCCTACACGGCCTGATACACACGTCCTTCTTTAAGGATGCGGGACAAAAGGCTCCCTCATCCAAAATACAAGTGGGAGATAAGAGGTCTGGACTGCTTTGTCCACAGGTCTGTCTTCATTTGCGGAGGTTGCCTGTCCTACACCATGGTGGAGGCGTTTAATCCCATACAGCTTCCCTAGGGCCTCCATCCCACACCACCCAGCTCTCTGGATTTTCCCACTTCCCACCAAATGCCTCTTGCTGGAGATGGGAGATTACCAAGAGATCAAAAGGAAACTTCATGGGCTGTTGCCAGACTTTGGCGATCTCACTGTCCAAGGCTTTTTTGAGGTTGAGGAAGCAGATCCAAGAGCAGTGTTGGCACCAAGTGAGCAGCTAACCCCTGGAGAGGACCTGAACAGGACATATAGATAGAAAAGACCAGTGTGTGAAGAAAGATCCCTTTTGAGAGGAAAGCCTGGAAACACTCATCTGAGGAAGTGCGCACTCGATTGTAGAATTTCCAAAATACTGCGAGTTATAGGCTATACTGCTTCTTCTCAGGCTTTGACTGGCTATGTATCAGTCAACGCTTCATGAAGATTTACTTTTCTCAGTGAGATGTTGTCACATGCAGAACCACTACTGCTGACATTGTGGCTGAAGTACATCTCAGGAGATGGACTTTCATGTTTCCCTCCAAGTCAAAGCTGTGACTCCTGGTGCCCTGAGCTGCTGGGCGGCACTGCTGGGTTCCTCCCCAGCCACACTGCATAATTACGTTACCAAAAATTTGGAGGTCTGCTTAGCTGAAGAGTGTAACACAAGAAAATGCTCCTTTTGTCCTCCTGTAAGTTTGGTTACAGGATCCCAAGGAAGGCACGAGGACCAAAAAGGTACCATGACTGCTAGAGACAATCCCACCACGGCTCCAGATCTAATTACCTGTAAGGTCTGGAGTTGATGAATTCAGCCTTTGGGAAAGGGTGTCAGGTCTCATTTATCACTGAGTAAGAGAGAAACAGAGCAGTCTCTCCTGTTTTTCTTGAGCCCACCATGTGGGAGCTCCTCCGGAGATATTACATCCACTCAGCATTAGTTATGTCCTAGCTGGTGCTTGGCCGAGGCTGCGCCTTTGACAAGGCACGTGTTGGGGAGCATGGGGAGCTCCCACCAGCCCGTAGGCTTGTTCCCACCTTGTTACTTGTGTTTACTTTGTTGTTGCTGTTCCTTCTTTGTGCTCATAGTGTCCCTCCGGCACGTCCGCCGACAGACGGGCAGTCAGTGATGCTGCTTGAGAAGCATCTTTGCTCCTTTGATAAATTCTCTGCATTAAATTGGCTTTTATTTTTCTTGTTTGTTCTCCATTTTGTTGCTGCTCGGCAAATTCCCTGTTGCTCTGTACCAAGCCACGCTGCCTCTACCTTTGCATCCTTCATGTCAGAGATGCATTTTTGTTCAAAAGCAAGAGAAAATTGGGTTCACAAAGGGAAATCCCTTATAGATGCACTTGTGTAATGGCAACGTGTTTTATATAAAAGGCACAGCTAAAGAGAGGTTGGGGACTTTTGCCACATTTTGTTTATGCTGCAGAAATGTATCCTGCAGGTCTAATCAATGAGACTCCAAAATGAGGAATATCTTGCATAGCCTTGGCCAGCACTAAAGTGTACAGCAATCCAGTTCTTCCTCCCGGACTGGATGCATGTCATATTTCGTGACAGAATGACAGCCCCATCAGACAATCTGTTGCTGTTTTGGCATTTCTAATACACCTCGTGCTTTGATACTCACTCAGTGTCCAGCAAGATCAAGATAATCTAGAGGAAATCAGCTGTCACGCTCCAGGGTCCCATACGGGTGGGGAATGGGGCAACAGTGATTTGAGTAGTCTTCTACAAGCTCACCTGGGTTAAAAAACTCACCCAAGAAGATACTAAAATTCTCTTTCACTGCCTAAAACCTGGAGCACCAAGTGCCTGATCTGCCAGGCTCTGAAGCATGAGATGTAGTTGGCCAAGCAATTGTATCACTCGCTGAAAGGCAACCTGAGCCCTGAGCACCAGGTCTCTAACAGTCAAAGGGTTCCCTTCATGAAGGGTATTCAGTCCAGCCTGGAGTGGGGTGGCTTTTCTGGGGTCCCCTCTTTTGATCATCGTGGCAGCTCCCCAGGGTATGGCTCAAGGGGCTCCACATGAGAGGCGGTTGCTGGATCCGCGCTCGGCAGCATTATGTATTTTGGCTCTTATGAGCCGCTTTGTTCCCAATCGAACGGCGGCAGTGCAGAGGGTCGCGTAATGGAGGAAGCAGCGCTTGATGTGTTTGCTCAGAGTTGCGGTATGCATGTGAATGCTGCTGCCTGGGCGCTGGTGGCAGTTGGCGCATGGTCAGGCTGCACCTCGGCAAGGTCCTGGCAGCGCTGAGTCCTGTCGCCGCTTGTGACGCTGCTGGGAGCCAGAGGCGTTGGGCATCTATGGGACCCAGGCCTGCCTGGGATGCAGCTGTGGGATGCAGCTCTCCCAGGCAATGCCCTGGAGTGACTTCTGCCTTCTGGACACGTGCAGGTCTGCTGGCCGACCCCCAGGTTGGGGTAGGTGTGTGCTCCGTGGGTCTGCTCCGCAGAGCCCACCTGCTGGGCTGGGCCAGCACTTTTCATCCACACTTGTGGTACTGGGGGGGGTTTACTTTCCCTGGTTTACCTCTTTCCAGCTAGGTCTTTCCCTGGAGACCCTTTCAGGGTTTGCCTGGAGCCCAGCAGCGCCCTATGAACGAAGCCAGAAGGGTTCATCTTTCAACGAACCCTTCCCAGAGGAGCACAGGGCTCCTGCTCCCTGCCTGGGCTGCGCCCGGGGGTGCAGAGGTCGGAGGAGATGAGATGGGTGACAGTGGGTGTCCCTGCGCACCCAGTGAGGAAAGCCCGCAACCCTCCCTGCCGCCCCTCTTCGCAGAGCTAGTCCGGAAAGTCGCCTTTTTTGAGCAAAAGGGATTGCTTTCTGGGATAGCAAATGTCTTGGTGAGCCGGGGCTGCAGAACCGACATCTCCCCGCTCCCAGCCTGCGCGGGGAGCAATCCTGGGAGATGGACATCCACCGCCTCTCTCCTGTCCCTGAGTGGGTGGCGGGAAGGGGCCGGGAGCTGCTCGGGGACACCCGGGCGTCCCCGTCGGTGTCGTGCCGGTGCCCTCTTGTGGAAACTGGGAAAATATCCCAGAAAATACGTTGGTGCTGGGCTGGATGCGGAGGGTGGAAACCCACCCGTGGGAGCAGGGTGCAGTGCTGGGATCCCCCCCCGGATCCGCACCGTGCCCTGCCCTCCAGACTGCTGCCCGAGTGCCTTTTTTAATGCTGTACTGATAGAGGGTGAGGGAAATTGTATTAATTTACTTAGCGTGGGAGGCAGGGGCTCCCAGCGTTAAATCCTGCCCCTTCGTGCAGCCCTTTGGTCACTAAACCCCTGCGTGGCGATAGCAGTCCACGCTTTAAGGGGGTAAAGTTCACAACGTGCCTTCTGCGCCTCCTTGCTCTTATTCTGCAGTAATTGCCTTTTACTTCGCAGCAAATACCTTTATCAACAGCTGCACAAACTTTGACTTTCCTTTTAAAATCATAGAATCATAGCATAGTTTGGGTCGCCTTTAGAGGTTATCTAGTCCAAACCCCTGCCATGAGCAGGGACATCTTCAGCTAGATCAGGTTCCTCAGAGCCCCGTCCAACCTGACCTTGAATGTTTCCAGGGATGGGACATCTCCCACCTCTTGGGGCAACCTGGGCCAGTGTTTCGCCACTGTAAAAAATTTCTTCCTTGTATCTAGTCTAAATCTTCTCTTTTTTAGTTTAAAACCATTACCCCTTGTCTTATCACAACAGGCCCTGCTAAAAAGTTTGTCCCCATCTTTCCTGTAGGCCCCCTTTAGGTACTGGAAGGCTGCAATAAGGTCTCCCCAGAACCTTCTCTTCTCCAGGCTGAACGACCGCGGTGCTGACCCTGCCGGGTATTTCCCATAGCTGCAGCATTGCCCATCTGTGGCAGCCCTGCTGCTCTCCTCGGGAAGGTGAGACACTGCTTTAGCCACCTCCTGAAAATGTCAGCGGGTGAATGTGCCCGTGGGACCGCAGTGCCAATGTGCTGGCTCTTGCTTTCGCAGCCCAGCACCACCCCTCTGTCGCACTCGGGCAGCTCCAGCCGCAAAGGGTGATGATTATTAGCTGCCCTGGAGCAAACCTGCTGGTACCCAGCATCTTGTGACCCCACCAACCGCCTCGCTTCCGGGCCCCTTTGTAATAGCTGGCAGAAATCGCGCTATGCTGTGTAGGAAATGGCGGCCCAGCACCGTCAGTCTGTTTTCCATCCTCTGTTCTGGTTTCCCAGGCCTGTGGGACCGTGGTGAGCCACGTGCCCATCTCCCACCTCCGCTGCGGGAACAGCTCAAGCAGTGGATCTAGCCCTGCTGCTCAGGAAGCCCCAGTCCCATAGCTTCCCTGAGTTAAAGTTCGCCTTATCTTCTCCATGTTTCCCTCCTATCTCATTTATTAATAGTCTCTTACTGCAAAACCAGCCTCTGTTTTAAATTTCTAAAGCTTTTTAACTATTAAAACCAACTTGTCTCCTGCATTTCCCAGGCTCTTGGCATCTCCTTGTCATTCCACGCTTTCCTGGAAAGCAGTGTCTACAAAAGCCCAGCCGTGTTGGCGGAGGTCATCGGTGCCCGCCTGAGGCAGGGCTGTGCATCGTCGGAGGCAAAAGGGAGCCGGAGTTGTGGGAGCTTTGTGTCGAATCAATCCGGAGTCCTTGGGCTGACTCACTGTCCCTTCTGCATCGTGCCTGTCTGTGCGATCACAAATACTCATTTTTGCTTGTCTGTTTAGAGGAATCGGTTCTCCAGGCAAGGACATCTGCTTTTTTTTGTAGCTCTAGGATCATGTCTCAGCCTCTAGGATATCTAGACCCATACTGTGTCTGAACCTGACAGTCCTGAATTCATTTCCTTTTGGTGAGGGACAATATTGTATTTCAGACGCTGCGTACAGGGAATTCAGTCTTGGGAGCCAGACTTGTTCAGAGCCAGGTCTGAACGGGGATGAGGAGCTGAGCCCTTCCTCGCGTGCTCAGAGGCTGGACTATTATTCAGAGCCAAGAGATACAACTGCAGAAATTTAATTAACATTGCAAAACCCTTTAAAGCAGAGTTTCTGGCAAAATTGCCAGCTCCGTGGGTAGGATGCCTGAGTGGCCTCCACAGGGATCTGTCACTAAATAACAAATGTTTCTTTGCCTGGACGGTTGTGAAGAAAACGGAGGAAATCGATATGGCACGCTCTCCTCCACTGGGGCAGCCTTGAACCCTAAAGAGAAAACTAATTGGCAGCCAGCTCCCAGCACATCACCTCGGGATGCTCCAAAGAGCTGGAAGTTGCTGGGTAGCAGCTGGGAGCGGGGAGATGTGCTGGCTTGGACCACCTGGGGAAGGGCGCAGGGTCTGGCCATCATCCGTGGGTGATGAACCGGGGCTGGTGTGGCGCTCTGAGCAGGGGCTGGTGCAGAGGAGGTCACTTCTGTTTGCAAATTGGCCATAGATTTTTTATAGCAAAAAAAAAAGTGACCACCTGCAGCCATGACTGAGTCTGGAGTAATAGTAATAGTAAAGGCAATAGCAGGTGGAGTAAAATATACACCCAGTTGGTTCTTTCACAAGGGTGAGAGAGGCAGAGGGAATTGCTTTGTTGAGATAATCCAAATACTGCCATTTTTCAAGGGCCACAGGTGTTCATCCGCATCGTCCTGGAGGAGGAGCTCATTCCTGGCGGGGCCCACACACCATGGGAGCAGCATTGCTTTCTGCTGTGATCGTATCATCAAAGACCACACAGGATGTGCTGAACCCATCCGAAAAGGAGGTGACCAGAACTGGCCCTTCTTTGGGGACTGAGCAGAAATAGGGGCATTGGACTGAGGGATCGCTGCTGGCTCCCAGCAGGCCTTACCTTCAAGGGGCATAAGGGCCTATTAGCCAGAAAAAAAGGCGATTCTGCTCCACATTAAGAAGCACAAAGGAAATGAGTTGTTTCCACGGCATCAAAACAGCTGAAGGAAGCTGGTGGACTCCAGTCTCCCCGGGCCTGACTTGCTGGCACGCGGCGGGGCGGGAGGTAACCTCGGCAAGAGCAGCGACTGAAGCAGCTGCAAACAAATCCTTTAAGGACTCTCCTGACATAAATAAACATGGAAAATAAATGATGTCCCCGGCACTCTGCCCTCGACTGATGGGAAACAAGCTGCATTAACATAGTTCAATAACCTGGAAGAGCTTCAGAAGAGACCTGCTCACCAGCCCCAGGCGAAGGGGGAGCGCTGCCTGCGAGCGCGCAAAACAAGATTAGGAAACGTGTCAGAGCACGAAACACTGGGGTGAGAAAGTACTCGAAAACTGAATTGTGAGCGATGATGGTTTTCCTACAAGGAGGAGCAGAGAGGAGAGGAGGTGTCTGTAGCTGGTGGTGGATGTGGAAGGTGAGGGCAAGGGTGCCAGGTTTTATACCTGAAACTTTGGAGCTGTGACCTGAGAAAGTCACCTGGGTTTTCTGTCCATCACACGAGTACTAATCGTGCTTTCTGCAGGGGAACAGAGTTAAGATGAGGGCACATGAAGCCTCCTAGTGATGTAAATCCCATCCCCAAAGGTGCTGAAGTAGGTGCCCAGGCAGAAGGGGGCTGCTGGGGGGGCTGCTCCCGCCGTCGTGGGCGGCTGCCGCGGCTCTTTGTGGCACAGAAAACCTTGAACTTCACCCTCAGCCCACCCTGCTACTTCCCGCTTCCCACCGCATCAGCCCATCTCCTGCTTCATCCTTTAATTAGACAGGACGGGGCATTACCCCGGTATTCAGCGCTCCCTGAAAGCTTCTCTCATACAGCAGCCTCTGCGTGGATCGGAGGGGTTACCGCTTCTTTTATTCAGACTGTTGCGTTTCTCCGGCTTCTCTAGAAAATTCCCTTTGTTCATTAAAGGACCTGTCTGTTAGGGCCCAGATGGCTGCTTTTCTCTCGGCTTTAGAAATCGCCTGCTTAATTTCCCTGGTGCCCTGCCAGCGCCGGGGAGGGGGAAGGAGACTGCGGTGGCGGCACCACGGCGGAGAGGCTTTTGCGGGGCTTCCCTGGCACCATCCCTGCCCGTGGGGACAGCTCTGGGCAGGACAAGGAGGACCAAAACCTGCCATGGTCTGGTGGGGTGATGGCTGGAGGACCCTTCCCATCCACTCAGGGTCTCCTCATCATCCTGTTTCTCCCCCCTGTCCTACCAAAACAGCACCCAGGGAGGCTCGGTCCCAGCACTTGCATCTCTGACACCCTTTTCCTTTTTCCAGCCTTGTGCTGGTGCTGCTTCCCTGTGTTTTGAATTTACCTCTTAACTTTAACTCCTGATTTCGGTGTGCTTATGATGCCCGTGACCCATGCGTGTGGCAGGCTTCGGGTGCCCAAAGCATCCCTGGGCATTACCGCCTGTGCGCGCCAGTGAAGGGCTGGGCATCCCAAAAACCCCACACCGTTGGAGTCCAGGACAAAAAAAAACAGGCATGGCTGAAAGCAATACAAGTGTTTTAGGCAGAGAGGGAGTGCTGCGACCCTGTCTGGGTTTGAGGGGACGGGGGGAGGCTTTGCAGGAACCTGCCCTGCTCTGCTGTGGATTCAAAAGCAAGAAAGCCAGGCGGAGAATTTCCTTGGCACTCAAGGGAAGTTGTGTTATGATCAGGCAATGCCTAAATATTTTTTATATAGTGACTTTTAACATGCAGCTCCATTCCAGAGAAAATGTTGTTTGGGAGGAGGGCAGCCGTGTGAAAGCAGCACTCCATCATGGTGGCTGACAGCAGTGCCCTGCCGTGGAGGCAACGCCGCGTGGCTTTGCTCAGTTGAGCATTTTGCAGCCCTTTCTACTCCCCTCCTAAAGCCGCTTTCACAGGAGAGGTTCCTCCAGGAGAGTAAACCTGCAAAAGTTAGTTTGGTGACTCAGCTGACACACGCCTGTGTTCATGTCTTAACTGCAGAAGGAAGCTCCGGACACACTAAAGGAAATCACATCTTCACTTCATCGCAATTCTTTATTCCCTTGCTGCAGGTAGCATCGCAGATAAATGGCCCCTTTGCTGAGGGGGTGGTGGCGGCTTTTATGGAATCGGCCTCTCGCTCTTTTTCACTGCCTTGTCCACACCGCAGGGCTGAGACTCCCAGCGCTGTTTTCAGGTGCGCGTTGCTGTTTTATGTAGGAGGATGAGTTTGGGCCTGAGATGGGCGAGGGTCGTGTGTACCGCAAATTCATCCGGGGGTCCAATGTGCTGCCGAGGTGCCAGACACCGTGTCCCACTGGAGGAAGAGGTTCAGCAGGGGCCTGATGCTGCCAAACCCCTCCCGTCCCCGCCGCCGCAGCTGCCCGTCTTGGGGGTACCACCTCCCCTTCACGTTTCAGATGTAATGCAGAAAATGCATCTTATCCTGAATGCATCTTAATGCAGTCATGCTAAATGTAAAGCTTACCTTGGCAGGGCGGCCTGATGCACGAGTTTGCTCATTTTTTTTTTGTGTCTCAGCATCCCTTGATGACACCTGCATTTGGATTAACCTCCTTCATCTCTTGCGTAACCCTTTTTGGCTGGTGCAGATACCCGTGCCATTTTTCCTAAGAGAGGAGAGGAGGGCTCCCTGACTTCCCCTAGAGGACCCTTGACATGAACATTTCATTGCCAGGTGATGGGTGCACTTAATTTAATTCCTTTCCCCTTATTCTAAGGCAATCGCAGAGCAAAAGCCCCTCGTGGGAGCGCTTGGCCACAGCGTGGGCCAGGCTGCGCACGCCGCTGGGCCGTCTCCCCGCAGCCAGAGTTGCTAATTTGGGAGCTCGGGGGGCTGCCGGTCTCATGGCAGCACTGGAAAGCAATTGCTGCCGTGGTTGAGTTATGGTGGGATGTTATCTGCAATGTATTAAATTATGTTAAGTGCCTAAGTATATGCTCTTATTGAAGTATCTGTACAAATCCATCTGCGTGCCCTGGTGTTAGCTCTCATCTGTCCCCATCCCACCTCCCTGCTCACGAAGGGAGACACGTGGCTTTCACCTGACGGCTCCTCAGTTTTCATTTTTGCTGAGCACACCTTCACCCTCCTAAAACCAAACGCTGTGGGCTGGCCCGGCGCTGCCCACGCAGCGAGGCAGCCGGCAGCTCCGCGCTGCCGGAGCTCGGCAGATGGGCGGGTTTGCTGGTAGGCAAAATTCAGCCACTGCACAAACTAAATCTGCTTTCCTTCCTTCAAACATAAGGCTGGTGACGGGTGGCTTTCCCGGAGGATGCTTATGCCCGATACAGTTCAGCACAACGCTCCCAAAGCCGTCCAGAAGGATGGGCCACAGGGTTTGATGGGGTTTGCATCAACCTTTCATGGATTTTAAGAAAGTCCTTTACCTGCTCAGGTCTTTGGCTTCCCACCCATTGTGATAAGCTTGCAGTAGTCTTCCACCTTTGGCAAAAGGCTTTGAAATCTTCTGATTTTATAGGAAAATGAGCACTGGTGGTTACTGCAAAAGGGATGCCAGAAGCCAGGCAGGTGTTCCCGGCACAGCTCGGTTTGCCATGCCCATCACCAAGGCAGGGGCAGAGCCAGGGGCACCGGCATCAGCGGCCAAGCCTGCGCTGGGCGATCTTGGCTGTTACCACCCGAAACGGGGAGCTGACCTCGGCTGTGGCAGCAAAAGCACTGTCAGGTCTGCATTAACCAGCCGTCACCAGCGATGTGACGTTCCTGATAGGTGAGCGGCGAAACAGCTAATGACTTCTGCCATTTGACAAATGTTTCCTGACACAGCTGGGGAGGTCATCGTTATTTCCCCCGAAGCCATTTGTCTTCTCGTCCCCGGCGTGTTTGCATTCAAACTGTGTCCTGCCTTCCCTGGCTTTGCGCAGCAGCCGGCGCCTGGGAGATGCTGCCTGTCCCGGGGGCGAGGGAGGGCTGAATTCAGCTTTGTGCACCCTGCGTTCCGCACTGTTTAAATCCCTTCTGAGGCAGCTGAGAGAAGGTGTCCGTGGGAGCGGTGCTGCTGCCTGCGCCCTCAAAAACAACCCGCTGTGTTGGAGAAGAGCCCAGGTGGGGCACGAGAGGGAACCCTCCGTGGTGTGTGCCCGGCTGCCCTTCTGCCATCGCTGGAAACCTCCACCCTACGTTCTGAGTTGCTCCATGGGTCCCACATCCCGGGTGATGGGTCGGGCAGCTCCCATAGGTGATTCAGCTGTTGTTGAAACCCTCTCCATGCTGTCCGGGGGCCGTGCTCCTACTCCTGCCCGTGCTTCCTCCGCTCGCGGCAGCCGCTGCCGTGCTGAATAATTTACAAAATAGCTGCCTGGTTTGAGGAGCTGCTGCTGCCCGCCACGCTGTGCCTGAGCTGGTACGGGTCCTGGGGGACAGGGCACACGCTGGGAAGCTTTCATCCGCTGCCGATGGTAGGGCAGGAGGACAGGCAGCGAGCCAGCAGCCCGGGCAGGTCGGCACTGGGAAAACAAAGTCACCCTGTGCCTGAGGGACAAGCCAGGGCTGGGACCTGCTGCTGCTCCCGGCAGCAGCTGAGATGCCCAGGTTAGAGCCAGCACTGCTGGGGTTTTGCCAGCGTGAGCCCAGGGCTCGGCTGCCTGGCACGTGTCCCCCGTCCTGAGCTAAACCTCAGGCTGGAGTAAAGCCTCCAGAGCTGCTGCACGGTGGCACACAGGAGAATTATCTTTCCGAGCACTCCTGGTGACCATCACCCGTGTGCCACTGCCTGTACACGGAGCTTGATGGAGGGTGGCAGCTGAAGAAATTTGCACAGATGCAAAAATCCACATCCAGCGAGCAACTCCCTCACTAACACCAGCACAACATGACTTTGCTCTGCTCACGTTCCCTGGGCCGAGTGACCCACGCTGAAGGAGCATTTGGCATGGGTGTCCCCTCTCCCTGCACAGGGCACCACGCTTTGCATCTGACGCGTCTTTAGCAAAAAGATGAAAACCACAGTGCGCTCCAGGCAGTTTTGCCTGGGAATTGGTATTTTTGGCCTCATTCTTGGTTAAAACACTAACTTCAGCCATTTAAGACAAAAGAAAAACAAGGCAGTAAACAAAAGTCTCCAAGCAACTGAATAGCAAGATCTGGCAAACAAGATCAAGTAAGACAGAGGAGTCTGGAATGTTAATGCTGGAGAAAATGCCTTTTCCTGGATTTTTTTCCCCATGAAACGGTAAAGAGCTGGGGGGGCTCCTTTCCCAGGGAGGGGTGTACCTGTGCAGAGGGCAGCAGGGAAAGGCAGGAGGTAGCCAAAGCATCCGGGAAGAGGGGGGGAAGGGCTGGATCCGGCCCCGCTGCAGAAGAGGCAGCGCTGGGTGGGTGCAGAGCCCGAAGGCATCGCTCCCGGTTCCCCTGGGCTTCACCACCAAAGGAGCAGAGCATGGCGATGCCGAGAAGGCGAGTGGAGGTGGAATTCTCGCAAGACAGAGACGCTCTGCTGGGGAGAGCATCACCGCTTGGGAAGCCGGTGTGCGTTGGAAACCATTCCCTTTATTATTATTTTTATCTCTCCTTGCTGTGCCGTGAGATGGTTGGGCTTTTTCCAAATCGCTCCCATGCGGGTGGAGAGCTGGGGGGGCTGTGTTTCACATTTCATAATCTGTGTGACTTGATTAATTCAGCCGTATGTTAAAACCTCATGAAACTGGCCAATTTTGCTGAGGTTTAAAATAGATTATATCCATCTCCTAACGTCAGTTTTGCAAATAACCACTTGGCGGCTTCTTAAAATGTTAAAGATAGGGGATAGGCTGCACACTGCCAAGGAGAAGGCATATTTAAAAGAGATAATATGTCTTCTGTGTGAGCCCAAATGAGGAAATAGATGTTTGTGGAGCTCTTTAAAGCATGGTTATGTCAAGAGCAAGAAGATCATATTTGTTTTTCATTTGTATGCAAGGTGAAGAAAGGACAAGCAATTTTTTTTCTCCTCCTCTGAACTCTTACAATCTTCCACCGTAGAAATTGGTGATAATTGCTGCAAAATGACCCACCTGGGTCAAGGTGTCATTTTGAACCCTGAGTATCTTTCACTTGGTGAGAAATTCAAATGATTTGACTTTGACACCTTGGCAACCCATCACTGGAACAAATAGAAATATGGAGAGGGGATGCCAGCCGCAAAGCAGCATCGATCCGGGCTGTGCGCGGCCCTGGGAAAGGCCAGCCGCTGCCTTTCCCGACACCCAGGAGCCTTTTCCATCGATTCATCTCTGTTTTGGGTAATTGGCTTTTGCACATCTGACTGGGAAGTGCTTTAGAAGCTGCCTTTTTTTTCTTCTTCTTCTTCTTTCTGGAAGATTTTCTTAGTTTTGAACAAAGGGAGAATAAATTTTGAGTTGCGGGGTGAGGTTGAACTTGGAACAGCAGGACAAGGGCCCTCAGGATGCACTCATAGATGCACTCATACACGGGAACGGTGGTGACCCTGCCACCAGACCCAGCCACAGCCGTGGGGTTGGTGCAACATGCCACAAAATGGGATGAGTTTTCATCTTCTGTGTATGCAGTCCCTCTTGCAGGAGCGTGGACACCCGCTCTTGTAGGACGTAACCTCATGTGCCTGCTCAGGAATACTGCTCTGCCGACCGCCTCCTCTCGCCCGCCTCCCTGGGACAGAGGAGACTCCTGTTTAATTACCGCGGCTTTGATTTTGACAGCACAAATTTCCCTTGCTGCCTTCTGAACCTTCAAGGTTTCCTGCCAGCAAAGATAAAGCCCTTTTGCAAAGGCTGTTTGCTCCCGGGAGGGTCCCGGCGCTCCCACACCGGATGAAAGTGTGGGGAGGAGCAGAGGGTGACGCATGCCACTGCCGTGGGACCTTCAACTGATGATCTTGGAGGGCTTAGAAAATGGGAGTTAATCCATCCTGCAGCAACGCCTCGCAGTCGTGCGTAAATGGGGCTGGAGGGATGTGGCTGTGGTTTGGGACGTGCTTGGCGAGCGGCCGACCCTTTGGGTTTTGGGAATGGGGATGGGAAGGAGGCGGCAGGTCAGGGCAGGGCTTTGAACCACACGCTGCTGGCAGGAGCCTGCCTGTGCGAGGCTGGATCGGGCCCTCGGCACCGGCAGTGCCGGGGGCAGAGAGCATCCCCCTTACCCACATTAGCAAATGCTCCGGGCTTGTCTGTGGGAGGGAGTTGGAGGAAGCTCATCATCCAGGTGCTCACTCAGATGAAGTGCTGCCCGCACTTTGTTTAACACCATCAGCTGCAAATGTTTTGCTACTTTGTCCTTGTACCAATTTAGACTGTTGTCAGCACCCAAAATCACTATCAGTTTAATACCAGCTGTGGTTCCATTAGCATTACTGGCAAAATCTGCTGTTACTTTGGATTATGGCTTAATTTCCCATCTTCCTGTAGAGCAGAAGGCTTGCGCAGTGCCCACGCTGCCTTCCACGTAGCGCACGCAGAATTGGCAAACCCAGAGCGTAATCCCACAGCAGGCGGATGCGCTCGTCTCCCCTTCGCAGTGCAACGGCGTTGTCTCCTTAGCAGCGACTTGCACATCTCCCACTTGCTTGAGCTGAAGACGTAGCACAGGTGCCCCGTGGGAAGGGTTGGTGGACGCGGGGGCTCAGGGGAGCCCCCTGCATCTCTCCCGCTCCACCGAGTAATGTAAAAATAATCCGGTTAAGGAGGTCTTGCCTCCGTGGCAGGGAAGCAAAAGGCTACTCTGTGAGGGCAATCAGGCTGATCCAGTTTGATAGCTTAAAAGCACTGATTTGGCAATCAGTAAAATATGCACATGTGTACTCTCTTCAGTAACAATTAATTTATTGACATGCCTAAAACTTAAGCACCTGCCTATTTCCCATTGACCTCAGTGGGTCTTAGACACAAATGCTCATTGTAGCACAACCAAAAGAGAGAGAGAAAAAGAAAGAAAGGAAGAAGATCCTTCCATCTCCAGGTATCTCTTGTTTGACCTATATATTTTTAATATAGCTTCACTGGGGGAATAAATGTAATGAAGAAATGTAAGGTAAAAGCTTAGCTGTGTGGATGCCTGTGGTGGAAGTCTTCTTAGTTCCATGGGGGTAGAGATTGTATGGATGGATTTGTCTTTAATTTCATTTTATTGGAAGGAAAAAGGGAGGCAGGTACATGAAGAATTAAGGTGTTGTGCTGCATATCTTGTGTAACTAGAAAAGCTGACAAACATCATTAGAGAAATCTATTTATTAAGCAAGCACAGCAGTGTTCCTTGCTGGTACAGCTGGGAGGTGAGGGTCTCGCTTCGGCTCTCCTGGGTTTATTTTGCAGGGCTGCTGGGGCTCAGCAGCTGCTGTCAGTGCTTGAGACGTTCTTCGTTGCGCCATGTGGTCTGGCTCACTGTAATGACTCTTCTCCATCCTAAACATGGTGTCATGTGCCAAAAGACATTGGTAGGGGAATGTTCTTGCCCAGCCCAATCTGTGTAGCTGGTTATGGGTCTCCAGGGCAGAGAGGACAGTGCAGCTGAAGGTTTCTTTCCTTTCTCTCTGTGCAGCTCTCAAGCTGGTGTTGCAAACTCACTGGCAGGCTCTCCCGCCTTAGCGCATGCCAGAGACTGCTCTCGTATGTTGATGATCACCAAGAGATGCTGTTCTCACACGAACTCCTCAGCTACAGCTTCTGAATGAGCATGTGTGGCTTGGAGGAGCTGTATATTGCTGCCTTCTGGGTGCTCTGGTACGACATTACGGTGTCAGATGCTGAGAGAGTTGCCAGTAGCCTCGTTCCAGGATTGCTGGTTTTGGAGGAATTGGTGCCTTGTTGTGTATTAAATTATTTATAAGTAGTGTTGTTGGTGGCTGGATTTGAGAATTAAAATGTATATGTGAAATAAAGATTTTCAATAATGAAATAAGGTAACAAAAAGATAAAGCCATTATATGCATAATTAAAATGATGCATGACTACATGTTCTTTATGTAGCTGCTTCAGCATCTCCACTAGCTTATTAGGCTGAGTAATCAGCCCCTGAAGCCTCTCCCAGGCCGGGTTTGCCTCCTGCTCTTGCTAAAGATGCTGCAGAGCTGCCTGGAGCAGTCCCTTGGGGACAGTTGTCCCACCTCCCCCCTTCCCCCTCATTTCTGGGCTTGGAGAGTGGGACACCATATGACAAGGCAGAAAGTTTCTTACATCCCCCTGTGAGAAGCAGAAATATTTCCTTTTTGTCTATTAAGTAATCTATTTCTTGGCACAGTGTAGAGACGAGACATAGTACTACAGCATACCAGACTGGGAATGATTCCCTTAGGATAAGCAGCTCTCCCTGCAGGCATGTAGCGTAGGGCGTGCTCATGGCCAGGGATGGAGGTGGCTCTTGAGCAAAGCTGAAGCAAAACCTTCTTAAACACTGGCCTGGAGCATCCTCCGTTGCACGGAAAATGCAACGTGGGGCAGATCGCCTGCAAGGGGTGCTGGCTCCTGACCCCACAGGCGTCTTGCTTGGGTAGAGAGCCCCAGGGACCTGCTCGGTCCCTCTGACCAAGGGGACAGGACGGGCAGCGTCTGAGGATGCTGCTTTGCTTTTCCCAGGGGTGTCCTGGAGACTCCCGGTCAAGAAAAAACACAAAATGAGCTTGAATAGCACTGTCCTCAGACAGCTTTTTAATTAAAATAAGTGTTTTTCACCACTTCTCTAGCAAGTCCCAGCTGGAGCCTGCACTGCGGTAAGCGCACAAATAAAAAGAAATATAATCTCCTGCAAACTTCTCATTTTCCCTTGAAGCCCAAAGCCCCCGCAGCGGCCAGACCCCGCGCCAGGCTGCGCTTCCAGTTTCCAGTGCCTTAATCAACGTGAAAGACACCACTTCTGAGCCCTTGGAGTTCAGAGAGAATAACTTAAGCTTCTTTAACCTTTCCTTACAAGATCTGTCTCAAAATGAGCCTTGCCCTAAAGTCCACCCATACGTCACATTAAAATGCACGTAGGTGTTTGGGCTCTGGGGGAGGCTCCCGTCCTCGGCAGCTCCCGTCCCCGGCTGCTCCCAGCTTACCCACCACCTCATCTTCCCCCCGGCTTCGTCGGCCCAAGCGGCAGGGGAATTTTTGGCTTTGCTTCTGCTGTCCTCCTGCCCCTGGTGTCGGGATGGCTGGGACCTGCCGGTACATGCCCGGATCCTGCCCACGCTGTCCAGGGGGAGGTTCAGCCCTGCTTGGCGGGGCCGTGGGCAGGCAGCCAGCCGAGCCCCCCAGCAGCAAAGGGAGGCAGGAGCAGCCCGCTGAGACGATTTTTCTTGCTCTCCAGGTCAAGTACATCTTGAATTTATTCTGCTTGTAGTTGTTTGGCTAAAGCTTTCTTGCCCAAAGATCTTGCTTGCTTCCTCCTCATAGTTTCGGTTTGCTGTGTGGTGGTGGATTTATTGTTGGAAATGCTTTCGTGCCAGGTCGCTCGAGATGGCGGGGTCCATCTCTAGTGCTTTGGGTGCGGTGGGCGCAAAGGCAGGGGAGCGGGGAGCCATGTGCCTCTCCATTAGTACCGAACGCCCTGGGGGGGAATGGCAATGGTTTTGTGGGCAGCATCGCTCTGGACTGCTCGGCCACAGGTGGGGGTGCTGATGCTGCACGTGGGGCGTTGCTGGGGAGTGGGGGGGATACCTGCAGGAGCACAGCATGCCATGGGGAAGCCACCCACCCCTTGCAGTGTGCCT
>VZSZ01002970.1:84362-147093 GCA_013398815.1 Ibidorhyncha struthersii | reverse complement strand
AACTATAAAAAAAAAAAAAAAAAAAAAAAAAGGGCAAACCAAACCTGGTGTGATTAAATGTATCCAATTTACCAGATGGATTTCTGCTCTGCTGAGCAGGATGGTCTGTTCCAGGAGTTTCTCTGCATTTCATATTCTGCTTATGTAGGAATGCGTGACCTCTCCATTTAATGAGTTTGATTGGTATCAAAAGTTAGTCTGCATCATTCCTGCTGGAATAGGTCTCGGGAAAGGGCCAGGGAATGAATTTCTGCATAAATCTCGCGAGCACAGAGCAGCGGCTGCCTGTAATGGGAGCCGTCTGCCTCGTCCTGCCATCACCACCAACACCCACAGCCCTCGCAGAGGGGAAACATACTTTGGGCAGAGTCAACAAGATAAAAACGTCCATCTTCCTTTATTGCTTATTCTATAGGGGTTATGGTGGGAGAGGCAAACCAAGCCTCGAGGGCAGGGAAGCGTGGCCGAGGGTTGAGGCGACCAGCATGAGCTGGGGTGGTTAGATGGGATCCTTTTACCTGCGTCTTGGCATGGGGTGCGTCGCTGGGAAGCTGAAACCCCTTAATCTCAATATCTGTCTGCATTGCAAATAGATCTAATAGGTATATAAAGCCTGGCTGTTTACGCGTAGAAAGGTGAAGGATGCCTCCAGCTGTGTCAGGCTGTATCAACACCGCAGAGAGGCCACAGAAGATTGGGGATATTTTCCCATTAGAGCTTTTTCAAATATGTAAGTTTTATAATCTTTTTATTTCATCATTTGCCGCCCAGTGGGGGAGAGATGATCTTTGTGCATAAATGTGCCTGTTGCCAGCGGTGCTGGGAAGGGGATGTGCGGAGACGAAGGCTGGAGGGCGGTGGGGAGAGCGGGCTCCTTTGTCACAAGTCTGGAGTGGCTTTTGATGTGTAAAATCGCAGGCACTGGCTTTAATTTGCACATCCCACCTTGGTGCGATCAGGACCGCAGCGAGCAAAGAGGCCCCGTTGTATTTAAGATCAGGGTTGGATCTGAGGCGCTGCGGTGGTGCCGATGTCCATTGCATTGGGAAAAGGCTCATCCCTGCCTAACAGCTTTGGGGCGCCGCTGCCCCCCACCCAGCCAAGCCCACGTGAAAAATAATGCAGGGCTTTGAGGTCCGCAGCCTTTTGAGGAGAAGACAGCAGCAGTGGCACAACCCTGTGGCCAGGGGCATGTGGCACTGAGCCATCCAGCAGAAAATCAGAGTTGGGGTGCCCAGCAGGTGCTCCAGGGACATCGGTGTCCCCGGGGAACCAGCATCCTAGAGCTGCATGGGGGTACGTCAGGACAGTCCATCCTTCAGTGCGTGGGTACCCTGTCCCCTCAAAGAGACATGAGTCACAACAACAACAGTTTGTACTGTGTTCTTCAAGGGAACATTAAAAGCCACCCAAATATTATTTATTATCTGCAGCCTGTGCATAAAGCATCACCTCTGACCGAGTGATAGCCGCGCTGCTGCGGCCAGTGCCATCAGTCACGGCAGGCACCTCCGAAGCTTCTTGCTGCTCCTGGTCAGAGCTGGGAAGGAGGAATCCTAATCAGGGACATGGTTGTTCACAGGCGATGCTCAGCCAAGCCGGGTGTCGTCCCCCCCGGCCTGGCCAAGCCTCGGTTTTGGGAGACACTGTGCAGAATGAGGGGCCCCTTTCCCTGGCGCCTCCCTGAAGCCCCCTGGCTTCAACCCCACTTGCAGGAGCCTGGAGATGATCCTGAGCACCCGACATGCCTGTGCTTTAATGAACGCCCTCGCTGCAGCCTGCTGGGTCGCTGTGCAGCCCACAGCGGCCACATGGCTTCCCTCTCCCTCCGGTACACGGTCCTGAGCTGCCCTAAGTACAGCGGGGTCTGGAAAACTGGAAGATTTGGGCAAAATGGAGGATTTCTGAAAATGGTAATATTTCAGCCAGGGACACTTCTAGGCTTGGTTTGGATCCGACTGGTCAACCCCTCCTTGTGAAATACTCCAAAGCTGGTGGGCCCTTCTGGGGGTGTTTCCAAAGCCACCCCACGATGAGTGCTGGGGAGACAGAAGTTCTCATTACTGCAAGTGGGATGTGGGGTTTGGATCTCGTTTCCCTCTGAACTGCCTGGGTAGGACCTAGACGACAGTCGTCCCATCCCTCCATCCGTGAGGTACCCACATCCCAGGGATGGGTAGTGTGGCAACAGCAGCCAAAAACCCCTCATGCCACTGTCTGCAAAGCAGGGTTATGTGCTGCCACCAGTGACCCACCACTCGCCTCCCTTTGCTGCCCCTGCCTCAGTTTCCCCATTGGTAAAACAGGACCTGCGTGAGGTTCCTGTGCTATGAAAATGCTCCCAAGAGCAGCCCTGGAGTAAAAGGGATGTGTATCCTGGATGCATGAGTTTTCCCATGTCATGCCACGTAAGTGAGAGCAGTTGTGTGCCAACCACCGGCTCCTGATGTCTCCCGTAGCCCCGGCAGCGTACGGGTGCGGGAGGGAGCGCTGAGTGTCTCCCCTGCGGAGCTGCAGTCCCGGTGGGGCAGGAAAGGCGATTCCTGCCAGCAGCAGGGGAGAGCTGTGTCACAAACAGCAACCTGTCTCCTAGCAAAGAGAGGGAAAAAAAAACCTCAAACAAACCAAAACCACCCTACTTTTCCAATATCCCATCAGCTCATGCTTGACCGGGATGAAGCTGTGCACAACCGGCCCAGGGCAAAGCCTGGAAGCAGCTGGGAGGGGGTGAGCCAGGGCAAACCAAACTGGTAGTACATACACAAACCGTAGCCTGTACCCACATTTCTGTTGGATAACGCTTTGCAAAAACTCAGCTCTCGGCCTGTCCTTGACTGTGGCAGAGCCGCAGGCGCGAGCGGTGGCCAGGGGACCCGGTGTTCCCGGGGAGCAGGGGGGTGGTTTGCGGGAGGGGATGTCAGGCTGGAGGGATGCACGGGACCTCGGTGCCGGGAGGGGTCGGCACCCCCATCCTTGGCTCTCGCGCGGGAGCTAGTTATTGCTGATTGCCTGACTGCGATGCTCTGGTACATACACCAGTGGGACTGCGTAATTCAGTACGGCTTGTAATGCCTGGAGAGGTAACTGTGTACAGACGTGCAGATTTGTTATTATTTAAATTAACATTTGGGGCAGGGGGAGTGCTGGTTAAGGCAGGTTCTGCGTTGCCTGGTTCAGCTCGTGTGCCAAAGTCAGGTACCGTATAATTTGAATCTCTCTGGGGAGAAGCATAATCTGCGCATTTGTTTGGTTTCTGCTTTGTTCTGGTTGTTTTCTGCAAAACTGCTTTGGTCCCGGGTCATGATTAACACCAGTTCTCACTGAAAGCAGAGTCATCCTGGTAGCCACAGGAAAATGCCCTGGACTAGTCAGAGCAGGTTGAATTATTCATTTCAGGTAGCTTGTTTCAATAATTAAAGAATTTTTGTCATGTTTTGCAAATTGTCCAATGCTTTGTGGTGATGCAGGGTTCTTTTTCTCCTTTTTTTTTTTTTTCTTTTTTTTTAATCTGCCGCTGTTCAGTGGGTAATTTCTTCCAGCTCGTACTGCCCGTGGGGTGCTCCTGGAGTGCTTGTGCAGAGTTCCCGGTGTTTGCACCTGAGGGCTGGTCACCTGAGAATTGCGATATTGTTGCTTCCTTTGATTTAATAGCCTTGCTCCTGAACAGAAGGCTCCTTTTTTTTTTCCTGTTTGCCAGTTGCCCACAGCATCAATAATTGTTCAAGACACTTGTACAGCTAATAGAAAGAGCCTGTCAACAAGAAAAGCTTATTGTAATGCCACTGTTTTAAAGAGATTGGGGGAAGCAGCAAAGCCAACCAGGTAGCAAATGTGTTGTTCCTGTAGTCACACAGATTGAGGGACAGGAGATGTAAGTGGGGCTTAATTCTCTCCCAGATGGATGCTCTATTTCACACCCCAGCACAGCTTCTGATTTACGGATTTCTTACCGTCACAACGTTTTCATTGCTAAAAACTAAATGGGAAGATGCAGCTAAGACCTGATCTAAAAGCTGCTGAGGTAAATACAGGGAACTGCGGCTGTTGTTAGCAGCCCTTGGACCAGTCCTAGCACACAGCACGGTGATAACAGCGTTGGAATTCCCAGTTTGCGGAGGACTGGAGAATTTCCTCAGTCTCTTGAAGGGGATTTTGAGCCACGCTGTGAGCATATTTAAACAGGCGGTCTGTGTCCTGAGGTTATCTTGAAAACCAAGCCTACCTAGCTGGAGGCAAGAGTGATGCTACAAGGGGGAGGAAGGAAGCCACTGATCTCCGAGCTAATGAGTGGAGAGATGTGCAGCTGAGTTGGTTCATCAAAGTAAAACTCTGTTGGCTGCTGTAAATGGGGAAATGGTTAAGCTGTACTGAAGGTTCAATTCTGAAACCTGGGATGGAGGTTGAGCGCTGTAATTGAGGACATGGACAGGCCAAGGCAAACCCTGGTGTTACCGGTCATGCTGCAGAGAGAAAGTCAGGTCTGGAGTCCATCCTGGAGGAGACACTGTCCTAATAAAAGATCCAATAAATGGAGTTAGTGAGAGATTTGTTTTGATGTATAGCAGTCTGTTCAGTTAGCTACCAGACGTGGTTTGTTTAATGACTGAAACCAAAAGAGTAGGAGCTCATCTCGGAGAGACCAGGAGAGAATATAGATTAACGCCGTTGTGTTCTCAATGCGTCATTGACTTTCCCTACGTACCGTGAGCAAACGTGCCGTTCAGGTCCAATGAGATGGACAGGCTCATTAAGCAAAACCAGGACCTCTAAAGTCACTCACTAGGAGAGCCTTGCTGTGTAGTCTCACTTTGGTGAAGAGCAATTTGTACTTCTTTTAAAAGAATTCATCATTTTCTTGCTCATCTTGGTCCCAATCCAGCTGGAGGACGGGAGTGTTTGGAAGTTCTCTGCAGTCTGCTTGGGTGATGTCAGCAGCCCCACGTCGGATACTTGGGAGGCTTGGAGACTTTAATTAAATGTCTGAACATCTGTGTACTGAGATGAACCAAACTCGCTGGAGAGCCCATCTTACAGAGCTCTGAGTGTCCCAGCTCCCATGGTGGAGAGGGCTCGGGGAGCCTCCTGATGCGGGATTCTGCCTGAGCAAGGGACAGCACCTGCCCTCCCTGCCCACCCTCCTGCTGTATGGGTGACACAAGGTTGAGGACCATGGGGAGAGGAGGGTTGAGGCACTCTCTGTTCCCTCTGTCCATCTCCAGCAGATGTTTCCTGAGGAGCACTGTCCAGCTGGCTCTGCTCACAGCACCCCCCCGGCTGCTTCAGACACCGTCGAGTCTTGTGCAAAACCGTCCAGGAAACCACGGACATTCCCATGTCCTGTGCCCAGAAAACCTTGAATTTGCAAAGTCTTGGCTTTGATTTTTCTTCATACAGAGAGGATGTGATTTCAGGGATGAGGCAACCTCTCACTGTGATTTATTGCACTGTGTTGAGCAGGGAAACCTCTTCCCTGGCTACGTGTGGATGGCAGCCGGGTACACGGGGAGGAGGGTTCTCCTGGGCTTACAAATTCTGTCAGAACTGTATCCAGTGACATTTAATTTAACCCTGTCACACCAGATCTGAGGTTAGATTTGATCCAGTCGTACCTCCGGGTGTGCTCAGAGCACACCGTCGGGTGATGCTGGAGGGAGGTGCTGGGGGACGTGCTCCCTGGCTTTGGGTGCCCGCCAGCTGCTGGGGTCCAGCACAGAGGGGAGCTGGCATCCAGGAGAAACCCCTGCCTGGGGTTTTGTGAGCTTTGAACGCTGCAGATCACCAAGTGCAGCCATGCCAAGAGCGGTGGGTGGCAGGTCTCGTGGTTTCCAGTTGCTCCATCTCTCACACTGGAGTTGGGCTTTTTCCTCCGCCCTGCTTGGCCAGTGTCCGTCCTACCTGGACTCATCGGTCGAGGCCGTAGTCTGGTTCGTCCTGCATAAATGGAGCTGGAGCAAGCCCATGAATTAACCCCACAGCCACCACGCTCCATGATACGCATGAAGCTGGGCACAGCCTGGGGACCAGCAGCACAAATGCTCTAAAGTGGATTTTAAAGCCCATCCAAACTCTGCTGTCAGTATTTATGTGCCATATGTTGCAATGGTAATTACTTACTGTGCTTCTTGCTGAAATAGACTATTGGGGTTGTTTAGATCCCTCTGCTGATGTTATTGGCCTCTGGGCCCACCAGAGGACTAGAACTCGACGCGTTTTTATTTTTAATGGAAGCATTGGTACTTTCCTTTGTAGTGAGCAGGGGGTACTCAGGGAGAGCCAAAGTCCCAAGTTTGCTGTTCAGCACAGGATCCGTCCGGTGGCATCTGTCACCGGGACACGGTGGTGCCAGGGGAGACCCTCCTGTGCCCGCCGCAAACAGCCTCCGACTACGCCCGCACGGAAGGAGCAGGGTCACTTTCATCCACCATGTTAAGCAATGAGTTACGTGGTTTAGAGCTATTTTTGCAGCAAGATAAAAGAATGCTAATTCAGTCATTTACCTAACTTCCCATCACAGTTCAACAGCCTCTCACATGCCGGGACTTTCTTCTTTTCCTTCCTAAATAACTCATCAATGAAAAAGGATGCTTCACTGTGACAGGCAGCAGTACGCAAAGCTAGGGCTGATTTAAAACGAAAAACTATTCCCATTGAAACTCCTTTTTTGATGGTCATGTGGAGTTTCAGTTACACACAGATTTTTTGCATCGTTCATTGCCTTCGAGTGGAAATTTTCAGGATGTGCTGAAAAACCTCCAGTGACTGAAGGCCTCCCTAAAGCCCTGGTGTATTAAATCTCCACCAAGAAAAATACACATTTATGTTGAAAGTACAGAATAAACTGTACCTTGTTTATATGTTTTGTCACTTTTTCTTACTCTGTAAAGAAACCTAAACCAGCTGTAGTAAACATTGTTCAGCCCTGCACTGTTCTGCCTGCCTTCTATGGGTGGGAATTGGTTCTTTGATCTTCAGTTCAAAGAGGTTGAAAAGGCTGTTTCTGCGGTCTGCAGAGAATTTCCTTCTGCTTCTACAACATCTCTTGATTAACTCTGTCTTTCTGGGAAGGCTCTCGGTATCCATCCAACTAAAGTGATACTTACACCTTGTGTAACACCTACCACAGAGTGGATGAAGTTTGCTTCCAAATCACAGCAGCTGCCTTCCGTGCCCACCTAGCCAGGTGGAGGACGTCATCCCCCAACTCCCAGGAGAACGGTAACGCGAGCAGAGCCCTGTGAACGAGCGTCTGAGGCTACGGGCAAGACCTGATCACATCAGACAAGACCCACAGGCAGCCAAGTTGGCATCCGGTTGCTGGCTGGGAAGCAAGCCGCGCTGGAGCGGAGGTGCTCTCTCCGCTCGATCCTTAATGACCTGGATGTCCCAGGTCCGTTGTCATCAGGTGGTGTGATTTGTCCCTTGCCAAGGGACCTGCTGTCTTCAGGACTTGTAGGTTGTGACCTTTTGCAACGCCGCTGTTGTTAACCTAATCGAACATTTAAAGCAAGGGGGAGGGAGAGGAAATCATTAGCAGCTGCATTAACTTCTACCCTGGATTCTGTGCATAGCGCTCGCTCGAATTAAATAGCTGTTTGGATTCAAGCGATTCCTCCGGCGTGAGCTAATGAAACCGGTCCCGCAGTTCAGCGGTGGCAGCAACCAAAATCCTGGTTGTAATCCAAACTGTAGGATTTTTTTCTCCTAATGAATTAATCAGCTGATTATGTGTGTGCGATAGCTCACTAAAGAGGTGTGTGGCAATCTTTGGAAGGAAATTATTGGCACTGCGTGGCCTGGAGGCCGTTACATCGCAGGAACGCGCTCCTCGGAGTATTGCGGCAGCATATGTGTTGCTCTAATTAATGGGCGTTGTTCCTGGGGTCGTTTGATCTCAGGAAAATGACTGTAAAAATTTGAATACTGTAAACCTTCGAAAACTTAGAAGAAAAACTCAAACAGCCCAAAGCAATTTCCCTTTAATCTAGCTTGTGTGGCGGTGACTTTTTTTATTTTTTATTTTTTTTTATTTTAAAAGCTTCCACTCTATTTAATGGTAGCTGCAGAGATAAAGCGAAGTGTAATTTGGAAATTAGTTCCGGGTGTTTGAGTTGTAGCTTTATTTTAGTAATCTGGGTCATTAATTTTGTTGAATAGCGTGTTTAGATTTTCTTCCCCTGCGTGTGTGAAGCACGACTGCACCCAGGGTATAAAGGGACTTGCAGCAGGAAAGGGAGCTTTCAAAGTCCTCTCCCCCCTGAGTGACCCTACAAAAACAAAGCCCGTTTCTCTGTGGTTATCTGGCGTGGATGGCAGGAGATGAGTGGTGGAGATGAGTGTTGGGGTGGTTTATGCTCCTGCTGTGGCTGTGGACACTGGTGATGGTGGGGAGGGACTTCACTGGGGCTGCCCCTGCCGGAAAGCCAAGGGTCAGATTTGGGTCAGGGTAAGAGTTTACGCTCTCAGCCGTGACAGGAGCCTTTTTAAATGAATAAAAGCAACCTGTAGCTTGATTAATGAGCAAAGGTGCAGTTTGGTAAAGCTTTTCAAGGAATATTAATGAAAAAGATCTTTTGAGTGAAAAAAACATGCTTCTGCTCAAGCCTTGGACTGCCCTGAAAACTGGGATATACCAGCATCCTCTCGGCACATGTTGCACATCCAAAGAGTCTCTGGAGGTGTGTCGCAAGTCATTGCCAGCATGGCTTCTCGCTGCAAAGATGTATGTGGAGCAACACTGATGGCCACAGTATGGACCAGGGAGAGGTGCCCGCGGGTGTCACAACTGACAGCCCTTGGGCAGAGCGCTGTGGGTGCTGCTTGCACCCCTGTCAACAGGGGCGGGAGTTTAAGCCCAGCTTCCTCCTCCGGCATCGACGGGATGGAGCCACTCTGGGAGTCTGGGATGCTGGTGCAAAGCTCAAGGTCCAGTCTGGGCATCTGCAGAGGAGCCAGGGATGGGGGGTGAAGCTCTGCTCTTCTCTCCGCTTGGCAATGTGTCAGGTAAACCAAGAATAACGATCTACATAGAATGGTTTGGGTTGGAAGGGACCTAGTTGCAACCCCCCTTCCCCCTGAGGTTGCTCCAAGCCCTGTCCAACCTGGCCTTCAACACTCCCAGGGATGGGGCAGCCACAACTTCTCTGGGCAACCTGGGCCAGTGTCTCACCACTCTGAGTGAAGAATTTCTTCCTAATATCCAATCTAAATCTCCCATCTTTCAGTTTAAAACTGTTACCCCTCGTCCTATGGCTGCACTCCCTGATCGGGAGTCCCTCCCGAGCTTTCCTGGAGTCCCTTTAGGGACTGGAAGGGGCTATAAGGTCTCCCCGGAGACCAGGCTGAACACCCCCAACTCTCTCAGCCTGTCCTCATAGGAGAGGTGTTCCAGCCCTCTGATCATGTTCATGGCCTCCTCTGGACCCACTCCAACAGGTCCATGTCCTTCTGATGTTGGGGGCATCCCTGAGCAAAGGCAGTGTTACGAACTCTGCAGGATTAAGGCTGTGGTTTCCCCTGTGTGTTTATGCAACTTCAACACCCTGATTTTTCTGGGCTAAGCTTTAGAAACATGGTTATTATAATAATACAAGAGCAGGCAGAAGCACGCAACTGGCTTGGGTAGAGTTTTTCTGCTTATCCTGATTTCTGTTTTGCTGTTTATCCTGTTTATCCTCTCCTTGTTATCCTGAACTAGTTTGTCTTCCTGTAAACGCCAACCTGCAACCCTTAAAAAGAAATCATCAGGAAGACAACTTGCTGACTGAGTCTTTTTTTTGCCCGTGGCAGTTGAATAAGCCCATCAGCTTATATAATATTAATATTTGTAAAAGCAAACCTACAGAGCTCATAAATCTTCCATAAAAGAGGGACAATATCTACATTTATTTTAAAATGAAGCAGGTAAGTAGGTTCTAGGACAAAAGGATGTTGATACAAAGGAAGTGGATAGATGAAAGAAATGAAATTGCCATTTTAATCTGAAAATTGGCTCTGCATAAGTGATAGCAGAGGCTTCACTGCTGCTGGAGCCAGCATCTTGCTCTGGGTCATCACTTGGCCCGGGAGAGCCCCAGTCCCTGGCTGCTGCCACAGCAGAGGGGCTCTCTGCTATTCCATTCAAGTGGGTTAAGGAGTGAAAAAAAGTCCAAAATTGAAGCAGGGCTTGTTTGTAAAGGAGAGGGCTTCATTAGCATTTTTCTGAACTTTGTGCCTTCCAAGAAAAAAAAAAAAAAAGTGAAAAAAAACCCAACTCTGCAGTTTTTTGGATTCTGTTAACCGTTTTTTAATGGAAGAAGCAGGCTTTTCCCCATTACACTATGCTTTCCATTACGCTATGCCACAGTAGTATGGGAACCCAGATGAGAAAAAAAAACCCGCCAGCTTATTTTTAGCCAACCAATTGAGCAACCTGTCTCCAAACACACACACAGAGCAGCTCCGTGGAGGAACGATGCTGCTGCGTCACCATTAACACAGTCCCTTTTCAAAGGAAAACTGTGCTTTGAAGCAGTTGCTTCAAGACATCATCTATTGGGTACCACCTGCTGTGGGATGAGAGGGGTAAAATCAAACCATTTAAAGATTGTAGATTTACACGGAGGGTCGGGGTGGAAATTTATTTATTAAAAATCTTTCTTCGTTTCTTGAGTTGTGTTGTCCATGGATGGCTGGTCCCTGGAGACCGCAGGGGATGGGGCATGGGCAGCACCCCGGGAGTCTCCGTTCCTGGTGCCTCGGTCCTGAGAGGTGAACATGTTGCGATGGCTTTTCCCTGCTGCCCAGGATGCGGCGTGAGTCCCGCCATCGCACATGGGGCAGGGTGGGATCTCCATCCCTACACAGGGATGGTGTTTTGTCAATAAACATCCCTGCTGTGGTTTTTAAAGGGTATGTATGTACTTCTGCTCTGCACAGGGTTCTTGCTGGCAGCTGTGTTTATCCGGCGCAGGGGAGGTGCAGGTGGATGGGTGTCTTTGGACATTTTTGCCAGGCAGGCNTTTTTTTTTTCCTTTTTTCTTTCTTTTTTTTCCTGGCCCTGAGCACAATGTGAAGCCTTTCGTTCTGTATTGCTCAATGGCGGAGCCGGATCGGAAGATTCATTGTGGACTTGGCTCGGTCCCTCCAGCTTTCCCCAGTCTCATCTTTGCCAGCTCCCAGCGCCGGAGGAGAAGTCCACTGTGTGGGTCCACTCTTGGCAGTGGTAGTGAAACGCATTGGCCGGGTCTGGCCGGCAGCCCCCCGCGCTTGGGGTAAAGCAGGGCAGGGGATGGACTGCCCCAAAGAGTTCCCAGTGTGAGCAGACAGGACCGGTAGATGGGAGACCAGGAAATACCATTACAAGTATTTTATAGATGAGGAATTAGGGGACAGAGACACAAGGAGGTGATTCCCACAAAAACCGAGCTGAGATCCTGTGAGCCCCAGACCAAGGTACATACCTCGGGCCACGGCATGAGTCGTGGGGTTCAGCCAGACTGGTTCCCAGTGCATCTTGAAGCTGGAAGATGGTCAGACATTGGCTCAATCTGAATTTTTTTGGTGAAGCAATTTTTTTTCCTTTTAAAATGAGGAGTTGCTGAAGCTGAATCTTCTCATGGGATTAGGTCAATTCATTTCGCACAGCACATTTTTAAGGAAAAGTTTTTATCGTGTCAACTCAGGCAAGAAATATGTTCAAAGAATTTTAGCATTCGGCTCAAATCACTATTTCATTTAAACATTTTAAGCTAATAAGAGTTGGCAAAAAAAGCTTTTTTATTAAAAAATAAAGGTGGAAATAAGAAGGGAACATGTCGACGTTATCTCAGTGGAAAACGTTTTCATATTTTTCATTTATGGAAGTTTGTAAGTTTAGCTTTTGCCCTAATTAAGGACAAGAAAATATCTGAAAAGCTTTCACTGGGCACACAGATAATTAGCCAGACAATTCCTGCTGGTCTTTCTCATCTCCAAGTCCAGCTGCATTTTCCCTAATGAAATTTTCTGCCACAGGAAAGGTGGAATATGAAAGTTCAGTGTTATGGATCAGCTTTGCTTACAGGGAGAGAGGAAACCGGCCAGAACCCATGCACTGGAAAAGAGATGAATGACAGTGATAACAGAGGTCTGTAAAATTATGGAGAACCTGAGTAAGGCATGATAAACACGATGGTCTAGATGAAAAGTCACGTGCAGGAAAAGCAGTGCTTGCAGGGTTGGTCTGGTGAAGGACTTGTGAGATCTTCCATCTTTTCTTTAGGGAGCCCCCCGTTTGCTCTGAGGTGTCCCTTGCGTGTGCTTGTTCTGTCCCTTTGGGTTAAGAAAGAGAGATCTTGCCGTGGCTGCAGCCAAAGCAGCGGGACCTTTGCCGGACGCTGCTGTGCCCTTGCTTTCCCCAGCCTTTTGCTGCCACCTCCTTCTCCAGAAGGAACTGAGCAAAGCTGAGTTATGTGCATCTCCGCCGTAGCATTGGCTCCACTGTCATTAGAGAATAAATGATGCTGTCTCCATGGTCAGGGAAGAAACCAAATTAAACCCCACCACCCTCGGCAATTGATGGGCCGGCTGCCGAGCTCTGTGTCACAGCCGATTTCTCATGAACAATCAGGGGCAAATTGCATCTCTAATTTCTGTCACAAATGTTTTTGCTATGCAAAGGGACAAATAGGAACAGGGACAAGAGGAGAGAGCGCTTGGCGTTGCCTTCAGCCTGATGGCGAGGGAAGGCTGTGACGATGCTAACGCGCTCCTAGCAAGGTGATGGCTAATGGAGCTGCATTAAGCAACAAGAAATGGACAGATAAGCTGCTTTCTCTGGCTGTAATAACGCACCACCCTGCTAAAATAAGGCAGCCATGAAGGAGAGTGAAGAGGGAAGTGAATAGCCGTTGAGAAACCCAGCACAGGAGACCACGTTCCTCAATGGAGAGCCACACCGAGCACGGGGAGATGTGTCGTAAAGCTCTGTGAGTGTGATAATTGTTTAATAGGGCTTGCCAGAGAGGGGCTGGGGGTACTGTAGCGTTCGGGGTGGCCGCTGCTGGCGACACCGAGCTATGAGACATTCAGATTGTAGCGATAAGCAGGTACCGACTTTTGGCATTAATCTGACTACAATAAATTTGTGCTGTGTTGACTGCAGTGGAAGTCTAGATCAATATGAGTCTTCAAGAGGCTCAACAGGTCAATGTTTCTTTGATACAGATAAAGAAAATAGAGGGTAGGTGTTTATGGCATTCCCTGCGTGCAGTATTACTATTCTTAGCTGATCCTTCTGCCAAGGTAAGGGAGGGGAACCAGAAGGAATGTAAGAAAGGATTTAGAAAGATAATTCATCAGATATTTAAAAAGCAGTTGTAAGAAGAAGATTTATGGCATTTTTTTTCATCAGTTTTAGGCTGAAAAGAGGAAGATCTTCATAAAGATGCATTGTCCTTTGAAAGACAAATCTCTGTCAAATAGTGGCGTTGATTTTAATGAGGCGCCCCTGGCAGGGGGATCGCTGGCACATGGCCGTGCTTGCTTAGGCTTTGGCAAAGAGGGATGCACGGGTGTTTCACAGGTCCCCGCTGCTTTCTGGTAGCAGAGATACCCGTGTCTGGCTCTAAACGCTTTAAAGCAACTGGCGTAGAGATGGTTAAACCAGGACACATGGAAATGTTGGAGAGGAGGGCACACAGAGAAAAGCTATTTATTTCTCCTCTGAAATAAATCTGGTGATCCTATTAGGAGCTGCAGGTCACTGAGGTTTTGGCTTCACCATTAAGCCAGTCCTGGCATTTCTGGTGCTGCTGCGATGAGCACAACTGCCAATCTATCCCCTTGAACAAATAATCTGAAGTTGAGAAACCTGTTACCATTATCAATGGGATTTTCTTACAGTGTTTTTTTAAAAATCCATTTATGTCTTTTTTCTAAATGAATTCCATCAGTCACTAGGAATGACTTCGGTGTTGGCCAAATTTTAGGGGAAGTCTGTCAAAGGGTTTGCCTCTGCTCCCTGTCTCTGTACCCTTCTCTGCCATGGCTGGAGGGTGATGGGACCGCTGGGAAACCACTGGGTCTCTCTGAGACGGTGTTTCGGTTCCTGGAAGCCGAGACTTTGCAGCTGCAGTGCTCATGTTGCCTAGGAACTGGTGGGAAGGGACCAAGCTGAGGTCCCACAGTGGCCTCTGAGGAAGCAGCTTGGCGTGTTATGTCTCCGTGGTGTATTTCTCTGGAGGGCTTGGGTTTGTGTCAGCGCTGAGGTCATCTACCCCAGGTCTCAAGTGACTGCATGGCTCAGATGGGGTTGAAGACTTCATGGTTGGGTTTGTTTCCAATCAAAATCCTGAAGTCATGAAGGTCAGAGTGAAACAAGCCATCCTCAAGCCATCAGGGTGTGTTGAGGGCACTCGGACCGCAGGGACATCCTCATCCTCATGTCCCAGCTCTTCTCTGCTGGGTAAAGGGAGCCTCTCCCAAGCTGTTTGCATCCTTAATGCGCTGTCATCCCAAAGCTTGACCACCCCAGCTATGTGTGGACTGGAAAGCAGCAGGATGTCACAGTGGGTCAATTAATGTCACAGCAGGATGACAGCATTGCAGCAGGTTGGCTGAAGAGCGGGCGTGGGGACATGGGGGGATTTGCAAAGGGCACTTGGCCACAGAGGTGTTCCCCACGTCAGCAGGGAGGAGGAAAGGTCCCCTCCTCTCACCCCTCATGGGAAGCTGTGACCTTAACTGTGGCACCCGCAGGGGACAGCAGAAAGTTTAAAGCATAGCAGATATGGTCAGAGAGGTCCGACCAAGACAAAGTTGGGCAAAACCCAGCTGCTCCGCAGCCTCGGCTGGAGGTCAGCGAGGTTCCTCTGTTGGACCTGGGACCCTCCCCAAGACCCCCGTGGGCTCCCACTGGAAAGGACGTCCTGGGGGAGGTGGCATTGCCTTGGCCCTCACAACGGGCAGTTTTCCTCCGCTCGCCGTGCTCAGCCCTGCAACAAGCTTCCAGTAAGAGCCGCCGGTGTCCGAGGGGAGAATCAGAGGTGCCCGTGTGACCCTCGGGTTGGGGCTGTGCTGCCGCCGCTATCAAAGATGTTCTGCAGCCGGGTGGGAAAATTAGATGTCACCCATGTGTGAAGGTCGCCGGATCCCATTACCAAAGCGATGTGTACAGATCCATCCTGACACATCCATTTGATAGCAGGGACCACTCAGTTCAGTGGGGAAGTCGGGTATAAACATGTAAATGGGAAAAGGATTTCCAAGCAGAACGGTCGGCACCTTCAGAGCATCTTTCCCTGTGTATAGATTTCCTCCTTTCCTTTTCTCATCCCCGCCTTCTCCTTGTTTCACAGGACTGGCTGACGAAATTTGGGTATCTGCCTCCTCCGGATCCTGTCACAGGACGACTGCAGACGCAGGAGGAGCTCACCAAGGCCATCACTGCCATGCAGCGGTTTGGGGGGCTCGAGGCGACGGGGGTCCTAGGTCAGTGGCTCGCGATCCCTCCTCTCTCCGGTGCGGAGGGATGCAGGGACGGCTCCTTGCGGGTCCCAGGAGGAGAGGAGACTTGGCGCTGAGTTGTGGAGTAGCGTCATCTCCAGGAAAAGCTCACGCGGGTGTAACATACAGCCCAGTCTGCAGCTGTAAGAGTAATTACATGGCTCAGGTGCTTTGTTGCCTTGTGCTTTCAAGAACCTGAGGCAAGCAATTATTTCACCAGACCCACACACCCCTGGGGTTCCCATCGTGCTTAAAAAAGCTTAAAATAGCTCTTGGTGGGCTCAAAAAAAAAAAAAGAAAAAAAGAAAAAAAAAAAGTGAAACGAATGCTGATAGGTTGTCCTGTTCAAAGCCTTAATTGCAGCATCACATTGAGTTGAAAAAAAATCCTGATTAAGCCTTCCAATTTGTATATGTAGATATTTTGGTTTCTTCACGGCTGGGGCACCGTGCAGGGGAGGGAAGGAGGGAGATGGTGTGGCATCACCCCAGTGCTGCTCGTTCCTGCCCATGGCACACAGAGCCACAAGGTGCCTGCGGAGCTGGTGGGGGTCTCCTTGGGTCTCACTGAGCCACAGCAGCTCCGGGTACCCCCCCTGGTTGCCCCCGACCAGCTGAGAGCCCGTCACCCTCCCCGGCAGCCAGCGGGACAGGGCAGTGGATGGCTTCTGCCTGACGTGGCGGCCACATCTGGCTGGGAGGGAACAGTCCAAGGCCAGGCTGGAGCGACACGAGTTCCCCGGCATGGCCGGGGTCATTCCTCTCAATGCCCTCATTGAGGGAAGGAGAAAGGCAGCGTTATCCCGGCCCTCAGAAGGGCGCCCGTCTGCTCTCCCCCCTCCCTCCCCAATGCATGGCCGCGACCTCCCGCCGCGTGGCCAGCTTGCTTCCGCTGCTCAGGACAGAATTAGCGAGAAGCTGCTAATTAGCAGGCCTGTCTCCAACAATCCCAGTGCCCCGGCTGCCCTCCGCCGGTCCCCCGGAGCAGCTCCCGTCTGAGCTGGCCGCGTCCCATCGCTGGGACTTTCCCTCCCCGCTCTTAATTGAGCGCGTGCAATTATTTCTCTTCCACCTTATCAGAAGCAGCAGGAGGTGCAGGAGCAAGGATGGCATTTCGGATGCATTTGTGTTCGCATTTTTGGAGGGGGTGTTTGAAACAGGCCTGGGGGCTGCCCTGGGCAGGTCGTGGGTGTGGGTTTGCGTCCGAAAACAAAGTGTTGAAGTAAAGAGCGAAAGCCAGCACGGAAAGTAGGTGAACAAACACCTTCTCTACCTTTCAGCAGAGGAGAAGAGGGGCTTTAAGCTTTCATTCAGTTTTAAAAATAAATAAGAAGGAATATGAGCATTTTCCAAATGAGCTGCTAGCTGAAAAGTGATATAGTTTATTTACATGCAAGCGTTTCTCTGCTTTGTCAGGGGAATAATGGGAAATTCAGCAAGACAGAATGAAATAGAATAATTAAAGTTTTATGTTTTAAATTACAATCAAAGCTGGCCACAGGTGGTTTTCCACACAAGTTTTTGAGATCTGTAAAGTGTCACGCAAGAGGTAACCTGCTGCATTTTCTCCTGAAATCAATAAAACTGTCCAGTGACACTAACAGCAGCACGAGCACCTAACCCCCCCCGGCCGTGGGGTGTCATCTCCCCTTACCTCCGGGCAGGCCCAGCTGGTGGGCGCTTTGAAGAATTGGCCTTTCAGCAGGAATTGCTGCCGTTGGTGGGTGCAGCCGTGGCATGGAGGGGGCTCGGTGCACCATGGTTGGCATGGTGGCCACCATGGCTGATGGTGCAGCCGGTGCCATGCCCCAACGGCGCCCCGGCACTGCCTTTCGCTCCACTGCTGGGTCTTCAGCACTTCCTTTCTCCCTGTCCCCCCTGGAATTTCTTAACCCACCGTTCCCATGATTTCTATGATTTTTTTCCTAACCCTAGACGAAGCCACGCTGGAGCTGATGAAGACCCCTCGCTGCTCTCTGCCCGACCTTGCTGCCGTGGAGACCCGGAGGAAGCGATTCGTGCAGGCTCTCACCAAGTGGAGCAAAAGGAACTTGTCTTGGAGGTAGGAATTCATCCTCCCCTACGGAAATCTTGCAGCAAAGGGCTCCTCCCATGCAGACCTGGGCCAAATATGGCTTTGTGATGAGTTTCAGGGTGATGCGCTAAAACGTGTCCCTCCACGCTCCCAGGACGACACAGATTGTTTATTTAAATTCTTCTGCCCATCCTAGCCTTGATTTCTTGGACCCGCTTGGTCACCAGCTGGGAATGGTGTGGATTTGGGCGGTGGATTAGCTGGGAACTTTTTGCTGCCTTGCAGTGGTTAGAGCACCATTTCTGTTGTGTTCATTGGGACTTTGCGCTTTCTCAAGCAGCTGCCACAGATTTGGCTTGGCACAGATGGGGCTTCTTCTCTTGCCCCGCCTGAGCCCAAGGGTTGGGAGCATTTTCTGGGTAATAGAGTCCTTTTTTTCTCCTAGTCCTCGCCACAGTGGAGTATTTCTCCCTTGACGTCAGGGAGAAACATGTGTGGGTCTCTCTGAGCCTGCGACACGCAGAAGTTCAGGTCCAACTTCCAGAGACCCTACAGTCACGCTGCAGGTGGGGTTGGCAAACAAGCTGATCTCTGTCCCACCAAGACTTGTGCTTTCTGGGAGTCGTTTTTCCTTCCTCAAAGACCATGTGCTGCAGTGATTGTTCCTCCAAGAAAAGTGAGCAACATGAGGTGCTCGTACTATCCTGAAAGTGCATGTGGATGCTATGGAGAGATCTCCTTATTAATAATAAGCTTCTCTTTGATCCTCATGTAGTCCCTAGAGCGAGTCCACCTCCCACTGCAGTAACAGATCTCGACTTGGCTGTCGCTGTTGGTGCATGTTGAAACTGTGGCCTTACCAGGGATTTGGTCCGTGTTCCAGCACATCCCTCTGAAACCTTATTTTCAGAAAAGATAAACATAATTCAGCTTTAGTAAGAAACAATTTTGGCTCATGGACAGCTTCTCATAGTGAGGTGACCTGTGTCATAAAAGCTCAGCCTGTTGACCAGCCCTGTCTTGATGGGTAAGAGGAATAAACTTCTTATTTCAGAGAGGAAACAATCCCTTTGGGTGAAACAATAAAACCCGCCCTGATGCCCTGCGAGTTGCCAGAGCTTTGCGGGGGGGATGGCTTGTGCACATCCCTGACCTCGGCAGCTCCTCTGAGCAAAGCTGGGCTGGACAATCCCAAGCTCTGTCCCGTGGCAGGTCAGACACGGTGGCCAGACGGTTGCGGTCAGGAGCCCGGCGCTGCAGGTACCACCAGGGCTCTGGCTCTGCTGGCACAGTGTCCGCAGTGCCAGGCTGGAGCGAAGCGTTGGGAGGGAATGGGGTCAGGCTGTTCTGGTGGACGCAGCCCTGGGATACCCCCTGCCTCCCACCCCCTTGGAAACTGTGATGCTGCAGCAAAGATTGCCATAAAAAGGGGTTTACATCTGAGATGATTTTATATGTTTGATGTAAAAAAAATCCATCTCCTGACAAACTCATTTCTGCTTTTTATTCTTTGATCCTTTCCAAGATCTTGGCTTTTGTTCAAGAAAGGGCTGTATTTTATAACTGGAGGTTGTATAAGCCAACAGAAGGTTATAGCATTATAGAAACTCCAACATAGTATTTACATCCAACACTTGAGATTAAAATAGCTTTTTTGAAACAGCCATGAAAATTTGCCAATAGAGACATAAAGTTTTACACGCTTACCTTTTACACGTTGATTCAAGATTTTAGAAAAAAAGAAAACAAAACCTAATTCTAGTATGCTATGCATTTAAAAATTGAAGAAAAAAGTGAACAAGTGCAAGGCTGGAATAAACAGGTAAGCAAAGCTGTATAAAAGGATAATCTGGGATAGGCACCTGCACTGAGGGAGGAGGCAGCATTTGGCAAAAAAAAAGTTATAGGCATGCAGATTGCTCAGGTTTCTTCTTTTTACCCTTGACTACAGCCAGCCTGTGGGACTGGAGGGCTCAGGGAGCAAAACAGTGGAGGCTGCATCCTGCACAGCCCGCGGTACAGCCTCAGAGCATCCCAGTACAGCGTCAGACACGCTGTGCCTCCTGCGCCTCATCTCCGTGGGAAGCTTCCAAGATGTTACAGCACATAAATCTTCTTTTCATGGGATTTTTTTTATTATTATAATTTTATTTTTCCTGCATTGTACACAGGTACCGAGGCACTCAGTAGGCTGATGAGGTGGCAGTGGGATAGATTTGGGATGCGGCTGGAGCAGGGTGCGGGGCAGTGGCGTGCTGCAGATGCCCTCTGCTGGCATCGGTGCCGGGAGCTGCCCGCAGCGAGTTCCCCCTTGCATTTGCAGCCTGGTTTTTCTTTTGCTAATTTTGCTTTATTGCTTCTGGTTATGCCTCGCGGAAGGGGAGTTCACAGCTGGCATCTCTGTCTCTTCCCAGGCGCTCGCTGTTTCCTTGCAGTCATGGGAAAAGCAGCATCAGGGCCGTGCCCCCTCTCTGCGTGCTTTGAGCTCCCTGGGGCAGGGGAAGCCACCAAAGCCCAGCTTTCTAGATTTCCCATTTTTTTTCTTGCTGAAATCTCAGCCCGGTGCCAAACTGAGCTGACTTTCATCCATCTTTAGTTAAGGATGAGTCCCTGGTGCCGCTTCATCAAAGCTGCAGTCTTTAAAACTGCAATGCTCAGGACATGAGGTGCCGGAGCTGGAGCAAACGCAGGCGGCAGGGGAGCGGTGATGTCTGTCAGTCGCTGCCCATCATCACTGCCAGCATCTCGAGGCCACCCATGCTGGAGGTACGGCGCTGCCTGAGCTGAGCTGGGGATTCACCGAGGCATGGAAGGGCAGCTGCCAGGCGGGTACCGCGGGGTGAAGGTGTGCAGCCGGGGTAACCCCCCAGTACCATGCTCCCATTCCCACGACAGAGCTGATTCTCCCACTTTCCTCCTCTAATGGGTGGCATCCCACTGTGGGGAGCTCCCAGACCAAGGCCAGCTGGTCACAGAGAGCCATGCCCCCCATTGCCTGGGGGTGAGAGATGCCTGAGGTGGGGGCCAGGAGCATCACCCCCCTGGTGCAGAGCTGCTTTAGGGCTGTCACAACATGCCCATCACAGGCATGTGGGACCCTCGTAGGAGAAGCCCCGAGCTGCTGGAGCAGAGTGCAGGCAGCTGCCACGTTGGCACAGGCGGCGGTGCGGGGGCAGGATGGCTGGAGTGGGCGGTGAAGCACGGCAGCCCCGCTCCGGCAGCCCCCCCCCGGACCAGCTGCTCCTCCCGCAGCCCGAGAAACCAGCTGTGACATTTGCTTTCACCCACCTCTTCTCTCCAGGATGGATTATTCCCATGCCGGCGCCCATTGCTGGGCTGCGGGGAGCCGCCTGGAGAGATGTGCATATTACAGGGCAGGAGAAGGATTATCACCCCAAAATATTCAGTAATTTTTGCAAAGTGCCGGGAGAGATGCAATGGAGGGTGCAAAGAGCCCCACTGCTTTCCTCTTTGGTGTTGGGGTGTTGCGGCAGTGCTGGGGTAGCACCGGATCGGGGCTGCCATCCCGCAGGTGACTCCGGCTGACTGGGAAAGCGCCTTTGCCAGGGCAGCAAGCAGCCACCCTCTCAACTGTCCCCTCTTTCCCCTGCCAGAAGGATCAATTTGGGTTTATCAGGCAATTCCTTAGCCTGCTGTGTTTGGTAGTTATCGGCATTTGTTTTATTTCTCTGTGGTTTCAGGGCTGCAGAAGGTGAAGCAGCGCTTTCATTAACCAGCAATTGATTTCTCATACATCACTGATACTCTTCCACTTTTTGGCTTTGGAAGGACAAAAAACAAAAAAGAACCCAGAAATCAAAATAGCCATTGGTGTGAGTGCCCTCAATAGCAAACAGAGGCAGATCAACCCTCTCTGGCCTCTACTTATTAACCAGCTTGGACTCAAAATCTCTTTGGGATGGGACAAGCGAAGGAGGGGACTCGGGGGACACGTGAAGGATGGGCAGCAGCTGGGGGAAAGTCAGCTTTCATTTGTCTGCGTGGTGGTGCTGCCACCTGGGTGAGCTCTAAAAGCAGAGCAGAGGTGTTCTCCTCAGCATCCAGTTGTGCCACTTACAACCACATGCAGCTCAGCTCCCGCTGTTCCAAGCGGCGCAGCTGATGATGCCTCGCGCAGCCCCATCCACCGTGGGGACAGATGCTCCTCGGGGTGTCCCAGCGCGTGGCTTTGCAGAGGGCTCGGGGCCGCGTTGGTGGGGTGGCCGGAGAGGGACCGAGCAGCCCTGTCCTCATCACCTTCCTGGTGGCTTGGCGGGGGCTGTCTGGAGGAGAGAGGCTTCTCTCCAATTACTCACATCAGGCTTTTGCCTCCGATTGGAGCTCTGTACGGGGAGTCTCAGGAGGGATTAACATCCAAGGAGAAGGAGCACTGCTCTCCGCTGGGTGCCTAAGCACCATTTACTACAAATAATAATAATAACAACCAAGGTGGGAGGAAGCTTATTTAGTCCTGTGTGCATCCGCGTGATGTTAGAAATGTGCCTCCTTTTCAGTGGAGCTGGGTAACACAATGCCGCCGAACATCCTATTGGCATAATAGGCTTCTCCTAATCTCATTGAAAACAATTAGCAGAGCTCCAGCAATCAAATCAGATGCTGAATTGAAAAACCCTGATGGGATTCTCTTGAAAAATAACGATGGTAATGAATAAAGGATGGGAGATTTTTCACATACACCTGCAGCATGTTAATAAAACGTGGGTCAGCTCAGAGGTGCAGGACCTTTTATAAGAAGCAAAATAAGTGTTGATACTGTTTCTGCCTTAATCTAATGTTTCTGGAGTCAGGGGTTGTGATGAATGTTAATAATGTTTGTCTTTTTAGACATAGGCTTTCCATCCACTGTCCTTTTACAAGGGAGATGAGATTTATTATCCTCATTCTACAGCTGGAAAGGGAGGGAAAGGAGAGGAAAGCAGCTCACACGGTCAAGTGGGGCTTGAGGAGAGGAGAGCAGAGCAGATAATGTCCCTGAACCTGGGTCTGTGCCCTAGGCACCGAGATCTTTAAGAGGGGTCGTAATTCCTGGACTAAACATGGTGCATTTTACCCGTATAATGACTTGTTCAGTAGAAATTAAAGCAGCAAAGGGTTTACTTAAGTCCAGAGGAGTGTTGTGGAAGATGAAGACATCTAGTTATACCAGGTGACCTTTTTTTTTTTTTACTGTAGAGGTTTATGTCCAGCCACAGTCTCTTCTATAAACTAAAACTGCCTGAAAATTGCCTTTTCTAATCTCATGCACATACTGTTTGTACCTCCACACTGCCTTCTTTAAAAGTGTGTGTTGTTTGAAGTCCTCCACTTATCTGATGTTACGTGTATGCTAACTCATTTGGTTTAGTACTTAAGGTCTGTCTTTGCCCAGAATAGTTTAGGGATAGGAAAGACATAGATACGAGTGATGTTTGCTCACGTGGCTGTGATGTGTTTTGCTTGATTGAGCCATCTCATTCCCTCCTTCTCTAGGATGGGGTTCCCAAGCCCTTCAGAGAAACCACCTGTGAGATTTCTGCTTGTTCTCTTGTGTCCCTTTTTGTTCTGTCCTGGATTCAACCCTCACTAGTTTTGCCCAGGTCAGGAGGTGGTACCCACCTTGGGCTGCGTATATCTGAGGGCATGGAATTTATGCAGATATTTCTGAAAGCAGGAGCATCCAACCTCAGTCAGCGAGTTGTCCCTCCTCCCCTTTGCTGATCCATGGCGTCTCCCAGTACCCAAATCGCTACTTGTAGGAAGAGTTTGAGTGACATGAGGTCCCCTTCTGACACCTGTAATTACCTCTGGAGGCTTAGTCGGGTCATTACTTCGCACTGGTGCTGGTGAGTGGTGAGCAATGCTCTCCCAGCTATATTATGCAGGAGGGCAAGTGAGGTGATTATAATTGTTGCTTTAGCCTTTAAAAATCTGTCAAGCCATGAATATTTCATGAACAATTTGGTTGGTCTGCCGGTACACAAGAAATAAAGTATCCGTTATTACTGGGGTAGAGCTGGCCAGAAATTTTCCAGCAGAGTTGGTTTTTGTCAATAACTACTCAGTCAACAGTACGTTTTCCTGGAGTGTGTTTATTTTTGTCAAAATTGTCAGTGAAAGATTATCTAAACACACTCTTTTAGAAGCCAAGGTGCCTTGTTGCTTCTTTGTCTTTTCACCTCCTCAATTAAATCAACAATATTAGGAATTCTTTTTCAAGGTTTGGTGATGCAGGAAACATTGGCTCTTTTTTCACTCCAGCGCAGACCAAAAGGGAGGTTTGAATCACGCAGTTGCAGGGCAGACGCCGGCGCACGGCTCGTCCCACCTGGCTTCTCTTCCAGGGCAAGGCAGAGCTGGGGACCAAGGGATGCAGCGGTGATACAGAGAAGCCACGACAGCCCTGTGATGTGTGCCGTAGTGTCGTAAGCCCCCGTTCATCAATGCTTTCTCTACCAAGAAGCAAGGCAAGGGCTGCTCAGCTACTGTGCTCCGTCAGATAGCCCGTCTCCTGCAGGCAATACGCTGGAGGAATTTTGAATGGGATTTACATAAAATGCATCCTTTCCTCTTCCTCCTTGTTATAGATTGCAGTCTCAGAGGTTGCTGGCAGTGTACTGGTTTCAGAGAATATTTTATCCCCCCGGCAGACATGCTGGGGAATATATGGAGGCAGCAAATCCGTGCTGGATTTCTGTGTGCGGGTAATAAGAATGAGCAATGACCTGCTGTTTGTTGCGGGAAAACTTAGGGTTGTGTGTGTGGTACAAAGGCTTCGGAAGTTAATAATCTTTGCACATTTGGATTACGCCTGGAACAAATAAGTGGTGAGAAAATAATTGCCGATAGATCTGAAGGGGAGCTTGAAAAAAGAAATGGGTGAGCTCTGGAAAAGGACTCATGGCATTAGCATTTCCAGGGCTGGGCAAGGGTAGTAGTCTTTGGGCATTAACAGCAGTTCACACGTGAAGTGTGGCTCTGAGGCTGACTGCCACCTGGTACAGCAGGATTGGGAGGTATCAGGATTCAAATCCTCGTTGTGTTTCACATGCGTGGGATGTTTCACACTCTGGTGGGCAAGACTGGCTCGGTATTTCCAGAGGACCCAAACTCAGTCTCTGAAATCCTCATAGCTCTGGAACAGAAGCGATTCAGAGACTTAAATAAAGTGTGTTGGGGCACTTTGGAGGAGTGCTTAGAGCTCTGGAGGCCTCACTGCGACACACCAGGCACCTGCAGAGCCCTTCCTGATGGTCCTTAGGGAAGATCTTTCATGCTACTGTCCTATCCTCTTTTTTGCCGTCTGTATTTCAGAGTTCGCACCTTCCCAAAAGAGTCCCACCTGGGCCACGACACAGTCCGAGCCCTGATGTACTATGCCCTGAAGGTCTGGAGTGACATTACCCCGCTGAATTTTCATGAAGTGGCAGGTAACAACGCTGACATCCAGATAGACTTCTCCAAGGCGGATCACAACGATGGCTATCCCTTTGATGGACCTGGTGGGACAGTGGCACATGCTTTCTTCCCTGGAGACCATCACACGGCAGGAGACACTCATTTTGACGATGATGAGTATTGGACCTTCCGATCATCAGGTAGGTCAGGGTGGGAGACCTGCAGCCAAACGCAAGGGCTCCCAGTTTCCTCTTCTGCTCTGGTGGTGAGAGTGGTTTAGCTTCTGGTACACCTTCACCCTGGGCTTGGGGATCCCAACACCTTCTTCTGGTTCCCCTCTCAGCCTTGCTAGTGACATGACAAGACTCAGTGTTGAGGACCTTCTATGTTCCTGGAAGCTTCAATGGCATCTCTGTGTTTCTCCCCATGGTATCGGCAGTTGCAGAGCTCCCCATCACCCACCCCCAGTCCCCATCTCTTCTGGGACCTGGAAGGTCACAGGTTGGGCGTGCGGCTGTTGGAGCTCTTGAATGGGGACTGCATTCTCTGACTTTGGTGTCTTTTGGGTGGCTTCACTGCTACGTGTCCTGGTTTCCTATTTTTAAAGCATATGTATAAGCTGACTTGCCTGGAAAGGGCTCTGTGTTCTGCAGGGAAAAAGCCCCGTGTGAAGGCTAGTTTTTTTCTGCCATCTTGTGTCCATTACCTGACATCAGGGTGGTTCCAAGTTACAGTTTTGGAGTTTTTTTTCTTTTATTTCATCTCGTCTGGCTAGCGCAGAGTTTTAATGAGCAGAGGGACTTTCAGAAGCATGTGTGCCTCAGCTGCACATGCCATCTGTGGGGATCAGGTCCCCAACCTTTGTGTCGGGCACGTTTTGATAGAGTGTCTCCTCCGCAGTCACCAGCTGCTAATTTACTTGTCACGCCACCTCCTCCGCCAGCCTCCCAGTGGGCTCTTGCTGCCTCAGCTTAATGATTTCGTTTAGACCTAATTGTCTTCTCTGAAACCAGCTAATACTTTCTTTCTCCCCACCCTTCTCCTCCCTTCCCACCGGCTGACCTCCGTCCATCCCTGCTGAGTGTTCGTGGGCAGGAGCATTCACCAGACGTGCTGGAGGAGGTCTGGGGTTAAGGCTAAAGGTCTGGACAGGCTGATTCTCCAGGATTCAGTCTGCTCCTTGTTTCATGCCGCTGTGCCAACACCAGCCGATGTCTTCTGGGGAAGAAAAAAAAGAGCAACTCTGCTTTGCAGACATACAGAGCAAAGGGAAGTGCTGAGGTCTGGTAGCTTGCCGTGGCAGACGTGTTAGGTGATGAGGTAAGGAATGGTGCCCCTTTTGTAGCTGGTGGTTGGCAACGCTTGTTGTGAAACAGGCTCGCGTGGAGGAACGAGCTCAGGGCCAGCAGGATCCCTCCAAGCATCACCAAGGGATGAGGGGCTGAGCCGGACAGGGAGAAAGCTGCCCTCTATTTTGAAGGTCTTGGAACTATCTGAGCTTCATCTTTTATTTATTTCGTTCTCCCTAGCGATTGAAAAATAACAACTTGGTAGGTGATATAAAAATATCCCCAAGGTTGTCAGTTTGGCATTAAAATGTCAGAAAGCATATGTCTTGTTCTCTCCTAGTGCCGGGGAAAACAGCACAGGTTATAAAAATCCTGGCTGTTTACAGACACTGTAAATAATAGTCATCAAGGAAAAAGCAGAATTCGGCAAAAATATTTCCCTCCCAACACCCAAGCCCGGTGGGGAGCACTGAGGACTGTGCAGGATCAGCGACAGCTGCTTCTGCGTGATGTCTCCTTTGGCCCCAACCACGGCTCAGGGAACGTGGGGCTCCCCTGAGCTCTGCCGAGACCTTTCCCACCTCCCTGCCTTTTTATTACAATACTTGCAATCATGATCTTTGTAAGAACCGTACTTAAAATCATTGCTGCCCTCTGCTATTGCTCTGCAGGGAACTGCTGTGCAGCGAGGGGTGCTTTGCCCAGCTGGTCTGGGGCCGGGTGGTCGGAATGCACCGAGCAGGATCCATCCCAGATGGCTCCTGGGAGCAGTTCCTCCTTTGCTTTAGCAGCGGTGGTGTTGGTTTGGAAGCAGATATTAACCCCTGTTGAGATTTGACCTGAGCATCTGAGGCTCTGGAGAGTATGGGATGGGTCTACGTGTGGGTCTGAGGCACTTGGGGGTGGGTTGCAAATAAGGAAATTTGGGGAAAGAGAACAGAGCAGAGATAGCCCAGACTGAGGAAAAGAAGTCATCAGAGGAGGTATCAGTGTTCAATAAAGTCTCCCTGATGCCCAGTGTGGTGTGTGAGGATCAAAGTGTCTGCCTAAGGGAGCAGACCCCAGAGCTGCAGCCCCACCAGCACAAGGTGGGGAAGGGGAGAAGATGGGCAAGTCCTCTGGAAACGAGCTGGACGTGGCCACCTTCTGCCATTCCCTGTCAGGGCAGCAGTTAGACGAGCAGGGTTGGTGGCGATGTGCAGGCGAACAGCTCTGCGTCTCAGTGTGTGCAGGAAGGCACTCGTGGTGGACTTGGCCAAGGCAGCAGCATGCAAAGCCAGTGTTGTGCAGGCAGGGAAAGCCCAGCCGAGCGCTGTGGGCAGGCGGGCACTGCCGGACACTCACCGGTTCCTTGGCACATGGCTTTGCTCATTATCACAAGATTTGATGAGCTTCTGGCTAGCGGCTGCAGAAATTTGGTATTCTGGGCATCACAAAGACTGTGTCAGCAGCGGCTGCAGGGCAGGCGTGAGATGCAGGAGATGGCTGCTCTGGCCCAGCTCCAGCAGCGCCGGTTAGTGGGGATGACGGATGGTTGTGCCGAGGTCACGCTCTCAGCTGTTTGTCCAGCTCTTTCTCAGGTACCATCGGTGATCTGGGAATAAGAGGGGTGACTCCCCAACCTTGTGTGGGCCTGAGGACTCGCGCTGTGGGCTGATGTCTGGCTTGCTTTCCATTTTCACATGATACACTTCAGTCTCCTTTTTCCAACTGGAGAAAAATGTCTTTTTCAAACTTCACCTATTCCAAAGATTTTTCTTTCCAGTTTATCCAACATATACCCATACTTTCTCTTGTGCAGCCCACCAAAACCCCCAAAATACGATCAACATGTAGTAACTTTTATTTCAATTTTGTCTTTATTTCCAGATGCTCATGGGATGGACTTATTTGCTGTAGCTGTCCATGAGTTTGGCCATGCCATTGGCTTGACCCACATCTCTGCTATAGAGTCTATCATGAGACCCTACTACCAAGGTCCAGTGGGGGATCCTCTGAAGTATGACCTACCTTATGAGGACAAAGTCCGAATCTGGCAACTCTACGGTAAGTTTGTGTCCCTCACCCAGCTACAGCCCACTTCTGCTATGGGGCACAGAGGAATAGCTCTTTTCTGGGGTGAGTGGAGCTGGTGGGGAGGATGGCGTTCCTCACTATTGCTTCTTTGTCTTTGTGCATAGGAGTCAGGGAATCTGTGTCCCCCACAGCCAAGCCTGAAGTAAGCAAAACTGATGACCATCCTATCCTGCCAGAGCTGCCAGAGAACCGCTCCACTGTCCCGTAAGTCAAGTTTGTTTCTTTCCTGTAAAGAATATATAGTAATGAAGCTCCACTTAAGCATCAGTATCTTGCCTGCTCATTCTGGCTTCAGTATTTCCCTCTTGACCTCTTGTCTTCTGCAAAACACAGGCACACACAGGACCCCTTCTTCCTCACGTCTCCTGATTACCTCCTGCATACGCTGTTGCTTTTTTCAAGCAGTGTGTGTGAGGACTGGCCAGCCAGCCCACAACTGAAGTGGTTAAGAGCGAGAACAAGTGACAGTTGCTGTTTGTGCCTTAACTAATTTTTATCATTCAAGGCATGTCCAGAAATTCTGTATCATCTTGGAATGCTTTGCATTTTCTTAAGACTCAAAATTTTACTCATGTTAATGGAAATTTGTCCCCATCACCTTTAGGTAAACTCATCCTTGCTGAAATTTTAATCAAACTTCTTCTGCAGTATCCTGAATTGTGCAAGCATAACTTACCTAAATCTTTCCACTCCCTAATGTACCTGGGGGGGTGAATATTGGAACAAGTGGACCGAGAGCCTGACTCCAACGCAGGTTTGCGTTGGCAAAGGACTGCTCACGCTGAGTGTCATCAAGCATCCAGCGTGCCCTCATTAAGGGAAGGTCTGGATCTAGCTCATTAATAAACACAGGAGTTACCAAATTGTTTTACTACCAGGGCAGCAGGACAGTTAAGAGAAGAAGGGACACAGAACAAAAGGGCTGGAGTTTGTGGTCATGCACATTTTTGCCAGATACCAGGAGTGCCCCAAGTGAGAGCAGCAGAGATGGAGCAGGTCACCTTCACCTCCTGGTCTGCCCCCATCTGGAGTGTGACCTTGAGGAAGTCACTTCATCCCTCTGTGCCTCAATGCCCCATCTGCAAAGACGGGATAACAGCACTGAAGCATGAACGACCAGATTATTCCTACAGTAATGGGACCAAGAAGAATCTAACCTTGAAAAAATAGCCCCATGCTGCAGTTACTTTTCCCACCTCAGCACCTTCTTCACCTCACTTTGCCCTGCTTGATGTGATGCCCACAGTACAGAGGTGCTGAGCATCTGCTCTTGGTGGAGCTGTCCCAGCCGCCGGGGGTTGCAGAAAGGCTACGAGGCTCCTAAGGGACCCTTTTCCTTGAACATGCTGAATGCCATTTGTTATCATTCTTCCCGTGTAGCTTCTAACGGAGCTTGTCCACAAGGCTCTGTACAGCTGTGTTTTGACCTAGAGATGTGACAGCATTTCTCCCTGATGCTGTAGGAGACCATCGTCTCACACCAGCAGCAGGAGGAGCAGGAAACTTGTTTGGGCCAACCCCTTCTTCCTGCCCCATGTGTGACTGGGAGAGTGGAGGGGGTTCACCTCCACATCTGTTATTTTGTGCCAAAGAGGGCTGGGAAGCTGGCGCTGGCAGCCCAGCGCAACTCTTCTATCAGCAAATTAGATTTATGCTTCCCTGTCACCCACAGCAGCTTTTCTGTGCGTGTTCTCCTTGTCCTCCATCAATCATCATTTCTCACATGGGCTTCATAGCTCTTTTGGTCCTTCATACTCTGTGTCTCCCCCCCCCCTTGTTAAAAGCAGCTCAGTTTCTCAGCTGTGACTTGCCAGGTGGCTTTCACCAGGTGTCACGTGCCATCATCTCGCACGTGCCATCGTCTCCCTGTGTTTGGTCTCAGCTGCTTTCTGCTTTGCAGCTCTGTCACTTCTCAGTGGCCTTTCGGAGCTCAGCCTCGGAGCAGTAATGTCTCTAGCCGCTGGAGCGAGATGCTACTTGGCTCTTATCCACCACGTGTCCTGCTGCCCGGGGGCAGCCAACCGAGCCACGCAGTGCCACCGGGGAGCGGCAAGCCAGCTCTGCCCTCACCAGTTATGCTAGCTCATAGATGTAGAGCGTGTCCTCGCTTGACTCCCAGCGATGGTCTCTGGTGGCCCAGGGAGTACATCTACCACAGAGCTGTCTTCAGGCTGAGGGTTGCCCAAGCTCGCCTTGGAAATCCCCGTGCGTGTGGCTGGGTTTCAGTGTGAGGAACTGCAGAGGGATACAGCCTGTGGTCTTCTGGGGACAGGGGAGAGGTGGTCTATGGGATGGAGGACACCAGGGAGGATACAGCCCTTTGTCACTCACCTGGGCATCTCTCCGCAGGATCAGGCGGGATGTGCCCAACAGATGCAACACTCACTTCGATGCAGTGGCCCAGATCCGGGGAGAGGCTTTCTTCTTCAAAGGTGAGTGCTTGCTGCTCACCGTCTTTGCCCGCGTCACCCTGCGGTGGCATTCATGAGGCAGTGTCGGACGGGCTGGGGTGGGCAACGAGGGTAAGCTGGCTCAGGGTTTGCAGGCTGCGGAGCCCGCAGACCCAGGGAGGGGGCTCACATGCCGCTGACTCCTTTTGGCTCAAATCAAAGGACTCAGACCTTTAATCGTCCCACAGAGGCTGAGGACGGGTGGTAAGGAAATGTTAATGTCAGTGCGAATCCCGCCTCCGATGCAGAAGAAAACTGCCCAGCTCGTACCCGGTCTGTCACAGCACAGTAGAGGAGGTGCCCACATGGCCAATGGCTGGGGACATGCAGTGGCATTGCTGGGGGACAGGCAGACATCACAGCTAAATGGGGACTGCGAGGGAGGAGGAGGAGGAGGGACGTGGTTGAGGTATCCAAAAGACTGAGCAGTAAATTAAGCATTCCTTTTATCCAAACAGGAGAAAGCCAGTAAACTGAAACACAGTTTATTTTAAACTTATAAAAATTGATGCTCTTTAACTCAGAGCAGAATTAACCTCTGGGACCTGTGGCCAAAAGCAGTTCAGTGGCACGAGCAGGTTGGGGCTCTGGTGGGTGATTAGGAAGGAGAGGCCACTGGAGACAAACCCACCTGCCTAAATCACCGCGGGGCACAGACCGGTGTGGTGCCCACAAGGGATGCGTGTCCTAACACCAGGGCAGGTGTGTGTCCGTGTGGCATGTCCTGGGGTTTAACACTTCTCTCTGAAGTGGCTGGGCTGGTGACAGTCCAGCACAGCACTTTGTACCGTGCAGCACTGCCCAAGTGAAGATCTAAAATACGATATTTGCACTATGAAAGTCAAAATCTGGGTTGAACCAAGGATGAGCAGAGCAACAGCTCTCCACTGCTTTTTTTTCTGGATGCTTCCAACTTTCCTTTCCTCCCACGCTTCACCTTCCCTAATGCTGCTTGCTGTGCACCGCTCAGAGACACGCTGTGTGCCATTGCAGAGCCGTCTGGTTCCGTGTCAGCAAACGCTTGCTGGCAGCGTGTCCCGGGGTGCCCGGCTGTTCACGAGGGTCCCATCAGCGCCTTCTCAGCTGCACCGAGCCCATGGAGGCTGGACTGTGTGGGCTTTCCTTCCCATCTTCCCAAGATGGAAAAATGCCCACCGGGTGCTTTTTTTCCATCCCTGGCCACCGTCTGGCCACCCCAAAGCCATCCAGCAGTGACGCAGAAGTGTCTCCCCCAGGGATGGGGAGCAGCGTCTGGGCGCATGTAACCCATCTGAGTATCACAGTGCGAGTCTCGGGTCGCAGGCAAGAACGGCAAAAGGGCTCCAGAGAATTCGATGTTGTCTGTGCCCATGGGGGAGCACAATGCGGAGGCTGTTCCCCTGCAGTATTTGTTCAGGTGTCGGCTCCAAAAAGCCACAGTGAAGAAGGGAAAATAAGAAACAAGAACTGGTGTCCAGGATAAATGGCTGGCTGTCCTTCAGAGGGGACAAAAAAAAAAAAAAGAAAAGTAAAGAGAAATCCATCTTGGTGGCTATTTTTGGATATATTTATCGTGGGCCAAAACGCAAATGTAAAGAGCACAGTGTCAGTGAGTGCCGGCTGCACGGCTGCCTCCGGAGCCCGGCACCTCCCTCGGAGCCCCTATCACTGCCACCAAACTGTCCGGAGCACCAAGGAGCGGGGATATCACCTCCGGAGCAGTATTTTAAAGACCTCCAGTGATGAGCTCCCTCCATCGGTGGACATTTTGTTCTGAGCTGGTCCAGCTGGTTCCCTAGCTAGAGAACAGCCTCTCCCACCACAAAGGCACCGGGACTGGAGCTCCCTGGGGCTCCCAGGCTTGTTGTGTTGAAGGCAACGGTGGGTTCTCCACACTTTGGAGACACTGCTTGCTTTGATTTAGGTGCCTTCCTACGGACTCCTGAAGTTTTCAAACAATTTTGGCCTGCGTGCGTGTCTGCACGGTGCATGCAGCAGCCTTGCCAGAGGCAGCCAAAGTACGGAGAGCACAGTACACAGCTGGGATCAAAATCACCTGGTATTAAAGAAAGCAATTGCCTCAACCCATCATCCATATAAAACGAGACGCTCGGGACAGCAGGACTTCACACTTGGCTTTCATCCTGCTCAGTTTGCCAGCTCAGAGGGTGGTTTTAAATTAAGCTTTTTAAACAAACACAGGGTTTAGAATTATTTTTTTTTTTTTTTTAATTATTATTATATTTCTGCATGCTAATGGCAGCAGTTCCCCCACAGCTCTGGCTTTGGCTGATGATCGTCCGAGCAGCCGCAGCACTTTGGCGAGCAGGCTTGGCCGTGACAAAACATGAGCACAGGCAGACGGGGGCTGTCGCATTAAGAACTCTTTGCTACTTAATTGCTTTATTTTTTGGCTTTTTCCTGATAGCTTATCAAAAAAAAAAACAACCAAACTAACCAACAGCCCAGGCTTTGCCTGACTTTGAGGGTAGATTTAAAGCTTGCTTGCTGCAGTTGCACACCCGCTGAGCCCATCGCGGGCAAAGGGTTGAAATGTCAAAAGCACTGAGGTTTCCCTCCCTGGCTCAAACGAGCCCAGGGCACTCCCAAGTTCAGATACTTATCTGCTAAAGAAGGAATTACGCCGAGCTGTATTTCTTGTTAAAAAAGTGAAAATCCGGCTTTGTCTAGTGTCTCACTAATTAGAGATGCAGAGATCATCTTTATTTAATTACATGTGTTTCCATCGATGGACAATGGCCACCAAATTTGAATCCTTTTTTTTTTTTACGTTCTTAAAAAGAATCTGTAATTATGGCAATTCCTACGACATTTGAATGTATTATTCATTCGTGGGTTTCAGTCAGATAGAGCAAATATGCAAACTGGAGCAGAAGAACAAGAATATGATATAAATCCTTATAATTAGAATAAAACCCCCTCTCTGCAGATGTTTAAGTGTTAGATTTTCGCCTCCTGTATTATTAGGCTAAGATCCAATTTCCATAAAATTTTAAAAGACGGTGCCACAATCTGCTGGCTCTGGAGAAAGCGCTGAGTGTCATGAATACAAATCTGAAGACGCATCTTTGGTTTCTGTTGCTTATCCCCCCTTGGGAATCCATGCAAGAGCCGATGTAAATAACATGCAGTAATTTCTAAAAGGCAGTAACAAATATGAGACAAAGTTGAGAGTTGGCTCTTAGACATCTTGCTCCGGCTCAGATCTCGCTGTGTGGAGCTCTCCGGGGAAAGCGCAGCACGAAGCGTGCTGCAAAAACTCAGGCTGAGAATCCCAGAGACAGTGCGGAGTCGGGCTTTGAGTTGCTCCTAAAATCATTAAGACTCCTCGGGAAATCCCACGTAAGGCGCCTTTGGCATTCTTCCCACAGAGGACAAACCAGTTTTCTTTTCCATTACCCAAAATATTCCAGAAATACCCCCAGAAAGCCACTTTCTTTTCTAGCTGGGGCAGTGTTGCTGCAGGTGCTGGAAGTGTGCTTGCTTACACCACCGGTACCTTCAGCCCCTGTGAGCACCACGGGACCGAGGTCCCCTGCTTATCCTACACCTCAAGATGGTACCAAACTCCTTTATTGTGCCTTTCTCCCCACCTCAGCCTCTTCCAGTTTTATTAATATAGTTTCTTCCTCCTCTATTTTCATACTCCCTTTCTTCACTAAAAAAAAACTCTGATATTTCCATGTTTCATCATATCATACACGTTTATGAAAGCAGCTGGGCACCCTGTGCCCAGGAGGATGTGGATGCTCCAGGAGAGGAGACAAGGATGTTTCTTCGGAGGCTCATGCTAAGAGCTGCCGGTGCCTGGTGTAGCTTCAGCTGCTGCCTGGTCCCACCAGCTCCCCGGAGGAGGGAGGAGATTAAAGGCTCCTCTCGCCTGCTCCGGCTCAGCAGTGCAGTTTCACACCACGGCCAGGAGTATGACGACTCCAGTGCAATGTCCGGAGGATTATTTTGATCCCGAAAAGGGGATTTCTTCTAATGACTGTCAGGAATAGAAAGCGCTAGCAGCTGCTGCTGGAAAGCAGGATGCCCGTAATTAGGAGCTCCCATCTCATGCGCTTGGCTTTCTGCTGCTGCTGTGTGCCTGGCACTCACCTCTCCCCCGGCGCAGGTGGGTTGCAGTGTGGTTCAGTAATGTCCAGTCTGTTCCTCCAGGCAAGTACTTCTGGAGACTGACTCGCAATAAGCACTTGGTCTCCCTCCAGCCGGCTCAGATCCACCGTTTCTGGCGGGGCTTACCGCTCAACCTGGACAGCCTGGACGCAGTCTACGAGAGAACCAGCGACCACAAGATCGTCTTCTTCAAAGGTGAGAGCAAACGCGGTGCTGGAAGCAGCACGTGTGTCTCCCCAGTGTAGAGCCTGGTGCCAAGGTACCCTGGCAGCATTGTGGCTTCTCCTGCAGGCAGGAGACACCAGTGTCAGCCGTTGTCTCCCAGGACAGGTCCAAGGTCTGTTGTCCATGAGCGAGGCCAGGAGAATCATAGAGTAGAAAACAAGCTTGTAGGGAGGGCAGGCACAGGATAGAAGTTGCGTTCCCCAGAAAACGAGGGACATGTCATTGAAGAAAAACTTCAGCCAAATCTAACTGAAATCTTAGCTTTTCAAGAATGAAATAAAGGCAGGAACCACCCACGCACACACTTTACGGGGTTTGTGTTTCTTTGGCCTTTTCTCTTTTTAGTATTTGTTGCTGAGAAGTGAAGACGCTGCAGAGGGGACAAAAATGTAAACCTGAAGAACTTGGTTTTGCTGATTATATTTGTTACTTTTTTTTCCTTAAAATAAGTGTTATAATCCACTCTGTTTTTTTAAAACATCTCGCAAGTTTCTTTTACAAGAGCTGGAGGAAAGAGATTAGCTTGTGGTTCCTACACAAATGTCCAAGTCCCCCACAAACTGTCCGCCCATGCTGGCTAGATGTTACCTGTGTGCTGAAAGTCACCCAAGCCCTCAGCAGGCACCAGCTCTTGTTTCAGAAAGGTTGTGTGCTTGAAGAGCTAAAAACATCCCAGCCCTCCGTGATCTCCAGCCGGAAATTGCTTTTTTGTCTCCCGACCATTCTGCTCCGAGCGTGGCGCAATTATCGGTTTCAGAAGTGCTGAACCAAGCACTTCTGAAAGCAGTAATTTGGGTCTGATTCCTCCAGCAAGGCTGCAGGAATGCGTTATGTCCTGCACAAGCCTTTGCGCTCGCAGAAGCATTTCCAAGCACAGCCAAAGCCCTTCCAGGCTGCCCAAGCACCCCAGAGCCGTGCCAAGCCCTGCGTCTCCCCAGGGAATGGCCTCGGGCAGCTCTCTTGGCTACTCCGGAGGGAATGGGGCCAGCTGGAGCGTGGCAGCCCCTCTGCCTGGCACCAGACCCTCCCAGGCAGGTCTGTGGACCACAGTGACACTCGCTCACCTCCTTCCCTGCTGGGGCCAGACTGACCTCCCGCAGCTCAGGTCCTGGGGCTCCTCCTGCCTGCTGGCTAAATTTGGCTCATAAAGCCAAAATTACAGCTGTGCCACAGCTGGGGTCTTGCCCCTGCAAGGCACAGTGCTCCGTGGCCAGGCACGATGTCTGTGTTAGTCCTGCCTAGCTCCTAAGATTAAAGTTGAGATTTTCTTTCCAGCTATAAAATCTTGTCTTGTTCTCTCTCTCCAGCACTGTTTCATTGATCCCTGGACAGAAACCAAAGCACACAAATTACCCTGGCCTCGAAGGTTCTGCTGCTGATACATGGGCATGTGTTTAAGTGCCTCTTCAGATTTTCTAGAAAACCGAGGGAGGAAAAAGCCTGATCTTTAAAATAGGTTGTGCGATACCCAAAAGGACACTGCAGGTTCCCAAAGAGATATTGTACAAACAGAAAGACCATCCTTTTCAATAGGAATTGAGAGATCTGGGTTTGTTTTCTTGTTCTGCCACAGACCATGGGTCAGTCACGTCATGCTTCATTTTTATCAGAACAAAACCCCACATTGACAGTTCTCTCCTGCCCAGGGCAGGGCTGGGAGATGGCTGTGTAGGACACTTGACAAACAGCGAGCTGCTCAGATGGGATTTCTCCAGCCCCTGCACATCCTCCTTACAAGCCCTTAAAATCCAGAGGTCCTTCAGCCCAGCTGGCTCTAAAAAGTGTGGTGATTTCTCTTCCAAAGTGGGAGTACGCTTTGCTTCTTAGGAGTCAAAGAGCAGGCAGATAGCGCTCAATTTGCCCACAAAAGCTGCACGTAACTTTCTGTTTCTTGCAGCTGGATATCGGGCAGAAATCAAAGGGGCAGAAAACCAAATGCCACCACCAAATGCATAAAAGTGACAACTGTACTAATGCTGTCGGTGCATTCGTGTCCCAGGACCGTCACACCTGCAGCCATTCAGGAGCGAAGCAGGGCGATGCTCCGTGGAGAGCCTGACACACAAAAAAACAACTGTTCAAAGATTGAGGTTCCCCACTGGGCTGCTGCCTTCCTGTCCCCATCCTTCAATGCCAAGAGCTCAGTCCTGAGGATTGTCACGGCAACAGATAATGAATCATCAGCTCGTCAGTGGGGAATGCTGGTTTCGGCTGTGAAACAAATGTGATTTTGCTCTGTGCTTCTTTTCTTCCGCAGGAGACAAATACTGGGTCTTCAAAGACAATAACGTGGAGGAAGGATACCCACGGCCGATCTCAGACTTCGGTCTGCCACTGGGAGGAGTCGACGCCGCTTTCTCCTGGGCCCACAATGACAAGACTTATTTCTTTAAGGACAATCTCTACTGGCGCTATGACGACCACGAGCGGAGGATGGATCCCGGGTACCCTTCAGAGACCATCCTGTGGAAGGGAATACCAAGCCCTTTAGATGATGCCATGAGGTGGTCAGATGGTGAGTCTTATGTGCAAGTTCAAAAAACACAAGAAAAAAAAAAAAATCAATGCTTCCTTTGCAGTTGAGCTATAGCCCTTTCCACCATGCCTGCTGACATAAACTGCTCTGCCCCAGGTGGGACGGCAGTTCCCAGTGTCTGAAAGCTGAAGAGGGAGGTAAGCTTCCAGCCAGAGCTCCCCGCGCTGCTCGCTGAAAGACTTTGTAATTTCAAGCAGGCAACAAAAATATCCTGAGGGCCTAATAATTTGATTTTATTAAAAGAACACAGTTGATGTTGTTTTGCAGTGATTTTTATCCTAATACGTGCTGGTTTGCTTTTCACTGAGTTTGTTGCCATTGGATTTTTAGCTAGATACATGAGGATGTGCACAGAAAAGATTTTTTAAAGGAAAAATTCTCCAGAGTTACCCCTTTTTTTCCGGGGATGAGATTTCTCAATGGTTTCTTCTCCCTGAAAAGGCCACACAAATTTTGTCACAGGAGATGTGTAAAACCAGCTATTTGCTCACAGCAAAGTGGCACTTCCAGGTTTTATTTACCGGCCACCTAACAGTGTAATAGCAAATAATAAACCAGGCAAGGGGAGAAACGTTTCCAGAGGCTTTCCAAACTCAATTCCTGAAGCTGTTGAGAGCGACCGGCTGTTCACACGGGTAGGAGTCCTACATGAGCATGGGACCTGCTTGGAGAATTTACAACCCCCCAATTCGGAGTGGAATAGAATGCATCCGAGAGCAGAAGGTTCCCAGGGCCCTGCCAGGCTCAGGTTATTTATCTGAGCCCAGGGATAGCAGCTGCAGCCCGGGTCACTAACAGGCAGGTGAGGTCTTCTTCAGCCTTACCGTGTCTTGTAACAAGAGTGTCCACTGATGGCCACTGAGAGATGTGTACGGTGTGTGCAGCCGTGGGTTTACCAGGGCTTTTACCCTGCACACCCTCAGTACCGTGGGGATGCATCTGCTCTAGGACCCACCACAGGAGAGGTGACATCTCACCACCCACCTCCCTCTGTCTGGTGGCTCCTGCCTGGTGTGAGAGAACCTGGACAGGCCTAGCATCATCTTATAGAGCGTCCCAGCAGCAGCCACTGTGCTCCTGCAGTGAGAGAGGGTGTTGGCAACAAGCGGTGGTATCGCATCTGCCTCTGCTCCCCAGGGCTCAGCTGGGGTGGGAGGGCTCCTCTGCTGCTCCAAGTGCTCCTCGGCCCTTTCCACTGGGAGAGTGCCCATCGCCGCTCATCTTGCCTTTGGGTTTTGGTCTCTTCGCAGGTGCAAGTTACTTCTTCAGGGGCAAGGAGTACTGGAAAGTGCTGGACAGTGACCTGGAGGCCCAGCCTGGTTACCCCCAGTCCATCGCTAGAGACTGGCTGGTGTGCAGTGACATGCAGTCCGACTCCCCAGAAGCAGCCGGGAGCAGCAGGACTGGGGCACGCTCCAAACCAGGGCACCACGACGAGAGCCGCTCAGAAAATGGCTACGAGGTCTGCTCCTGCACCTCGGCCTCCCCGTCCCTCCGGGCTTGCCCTGTGCTCAGACTGTCAGCCGGCCTCGTGCTGACGAGCGTGTGGACAGCAGCACTGATGTGCGGAGCCCTATGACATCTCATCCCACAGACGAGACGACGCCATGGTGCTCCAGGGAGGGGAGGCGGATAATATCCCGTGATGCAAACTGTTGCAAGCAGAAAAACATTCCTAGGAACATGACAGTGAAGGGTTTGAATTCTCCATGAGAAATGAACAGTGGTTTTTGTTTTTCTTTTAAATTTTAGTTTAAAGGCCTAATATCAGATTTTGAGTTCTGCACCTTCTTATTCCCCCATCCAGTTACAAATGAGAGCAGCCTAACGTTGAATTTAGAAATGTTCCATAGAGATGCGTTACTTTGTGTGATTAAACACAGCAAATGAGGGAGGGGAGAGCTGCTGCGATGGAATGGGAACAGAAGAGATGCTGCCGAGACAGATGGCAACGTCCCAGAGGAAAGGCAGCAAGGCTGTAGGCGTGAGGCGGTAGTTATATGCTGACACAACATACACATCCTATGGGATGTACTAGGTAGAGAGAAACTTTGACTCCACTAAGATGAACTGCAAGGTGATCATTTTACTGTCAAACCTGCTGTGGCCACTGATGTCTCGGTAACCTGGATCAGTTTCTACGGGTCAGAAACACCTTTGCCTTTCAGAGGGCAGTGCAGTTTATCTTTGTATCCGAGTCATTTGGATTTAACAATTTCTCTAATAAACCTTGGCTGCCTACGGAGAGATCTCCCAGTCCTCTGCCAGACCAAGCCTGCCACCTGCAGTAAGGTGCTGACTACTGAGGCTCGGGAGCCGCCTCGCCTTCGCAAGGAACAGCCTTGCTGGGTGCAGCCAAACAAGATGTAATTACACTCCCCCTACCCCAGCCTAATCCCTGCACGTGAACTCCTGCTCTTGGAGTTCCTGTTTCAGGTTGTTTTGGGAGGGATCAAGATGTATCGCATTCATCTGTGACTCTGTCGTACCCGGCTGCGCTGAGGAAGATGGGCCGGAGGGGGGAGGGATGCTGCAGAGTCAGCCTCAAACGCTTCTTGATGCCTCTGCCAGGAGTTTGGAGTGACAGAAGCATGGTCAAGGGCTGCATTAGGATGTTACAGGGTTTTTTTTCTCACTGCTAATCCATTTCGTGCAGTATAATTTGGGTATCTGAGAGTCCTTGAAAATGGTGAGTGAGAACCTGAGCTAGGAATCATAGAAACACAGAACCACAGAATGGTTAGAGTTGGGACTACCCTCACAGTAAAGAATTTCTTCCTAGTATCTAATCTAAATCTCCCATCTTTCAGTTTAAAACCATTACCCCTCATGCTATGGCTGCACTCCCTGACTGGGAGTCCCTCCCCAGCTTTCCCGCAGCCCCTTTAGGGACTGGAAGGGGCTATAAGGTCTCCCCGGAGCCTTCTCTTCTCCAGGCTGAACACCCCCAACTCTCTCAGCCTCTCTTCACAGCAGAGGTGCTCCAGCCCTCTGATCATCTTCATGGCCTCCTGACCAACTCCAACAGGTCCATGTCCTTCTTATGGAAGGAACTGCAATAAAGATGTAAGGAAGGTCAGGGTCCTCCAGTCTGGTGTTGTCAAGGGGTGATCAAGGAGTGAAATGGGCACCCACCACTGGGACACACTGTTCCTCTCTGTCCTGTTTCTGTAAAGCTCCTACAGAAATGCCTCTTGCTGCCTCTGCCAGGGCCAGCTCCTGAGGGGGACCCGGCAGCAGGCAGTGTCACTGTGTCATTGTGGGACCCGGGGCTGCTTCCCTGGCCCCGGTGCCAGCCAGGGCGCTTGCCATGGGGCCGGGTATAATGCAAAGCCCTCTGTGGCACAGCGCAGAAGTGCACAGTTGCCTCCCAAGAGAAGAAAGAGGTCACCTTGAGTTTCCCTCACTGCTGTTTGCATTTTTCAAATAGTCCCAATCATTCACAGAGCGCAGCTGTTTGCAGGATGATGTGCTACAGTGTGATTTGATGGGGCACAAGTCCATGGAAACCTCCCATTAAACCACTAAATAGAAACCAAAAATCCTCACACACAGCAGCTCCCTCTGCTGAGTAAAGCTGCCTCTGATGGTCTCATTGCATCGGTCCTGCTCTGCTCAGAGCAGCTCCGCGTCCCACCTCTGCCTGCCGGGCCGAGCAGGGGCTGCAGGGACAGGGTGTTGGGGGTTGCCGTCATGGGAAATGGGATTTTTCCTTCAGTTCACATTGCTTTTCTTCCTCTCCCCTCTTGAGTCAAGAAGACATGGCTTTTAGTCCTCGCTGGGGTGACACTGCACGAATGTCAGCATGTTATAGATTCCTCTTGGAGATGAGGCCAGGTAGGAGCACAGCATCTCAGGGAAGACACCTTCCTCTTTTTTTTCCTTATTTTTTTGGTCTTTCTTCACAAAAGAAATAGCCAGGAGCTGCACGTGAAAGACCAGAGGAGGTAGGGACATGACTAGCGCTGCTTCCACAGCTTCTCCAGCCCAACCAAGGAGCTTGTTGTGGTCACAAGGACCAGTGGCCCTGCAGCCATGCTGGTCACGATGGTGCTGGGACCCACACTAATGAGATGTCAAGATAAATTAAGTTTATTTAACATGGGCAGACTGTGATTTATAAATAAAGCCTGTGGAAAGGCTTTCAATACACCCTTCTCTACTTCAAATGATGTGTTTTGATGATCAGAAATGGAGCAGGAACCAGGGCTCCGCTGCTGCTGGACAGCCCTTGGGGAGGATGGAGAAACGCTGCTGGCTCCTCCAGGCGTGTGGCTTGCTTGGCTTTTCCCCCGGCCACTGGCAAAGCCACCCTGCATCAGCTCCAGATGAGGCCACAGGAGGCTCGAGCTCCCCCGGGATGGAAACGGGAGCCGGTGCATTTCCCGTCAAGGTCACGGGTTCAGCGCGGGGCCGGCCGGGCTGGGCTGGGGCATCGGGAGCAGATGTCTGCACCACAAGGATCCCACTATAGCGAGCACCCCGCTGCTCCGGGTGCCACACCATTCCCCTATGGGGACACAGCAGCCCCACGCATGCAAAGTGGTGTGAATCCATCAGGGAAAGGGTTCCAAAGCAGAGAGAGCCCTGTGCCCAGCAGGGTGGGGGCTCCATGGCACCTGGGGGGGAAACGGAAAGGCTACGAGGGCCCCGAGGTTCCCTCTGCAGCCGCCCTTCGGGGCACGGTGTATTTGGAAACCCCCAGCCAGTTCTCACCGCATTTGCAGATCGCTCTTAAGATAAAGCAATAGATGCAAATCACAGTGCAAACCTGGTACTTGGGGAACTTATTTTCTTGGGTTTTCCTCTGAAGCCAGGCTCACTGGGTGTTCTGGGTCTGGGGAGGATGGGCACTGTCTCCGAGAGGGGCCGAGTGGGTGCAGAGCCAACGAACGGCAAACCCATGCATGGGCTGGGGCAAGGACCGCTGCCGGTGCTGCAGACCCCTCTCCCGGGCTCAGAGGAGGTCGGAGGCTGCAGCCGGGTCTGATAGGACAGCAGAGACAGCCGCTGGCACCGCTCCCGGCCCCGAGAGCTCTGCCTGCAGGGACACAGTCGGGCATCCGAGCAGCTTAAAAATAAGAATGTAACATATAAATGCAGTCTTTGTACCCAAAACCATTGCTGATGCTCTGCTGCCAGGCTCCCTGGCACTGTCCCTGTGCCTGGATTCCTCCGGTCCTAGCCAGCGTCCCTGGGCCAGCTCTCCTCCACAACAACATCCTTAGTCTTAGCTGGAAAAGCCACCTCCACCCTCCGAAAAGAATAACCTAAGCATCATATTGCTATAGCGCATTGCCCAGTCTGGTTATTTTCCAGCTATTTAAATTCTCAGAGGATCTCGTGAGGTCATTTCAGAGTTGAAATACTTCTATGTAATAGGAGGGATGGGAAGTTAAATGGAGGTCACTGGCCATCTGAACCCACAAGGATTTAAAGCTGAAAACCTGCGTTTATGGCAGCTGTGCTGGCTGGGGCTGGCTCCAGGGCCCCAGTTAAGGGTTTTTCTGGCTCTCACTCCCACCCATCCCCAGGCTCAGCCAGCCCTCGAGGCCTTTTCTGTTTTGCTACCATAAAGAAAAGCAGAAGGGGAAAAAAAAGAAAAAGAATAAGGTGGGCAGGAGCAGTTTTCAAACGACAAAGCCATGGCAATGCCTGGATTTAAAAAAATGAATAACAAGTCATCTCAAACAAGACCTGGGATTTAACAGCTTGAGAAACACAATAAAGTTATTGAGAAGAGGCGCATCTTTACTTGCTGATTCAAATCAAGACAGGCGTGTGTGCTGTAAGAGGTTCCTCCCACAGCCCCTTATAGCTGAGGGGAAGACTCTCAGCCCTTACCCCAGAGGGCTTTTCGGAAATGGGACTTTCTGCTTTATTAAGAATGACATTTCTCTGCTCAACGCCAAGTTTAATCAGAAAATGCCCTTGCAGAGCGGGCGAGGAGAGCAGGTGGTGGGGATCAGCCCCAGAGCTCACTCAGGTGGAGCTGCTCTGGATGATGCCCTATATCAGCAGGTGGGTACCTGCTCCTGAGATGTTTCTGGAGATGGAGCTGTCTTTTGCTTCACAGATGGCAGTTTGGGTGAGGACAAATACCAGAGCTGCCTCCAGCCCTGCCACCTTGCTTTTTCCATCTCCTCTGCCAGGTGAGTGTGCTGCACGAGCCGGGGCTGAGCCTGATGCTGCTGTAAGCAGCAGAAGCAAGCCCGGAGGAATGTTTTGTCCAGGGGAGGGGGACTTGTCCTGGCTCTCCATGTCCCGGCAGTTCCTGGTAAGCTCAGCGCTGTGGATCGCTTACTTGCTTTTCTCTGAAATTTCTAGACAGGGGGAGTTGGCTGGCCTCATGGGGCTGGAACAGGGGAGGGATATAGGATAGCTAAAACCAGGGAGCATGTAGCTGAGTAACAGTCTATAAGAAGACCAGCTTGGGCTAAGAATAGGAGAGGATATTAGAGCTGGATGGTATGTGGAGGATTTCTGTAGGCGTGTGCTAGGGCTGTAAATGGGGAAGCGGAGGGGCTGTCTCTGGATCTTCTGCAGTACAAGTGATTACTGACCCTGTGGCACTAACAAAATTACTACAAGAGCTGCCAGAGCAGTTCCCTGTCCTCCACCCAAATTTCTGGTCCATGGTTTAAAAAAACAAATCCCACACCTCTGGGATTTATGATCCTGTCGACAGTGAAACCCTAACTCAGCACGAGGTTGTCAGCTCCGGTGGGCTTATTTCTCAATGGTATGGAAGGATCAGGGTTTCTGTTTTTTAAAGGGCTTTGGGCTTGACTGCACACCCAAACCAGGCAAATAAAATGAGACCCAGGCCTGGCTTTTGCTGGGACAGTGATCAGTCTGCTCCGAGCAGCTTTCAGCAAGCGTGGCTTGGCAGGGGGAGAGCTGCATTGACAACAGGGTCGCTTTGTTGCGGTGAGGACAAGACTTCACAAGCTTCCCAAGGAACCACGTCAAGATTTATATGTTGTGCCGCTTGGGTTGCGGCAACTCATCTTTGGGCTTCATGTGAGGAAATGCACATCCTGGGGAGAGGCCTTTCCACCCCACATCTGACAAGCCAAACCAAGCCAATGTGTTGTACGGATGGAAACCTCAAGAGCAAGAGGGTCCCTCACCCCAGATCAGAAGTTTGGTCTGTTCTTTTCTGTCAGAACAAGAGGAGGGTTTTGCGGGGAGCACAGGTGATGATTGTGGAAGCCTGTTTGTATGCAGGGCCCCTCCACTAAACTTCAAAGGGTGGAAATGCCCTGTTTTGCTTCCCACCCCATCTGCACTGCAGAAATAGCCAAGTCAGGATGGCCCCTGGCATGCTTTCCCTGTGGAGTAGGGCAGGGAGCTTGGTGGTTACAGGGCAACTCAGTGACAACATCTCCTTCCTCTTCACAGCCTGAGAAATTGATGGCTATTCTGGATCTGAAGCTGGGTTTGCCTGGGGAATAGAAAATTATGGTGTTGGGTGGTCTTCATGTGGCAATTGTGCATCAGCTGTCTTAAAGCACCGTGGCCATCTCAATCCTGCAACTCCTCTGCTCCTGGGAACTCGCCCTGCTACTCCACGTTTACTTGGATGACAGCTACACACTGCACGCATCAGCCCCTGTGGCATGGGATGGGTTTGCTTGCTTCCAAAGTTGCCAGGTAATGGAGTAACTGTGGCCAATGAGGGCTTGTTGTGACGAAGCCGTGCTCCTGCCTTGGAGCCCTGCCTCTGAGCAGAGCTCACAGGGAGGGGTTTCCACGCAAGCCTGGTAACTCTTTGCCCTGCTTATTTGCATCGCCGTGCTTGAACTTATCTGAAATGTCATCACTAATGCTCAACCCAGGCTCTTAACTGCTCTAATTTCCTGAGCATGCAGAAGCAAGGGCTTTGTGTTTTACAGCAATTATCTGCTTTCACCCTGCTTTTTATTCCCACTGCCGTGTTCATTCTCCTTTTCTTCCTCATCTGCTGCTGTGAGGCTCTCCCTCCCCATTGCAAAAATGCACAGGTCAGGCTGGAGTTGATGGTCCCTTAGGAAAGAAAATCCTGGAGCTCTGCAGGCACCAGTTGTTAGACAGCTTCTCGTATGTCTATATAATGGATGACCACCACCTAGTAGAGGATAGCATGACCTTAGCCCAGGGTCATGAGGATCAGAAATACCACAGCATATTTGGTGAATCTCCAATAGTCTGACCTGGGAATATGAAGTTGGGAGAAAGCAGGAGTGACTGGAGTGACCTGGGAACATCTACAGAAGGGAGATTTGCATGATAGGTTTTAACAGATGTCAAACATCTGTCCAGCTGTGCCTGCTGGGCAGCAGTAGAGTTTCTGGGCTGCAATGAATATGTGTGTAAGGAAACAATGAAGAAGAGTGGAGCAATTTGTCTGCAACTCTAGGTGCTCAACTGTCTCCTTCTCCTGAAGTGCTCCTGCAAGCAAGTGAATTCCTGCTTCTCCCAGCCCCGCACCTCAGAGCAGTGCAGATATTTGACTTCCCAGGGAGAAGAGAGCATTTCTAGTACTCAGCAAGAGGTTGCACAGTGCTCCCATGCCTAATCTCCCTCGTATCCTCCATTCTGTCATGGGGGATGTGACAGGGGGACTCTGGGGTGTCCTTGTCGCATGAGTGCAGCTTGCAGTAGATCTTGTCCAGAAATGGGACACAGATCCTATTCTAGTCTCGTAAGAAACACAATGCCTTGTGTAGGCTGCCGAGTCTTCCCCTGAAAGAGAGGGGACTGACTCAGGAGGGAGCAGCTCATCAGGAATGGAATTCCTTCATCTCTGTTGGCTCTGGAAGGCTTTCATAATCATGTACAACCAGGACAAACAAGTGAGATCAGAAACCCCCTAAGCAAAAGCCGTGCTCGGGCGAGTAGCGCTTTGCAGGGCCCACGCTAATCCTATTCTGCACAGCACATGCCAAACATTTGGCACCCCTTGCACTTATCGGAATGAAGTCATGTCCCTGCTGGCCTCCATCTCCTTCAGGGGTACCGATGGGCCCTACCTTTCAAAGCTCTCCTCCCCGTGAGCCTGCCAGGGCAGCAAGCTCATGGCTGCCCGAGGAAGCCCGCCTCTAAATAGTTTCATTCTGGCAGCATGAGGCAGTGGAGCCCGGTTGTTATTCTTAACCCTTAGGTCAAGCAAGGTAGCAGTGACGTAATGGAAGAACTTCGCTCTGCACACTCTGTCACAGCAGCTCTGAAGTATGGCTCATCCATCAACTGCCCTGCTGCGACCTGCATCGAAACTTGTGGCGTTCTGTTTGCTGCTGCAAAGGGGGACGGCCCCAGTGCTTCTCTTCCACTGGCAGAAGCCATTTCTCATTAGCTAAGTGAAACGCTCTTCTCTACGCTGCCAAAGGTGATCTGTTTATTTACCGTTGTCCACGCTGCTGGGAGCCAGCGCAGGCTTCCTCCTCGCCTCCCGCGTTACCGTAGGCGCAGGGCTTTGCGCTGTGCCCTGTTCTGCCAGTCCCTCTGGCGTGGGCAGGATGGGGTGACTGCAGCAGTGTGAGCTGGCGCCTCTACGGGTCCTGGGCAAAGCCATTCAAGGATAATGTCTCTCCCTCCATGGCTATCTGAAGACTGATATGGGCAAACTCGGCAACTGCTTGCCAGAGGATGTTGATCCCTTAGTAATTCCTGTCTCCTTGGGTCCCAACAGGAGGCTGCCAAGAGAAAAGGGCTTGACGAATACCCAAAGGGGCTGCTTTACCAGCACCTAAGAAGAATCTGTCTCTGCTGTGCTCCCAAAGCATAGGAAACATTCTAATGCTATCCTGAGCCTCGCAAACATAATTAAGGCTCTGAGTTTTTAATTCAACTCTGCTTCCAACTTGCTTCTCTGTGTCGCTAAGGGTGAGCAAACAAACAATTGCCAACCGACTCCACCAAACGGCGTAGCTGTGTGACCGCCTGCCCGGCCTTGTAACGTGTGTGTGTTTACGTACGTGCTATCTCCAGCTCTGTTTGGCCGGGGCAGGTGTGCCCGGGAGCTCCTGGGGCTGTAACCCTGTTGCAGATAGCAGGGAGAAAGTGTGGCATTGTTCTCTGCCTGGTGGCAGGGCTCTCGCCTCACTTGAACCCGGCTTCTCAAGCGTGTCGGCAGAGACGGATGTGAAGAGCTCTGATAAATGTTAGGAAATAATTCAAACACGTACCAGCGAATATCCATCATAGCACCGAACTTTTGAAGGCTGGTATTTCGGGTTGCTGCTCCCAGTGCTGCAGAAGCAGCTGAGCTGCAGCAGAAGACCGGTTTGTGCGGCTGCTGTGCCTGGCTGAGCCCATGGTGCTATTGGACTTTCTCCTTCACTTCTTTCCTCCTGAAGCCATGAACGCAGAGCAGACTATTTTTTTTTTTTTTTAATGCTAGAACAAAAGTTTAAATGCAGCATCTAGCAAAGCATGCTGAATTAGGGCAGGGTGAGCATTAGGAGAAATATTAGTAGTTAATTCTAACCTTGCCTTTTATATTGATTGCAATTTATGTCACTAGGGACTCATGCCCTAAAACAGAGACAAGCTGCCCCTTGTGATCACTGGTGAAACCAGCACCAGGAAGGGAGAGTGGAGCAGAGGCCGGCTAGGGAGATGGTGCCTTCACTGGTGTTCCTCGGCTCAGTCCTTGTCCCCTGTGCAGGTCACCAACCTCTGTGGTGGGTGTTTGACTCGAGGGCTGTCCTCTGGCTCCTTTGCTCAGCGCTCTCCAGCTTCCCACCTTGGGCTGTTTGTTTTTCCACAGGCTGTTTAAATTGCCTCAGTGCTATCGGTGAGTCCAACTCTGCTCACGGCCTCTTGGTCTGCAGGTAGTGGAGGCCTCTGGTTTCCAGCTCCTGTGCTTTTTTGAGAGTGGGGGAACATCTTGCATGAGTTTCCACAGCACCAAACACAAGGTGTGACCACACTTTAACTACTTATAAAGACGAGCTAGTCCTACAACAGCAGGGCTGTGTATTTGGACTTCTAACGGATGTAGAAATGGGACACACACACACAACTGTGTAGTCATGCAGCTGTGGTCAGTAGGTGGTCCTGCCCTCGCTCTGAAATCGGGACAGGAAAATGGCATTACTCTGAAGGGTGCTGTTTGGCTGCTGAATGCTTTGCTCTGGTCAAGCAGGATGTGACCAGGCTGAAGCAGTTTTGAGGAAGGTCCATGTTTGGACCACCTGGATTTTTGCTCGGATCTGGGGTGTTTGGGGGGTTGGTTCAGTTCTGCTCATACCCCCAAAGGCAGAGGATTTACCCGTTGGAGTTTCTACCCTGTGTTGCTCTTCATGATCAACAACCACCCTTGATCTATACCCTGATAAGGCTCCAGGAACCAACTCGCCCTGCCTTGATGCTCCAGCCCTGCACACGTAGGCACAGCCCTGGGAACAGCATCTGCCTCTGCTGTACGCTGGAGTCGGCTCATACCCAGCTCTGTCTCTATTGCTTCTCCCATCCTAGCAAAAACAAATGCAATCTGCTAGCGTGTGTGCTGCAAGAGTCCTGCCAGGAACAAAGAGACGTTCAAATATTTGCGTTGGGTTGTTACTCTTTCCGTTCAGGCGATAAATGACGGGCTTCAGCAGAGTCTGTTGGTGCGGAGTGCAGGATTTCCACCGTACCGGCTCCAGCTTCACAACCTCACCAAGATGAAACACCCACAATTAACAGTTGGGTTGTAACTTGGGGTGGGGGGGGAGAGGAGGAAATGTCTGAGGGTGATTGATACATGGCCTTAAAAAACAAAACAAAACAAAAACCCAACCCAAAACAAAACAAACCTGAAAGTCATCAGACTTTCCCTGTGTCAAATAAGAAGTGTCTACTCCATGTTGCAGTCTCATACAGAACAGCGTTTTCACCGTGAACTTTGGAGCTCTGTTACTGGTTTCTGCCCTGGTGCCTGGGATGCAAGTTGTCAGTCTGCACGCAAACATTTCGGAGCTGCCTTTCTTTGGAAAGTCCCAAGCTCAAAGTCACGTGGACACCTGAGTTTCTCTAGGACTGGAGCTCTTATTTTCCCTTTGGTTAAGCTGATCAAGGAGCAAAAGATGTTTGTTAACAAATTAATTAATGAACTTCAGATCTCTCCTTCTTGGTATCTGGGAAGCTGCTGTGCTTCAGCACTTGGTAAACCCAGGAACAGACTGGTGAAACAGCCCCAGGTAGGAGCTAGCCCTGAAAACAAGTCGGTTTGGTGTCACTGGGCCTGTTCAAAACTCGGGATAAAGAAAGGAAAGGCATAATCCAGCCTTATGGGATTTCACGCACCAACATGCCGGACCGTAGCAAAGCATTGCAGGGAATGCAACCACCCGACATTCTGGCTACAGCAATACAGAAATGTTATGTAGGTTAAATTCTGTCTTAACACAGCAGGACAAAGTAAGCAGGGCAATGACTGAGCTTTTGATATTTTTTTTTATTCCCCTGTCATGTTAGAATAGATGTTGCACAAGGTACTCATGAGCTGAACATCTGCAGTTCAAAAAAGTCCCAAGGAAGCCCATGCCACTCTGTCTTGTGGGGTCTGCTGGGCTCTGTGCGGCTCAGGGTGTTGGTTCCAGAGCAGGGCTCCACCACAGAGGAAGCCACAGCGCATGTTTCTGCCCTGGGGCAGAGTTCACGCTTTACCTGGCTCTGTTCAGAGGGACAGGGATGATGTGCTGACAGCACTTTGGCTGTAAAATTACCTGGGAATGTTTTGTTTGGTTGGGGTTGTTTTTTTTTTTTTTTGTAGGATATACAAGCAGTTTTTGCCAGTTCCTGCAAAATGATGTAATCTGTGGCAAGGCTTGATCTCTGACCAGATGGCATGTGTCAATAGCCCAGGCTTGCAGATCATCATGTGCTGGTTTTTGTGAATTCTACCTTTCTTTCTTTTTCCCCTCCCCTTTTTGATCTCTTTCTCTGTATTACTTTGGATCTTCTATCACACCCAGAATGTCAGGGTGCTGCTGGTGTTTCCTAGCATCAGTCTGGACTGCATAACTTCACATGCTTGACAAACTTTGATTGCTTTCTCAAGTTAATTTGGGATTTTCCATTAGTCCCGCTACGAGTTTTCTGGCTCAGAAATTTCTTACCAGGAATTCATTAGCCCTGAAACTTAAAGAACTGACTCTTCAGGCTTAAGTACCTTCTATAATTACCTTCTCTTTGTGCTGTACTTTAGAAGATCTCTCTAGTGTTTCATTTTACATAGCAGGCAGTACTCTCCTAATATTATAACACGAACTTAAATCATCTCTCCTTCAGGTAACTGAAAAACTACCAAAAATCTCAAAAGCTTCAGGAAAAAAACCCTAGTGTCAGAGATGAAGCTTTCGCTGCCTTCCTTTTTTTGTCCTGTTCATTATACACAACAGAGACGAGAAGCACTGTTTGAGTCTGCTTCAGCTGCTGTCTGTATTTCCAAAAAGGATCCATTTTGGCAGGCTCTTTAAGCTCCTTCCTTACTTAGGTCACTTCTGAGATCGTGTAAGAGCTGAGGAATCTCCCAGTAGCCTGCTTCTCTAAGTGCTCTGTCCTGTTTTGCTTCTAGGCTCAGCCTGACATTTGACAGTCACGCCTATCGGAGCGCTAATAAAAGTATGTATTAAAAAGCAGATATTCCAGGCAGAGAGTAGAAGGTGGGTAGGTGGTATATTGTCCACATTAGAAATGCTTAAATTCAGTTTATTAGCATAGGCTGACCCTAACATTCACTGACTGATGCCTTTGAGGAGTGGGTAGCAAAGGGCTAAATCCTTTATTGCCCCATGGTCTTTAGCACTGGCAGCGGGTAGGGCTCAAAGGCACAAGGAGATAACTTTGCCAAACGTATTTCCTTTTTCAAGATAAATGAAATGCAGGTTTAAAACAAGCCTTTGCAGGAGCTATGTACGCATCTCGGTCTAGTTAAAAACAGTTGATCGATAACAGTTCTTGCAACCAGTACAAGGAGTACCGTTGGAAACTTCCTGGAAAACACACGTACACAGCAAAGCTGGTATAATGAGCTGCGTGATAAGAGCTATTACACTTTAATGAAGTTAGTGGGTAAAGAGCGAGGAGGCCTTGGTATCTTGGATAACAGGAGAAGGAAGGAAAAGCAGATGTTATGTAAGTCAGCAATGTATAAGCCAGTCATTTTGTGTCGTTACAGAATCGGTTTAATGCTGGCTTTAATCGTTGCACACTGTGAACCTGCAACATCTTCATCGTTTATGTTCTCCTGAAACTTTCACCTCTTCTCCTCTGCTAGAAGTAACCGGGCAGGCATTCCGGCAGCCTTGTGCACAGCAGCCCAGTGGCTCTTCATTCCCACTTGCAACCTCTGGCGTGGGAGTGAGGAGGCGTTCGTATTGAAATGGCCTAACGTTGGCAAGTCTGCTCTTAAAAGCTGAAGAGTTGGCAGGAGCTCTGCTGAGGAAAAGCAATGAATGGCTAGCCTCAGTCCTGAACGCGGTGTGCTATTCGGGACCTGTCGGCAGGGATGGTAAGTATGGCTGCTGCTGCGATGTGTAGTGATGCCTTGACGCAGTCGATGCTGTGCTGACAGCCAGGGAGAGGCAGGACGTTTCCTGCGGGATGCAGATGGCGTGTGCCTCCTCTCTATCACGAGGGAACTGGCTAAACGATTACAAGGAGGACACTTGATTCATTGCATAACAACAGATCCTCTATGATTCAGATAAGAGTATACTTACGTTGTTAAAACGGTATAATTTGCTCCAGGGCCTATTTGTGTATGGTCTTTCCAACTGAATCCAACCACAAAGAATTTTTCAGATCAAATTAGGCAGGTTGGCTTGATGTGGGTGGGACTGTGGGTGGCAACTCTCAGCCCCAGTGACAGTGCTGACTTGCAGTAACTGGTAATGTTTGTGTTTTGATTGTCTCTGGTATATAGGTTTTTTATTATTATTATTTCATTCAATGCTGTTGTGGTATCCTATTTAGATATGGGATGATCAGTATGAATATGCACGTATGAGAGAAAATGTGTGCATCTTGCTATGGCTGTTCTTCCAACTCGTGTACAATGGCTTATTCTGTGTCAGAGTCACAGGGACAGCCCTTCTGTGCCTTACCCACACAGGTATCAGACTTTTTTTTCAATCATGGCCTTAATTTGGTGTCCTGTGACACATTAAACTGATGCCACAGTGGTTACACGTCTTTCAAGTTGATTCTCTTCCTAAGCACGTTGGCTGTCATTAGCCAGATCCTCTGCTGGTGCAACTCAATATAATTAGTATTGTTTCATCTGGCTCAAGCTCTCGGCTCCTATAGGAGTGTAACATTAGATTGAGAATAGTTGAGTATAGTCTTAAAACACATGACCTGAGGACTAAGAAGTGGTTGGAGTGTTTCATGAAAGATACTATATTAGTTAAGAGATTAATACTGTTGACAGAAAAATCTGATCCCCAGTGTAAACCCTGAGCTCTGAAGGAAGTTATGGCAGGCAGATCCTAGTCTTATAAACTACAGGATAATGTCATCAAAAAATAAACAAGTTCTCTTAAAACAAATAGTTGCGATGTTCCTCGCTTTCTCCTAGATGCCATTTAAAGTCTGTCCTTCTGCTTATTTTTTTCTCTTTATTCATCACATACAACTTCTGGAGGAGAAAATCTCTTAACTAGTAATCAGTATTGTTGGAATGATACAGTACATGCTATTTAAACCAAACTGACTGTGATGTTTTAAATGTAAAATGTATTGTATTGTATTGCTCCCTAGACTTAGGTCTGTATTATGTCTCTACAAGAGAATTCAAACAAGTCATCAGGATCCCAGATACTCCAAGGGTGAGGCAAGATTGAATGCCGAATTAAAAATAACGGGGCACTTTCTATCCCCTGTAAGCCCCACAGTGAACAGGCTTGCCACTGCCAATCCCTTTGTGCTCCTCTGGAACTTATACCTGTTAAACCAGCAGCATCCCAGGCCTTTCTATGGCCTCTGTTACTGCGATCGATCGCTGGCCCCGCAATACTTAATGTATTTCATCCTCTCTACTCTGCAATTCCACTCCCCCTATTTTACAGTGAGAGCAGAGGCATAGAGGGATTAGAGAGGTTTGTCTACACTATTTAACTTACCAGCATGATTATCTTGCTGTAGTTGCAGAGGTGCCCAGAGATTCCCAGGCAATTCATTGCAAAGCAGGGAGCATGAATGCACCCAGGGCTCTGGAAACGTGTGTTCACACTCCCCTTCTGTGCCCTGTCCATGGGGTCAGACTATTTGTATTAGTGTTAACTGCATAACGTTTTGGCAGAAGGGGAGACAGTTAACCTTGCTTACTGTATTTTATCATGCGGTTTATTTAAGGCTACCTTCTGGTTTCTATGCATTTGTCTGATAAACTCTGTTTATTAGCAGGGAACTAAATATGCAGGGAACTGCATTTAAATATAAGCTAGTATTAACAGCTTGTTGCACGTGGTCATGTTTTCTGTAAGTGGATTGCATTAATTTTGCTATTCAAGCCTCGAAGCTGCAAAAAGTGTCCCATCCTAATTACCTAACCTCAGCTGAGGTCCCTCGGTAATAAGTGAGTGGATAAAACTCTTCCTTGTGAGTTTCTCAAGAGACAGAAAGAGGATGGTGGTATCCTGCTTATTATGCCATGTTAATTTTAAAAGGCTCTTGTCAACAAACTACCCAATAGCTTTTCTTCCCTCTGGGTTTGTTTAGGTTAATCCATGAGTCATGGAATATTTGACTACAATTTCATGAGGCATGGGAAAGCTCCATAGCCCTCATAGTTCTGGATGATCTTGCTGTCCGGTATTGCCAGGTCAGGTGTTTTCCCAATGCCTGGATATACATCGCAAGTGCACCCTGCGAGGTTTTGTAGTGTCAGTAAAAACAAAATCCTCTACTGGGAAACATTAGGGTTAACCTGGCATATGAGCAGAACAGCTCTTGCAGCTTGTGCCTAGCCCAGGGGAGAGCATTAGCTATGGACAGAGAATTTCTAAATCATGGTTAGCCTTTTTCCTCCTGCTTTCATTCAGGTGTTTGTTTTTATTAGTGATAGTACGTTGTTGCATTTGACAAAGGGCAAATGACAAGTGCTGAGATGTGCACTTTTCTGATCTTTGATTTGACATAACCATTACTGTGTTGCAGTCGCTACCAAAATCAAAGTAGTACAGAAATAACTGAGAAATTAGGTCTTCCTTGCCATTTACACAGATGAGGGAAAGGAAGACACAGCAATCTAGGGGAGTTACGTACCTAAATACCTCTCCGAAATGCATCTCTGTTTTGTCAGGCAGGAAGTCGACAGCTAGATATCTTCAATCCCAGTGAAGCTGTTCGGCTAAACTGTATTTCTGTGTAATTGCCATGTGAATTCATGGAGCAGAAAGGTCAGATGTGCAAAAAAGAGGGAAAGTAATAAAAAAAAAATCAGGTTAAAAATAACTTTTTTTTTATGGTCTCCTTGCCCTTGGGTCTTCCTCTTTGCTGTGGGGCAGTAAGTGCTGGGGTACAGATATAGGTGCGTCCGACATCTTAGCACATCACTGGGTTTTGGGTTGGGTTTGAATGCACTAGAAACTAAAGAATTTTCTCTGGTACTCCACTGGAACCTCTTCTTCCCTGTCACTCATTGCTTCAGGCTTCTGTGCTGGAGAATTGTCCCTCTGGATTCCTAGAAATGTGCAAGGACGAGGGATCATTGCTTTGTTGGAGTGTTACAATGCGGGTACAGATCCCAGCTGCTGCAAACAGCGGAGCCCAGACTCACCGCAGGGTGCGTCTCTGCTGAATTTTACATCTCTTCGAGGCAGCCTGTCCTTGTCAGTTGAAAAAGCTGGCTGATAACAGGACCAGTGGAAGAGCTGGAGTTGCTTCCCCCCCCCCACCCCCAAATGTTTGCTCTTTGTACCCATAGGAGTGGGACTGGGACGATAACTTCCAACGCCTGAGTTAGGAGTAACTGCTCGTCTTCGGCTTTTAGGGAGAGAAACTCTCAGCCTTTGCCCAGAACCGCAACACTGAAGGCAAACCGCAGAAAGGGGGCCCGAGCTGGGCATGACGTAGCTTGCTCGTCCAAGGCCACGGTTTGACCTTGCCTGTGTTGTTCCTGCCAGATGTTTGCCCAACCTGTCCCCGAAAGGCTCCAGCAGCGACAGTGCTCTGCTGCCCGCTCCCCTCCTGAGCTGTCTGCGGGAGGAAGAGAGCTCCTTCATTGCTGCTGAAACTCATTATGTCTTGTCCTATCTCCTCTGGACATTCCTCGCTGTGACAGCTGTTATTTACACAGGTCTGCAAATAAAGGAAACTATAATTTCTGCCCTGGCTTTTCATGGGATGAGTAAGGCCTTGGCTGGAGCAATGCCTACTTCAAATTGTATATGCTACTGGTCTACTTGAAAACATAGACACCGCCAAGCCAGTTAGTCATAAAGAGGAAAGTTTCATTAAGAGTCCCTTCCCAAGGCGAAGCTGGGAGCTTGTTGGCAGCAGTCAGCCCTCCCCAGTGAGCTGGGCCCGGGCACGGGGGGCTCCCGGCCATGCCTCCCCAGGGGCAGCGGTGCTGATGCACCAAACCCCAGGAAGAGCCCAGCTGCAAAAAAAAAAAATGCCTGAGAATCCTATTTTTAAGCCATGACAGGTCTTGGTACTTCCCAGGCTCACATGAGAGAGGAGGAGGTGGCTGTTTCTATAAGCTCTCACGCTTCTGTGGCTCTTTACCTTAAACCAGCAGGGAAAGGGTGTTGAAGCTGCTCTCAGATGGGCAGCTTTTAGAGCAGGAAAAACACGGAGGCCTCTGGCCTCTGCCTCAGGACAGGCACAGGCTGCTCTGGGAAGTCCCTGCTGGCTTCTGATATTTTAGCTTTCACAGGTGATTTTTGTCCTGAGGCTGCTTTTAAGAAGGTCAAAGTCAGATGAGGTGATAAATGTGATTTCACTGTTCACCTGGACTGCTTTGGAAGGACTTTCTTGGGCTGAGAGGTTCTTTCTGACCATGATTTCCAGCTCTTTCCTGCAGCAGCATGTGATCCTTAAACCTGGAGGTTTCCCTTATAGGAGTCATGCCCCCTCCTCACCCCACTCTGGCCCTGCCCTATCTGGAGAGAAGCCCAGGCAGAATACTGAGCAATCTTCCTCTGGCCTCCTAAACTTATGACTCCATAGATGTGAAAGATAAGGGATGTGACCCTCCTCCCCCCAGGAGGTGAGCGGTTATTTTTACCACAGGTCACCAAAGCAAGGGCTAGTGCTGAAGCCCGTGTGAGCTGCTGCAGAGGATCCTGTTGACTTGAGTGGGCATTGGAGCAGGTCCCAGTGGATCAGGGTGCTGGCGGGAGAGCGGCTTGTGTCCCCTTCCCAACAAACCTTGGCTCCCTCAGGACTGATGTGAGGGCCCCCATGGATGGAACGGACCAAACTGTGCATGCAGAGGTAGAAAGAGGCTGAGGGGGGAATCTGTTCTCATCCAGGACACAGATATGTCTGACAAGGAACTGAGTGATGATACCTCCTGATATGGACAAGCAGTGCTCTGGCAAGAAATAGTTTCCAATTAGCCTGAAAACAGACTGCTCTGGGTGGAGATTTGCAGACTTTCTCCTATTTATTGGCAAACCTCATTTTAATATAATCAGCTGCTTGACAGGCAGGTTAGGTAATGGTCCTTGATGTGAGCACTAACAGATCTGAACAGCGAGTACAGCCTTTAGCGCCCAGAGCCCTCTGCCAGTAGCTGAAACGCATCTGATATTAAAATGCAACGGGAACCTAGGAAGCCCCTTGCCAGAGCACCTTGCTGAGTACATTAAAATGGCACCTTCAATAATTCATAAAATCTGTTCAGTGAGCTGGTGTATATGTGTGGGGAGGGGGGTAATAAAACATCTCAGACCTTGCCTGCCAGGATAATTGAGTGGCTAGTTAAATCTCTCAACAGTATTAACCAATAAAGGGGCCCAGAGCGTAAATAAATCCAGACTGTAATATGATAGGGCTATGGAGGTGCATGGAAAGCGATTCCTCCTCTCCTGTGCACGAGGCTAGGTGCCATACTTCTCCAGCAACTGGTATTTGAATAACCTCGATGCTCTGATAGTTCAAACATCCAGGCTTTCCAGCTGTGTTATCCCATGTTTAGATGTCACCTAAATGCCTTCGATTCAGCTGTGTGTGTGAGGGAGGGAGCAGCTGGCTGTGAAAGGTAGGGAGCAGACTGTAAACTCTGTCACTTAACTGAGTGTGTCTCCAGTTTCACTGATCAAGAGCTGATGTCGTGAGCGGAGGATCGCTCCCTTTCTAAGATAAGAGCATTTTGCCAGAGTTGGAGCGCTGTTTCTGCAGATCCCCAGTGAGGTATGAACAAATACTCTTGACATAACTTATACCACTACTGTAAATTTACAGATGTTTTCAGGGCTCCAAATTAATCTACTCATTCAGCCTCTCCAGGAATGCAACAAAACATAGCTCTGTTCAAAACTCACTTATCCTGGTGGGACTTTGGTGCCATTCTACCGTAATCTGTGTCTTACCCTTACTGTAACTTGAGCCAGAATGTAACCTACTAATAAACATCTGAAATGGGTATGATTAAAAGATGTAGTTTTAATTTTCCATTAAATTCAGCCTGCAGCTTGCCTTCTATTCATTAATGCTAGGCTAATATTTACTTTTACCATTTACAGATATTTGTAGACCTTCCAAATATTTCTTCCACCAAACTGATTTTCAGCCAAGCACTGCATATTCAGTTCCTTCACTCATTTCTGATGAATCTGGCAAAAATTCCAGAATTCACGTTAGTGTGGGCTCTGCCCAGATACTGGTGATTATGCTCAGCTATTAGGATGTTGGTGGAAAGCGGATGTGTATCTGTCTTAACATGTCTGAATTTGAATCTGATTTTGAAACCGCACGAATACAATGTCTGCTTTTCATCCAGATGTACTCTGAAACTAAGCCATACTTGATATTTCTTCTTGTGCTGCTCTGTCCATCTTTCTTGGCAATAAAGTACCTGGAATAAGTTCCGAGCATCCATTTCTGTGAAGAAAATAAATTACCCAGAGCACTACCTACAACTGTGCTGCAGCTTATCTTCAGGCTTAAGCTTTCATTTCACGCAAAGAGGAGGTGTGTGGCCAATTAACACGCTCAGTCCATGTGCAGTAACTTGTTCAGTCATACCTTGCTCATGTGCCCAAGCTTCACAGCTCGGCATTTCCCTTCCTCCAGAAACACTGATTTGTTTTCCTGGCCCTTAGTGCCTCTGTCTGTGTGGCAACTGCTGTAATAAAACAATTACACAGGAGTGCCTTGGAGAGTCCCTGTCTGTTGAGCAGAACTTTGATTTCAAAATAGACATATGCAGCCAGGGAAAGAACTTGTTCTTCTGTCATTGTATCTGGCCAAGGATTCCCCTACGCCTTCCAGATGCAGTGGTTCAACTCCATGGGTGGCTGCTGTGAGGCTTCTGGTGTCTCATGGGACAGTGCGGGGAACACTGGGATGGAGCTGCTGAACTAGAAAAGAAAGAAACATTAGGATCTTGGGAAAGATAGCTGTCTGGCCCACAGAGGATGCTTGTGGTATCCAAAACTGTCTAGAACAGCAACAAGAAACATGTCCCACGTCTGGCACAGGTTCTTTGGGATATGTGAATGCAGGCCTTTCCTATATAGGAGCAAATGTAAAATGTCACTTGTCCTAGAAGACATAGTCAAATGCATACATCTTGCTCTTTGGGCATATCGGGATGGGACTGAAGTCTCATGTAAGTATTCACAGAAGCTCTGGTACCTACAGCAAAGTACACACAGCAGCAAGCTGCCCTCCGTAGCATCCACACAGGTTCCAAGTTGGGCTTTGAAGTCCAAAATGAAGGCTGTGTTGCTCCCAGTTATTGGTAAAAAGAGTTAGCTTGCTTAAAACTAGTGTAGTTGTACCTACACGAGCTTCAGTGACACCTTGAGCTACTGGCTAGGTACATACATAATGCATTCCATAGGTGGGATTACGATGAGAACAATTTAGCCCTAGATGGAAATCTTTATTCTGCCTTTATTCTAAATCTTTATTCTGAGTTTTCTTGTTCTTGAATAATTCCCTCATACTTCTGTAGCTTTAACCAATTCCACAGCATACAGGTGGTGCCAGAGGTAATTATATCGTACCTCTGCAGCCCACAGGTAAGGATGGCACTCTTGGATTTCGGTAGGTAGAAACAGCCATATTTATGACTACTGATTAAAACATGGTATTGGAAAAGAGTATCATGTGAGTCATCAGGATATCAGTTGTCTGTTGCTTTCCTTCACGTGTGAATTAGGAAAAAGATTAAAGACGCATTAAATTAAAAAAAAAAGAATTTCAAGAAAATATTCAAAGGTTTCCCACAGTTGGGTGTATGCTTATATTTTTCTCCACCCATCATAAATCACAGCAGTAGATCTTCCCCCACTCATGTTTTGCATTAGTAAGTTGAACTGTCCCCTCAAAGATTAATGCCTCCATCTGAGGAAGTAGTTGAGTACGTGCTGGTGGTAGTACTTTCATCATTAGCAAATGGGAGACTGTGGGAGGAGAACAGAATTTGCATGTGTTGGATGTTGGCCTAAACATACTCTCACTGAATTCTGGACATCAGGGAAGAATTGATAGAGCATAAGTACTTAATCAGCAAACCACAGAAAAAAAAATAATAATTGAGGAATCCTACCTTTAATTAAAAAGCTTTTCAGCTGCCCTTGTTCCAAACCAAACAAATATTTTGCTAATACCTTGTGTCTGCAGCCTGCACTCGAAACTGTATTTGCTGTCAAGTGGCATTACAGTTATTAGTTGTCCTTAGGTAAGTTTTTTTATTCTCTGTAATTCTGAAATCTTTTCACTAGCTTATTTTTGGAAGAGACATTTGAGAGACATTTAAGTGCTACAAACGTTAAACTCTCAGTTCAAAGAAAGTGTCGTCCCTCAAGTGTGCGCATGGCACCCAGTACAACTTGGTCCTGATCGCTAAAGAGCCCTCTGAGTACCTTCACAATTCTCACGCTACTTTGAAGTTCCACTTATTTACTAGAAAGCAACCCAGTGAGTCTGCTTAAAAACAAACCCAGTTTGCTTAGAATAAAAATAAAATGTCAACAGAGAGGAGGCTGATTTTGCCACCTGGCTCTCTGTATAGCCGCATGCAGAAAGCTACCTGAGAACCCACGTTTAATCAAAACCGATTTAAGTTAAACATTTTTTTCACAACCAACAGCACGTGAAGGAACAAACAAGCACACACAGTACAGAACAAAGAACATTCATCACTGTGATATTTTGGCCTCTAATTGAACAGCAGTCATATCAACTTCCTCCTTCGCCCTGTGCTAGAACTGCATGTCCGCTGTGCTAGGAAAGTAAAGGCAAAAACACCTGTGGTCACTAGAGATTTTACCGCAGTTCTTGCAAGAGTACACTTGCTAACCATGGTGCCCTGGCCATTTTCCAGCGAAGGGGGATACAAGATTTTGCCTGCCTAGAAATCATCTAAGAAGTTTCAAAACATTTTCTTCACTTCCTGCCTTAAACTTTTGCAACTGTTGCGCTCTGCATTACAGACGGTGGCTTTTAACAACTGGTAAAATAAATTCCTGTGCCTGTCATTTGCCAAGTAGCTTGATTTTTTTTTTTTGCAGGTTGGATATGTTTGCCATTTTTACCGGTTTCTGTGTTAATTTTTGAATTAACCCCTTGTGACCACTGACAAAAGCCAGAAATTGTAAACCTTGCGGATGGCACAGGCCTGGAAGTGAGAAAAAAACAAGTTGTTAAGGATATTGTATTTTTTTAAAAAAGTAAATTTTAAATCCATTTCTGCTGAAATCACAAAGGTACTCTATCTTGTTTTGGTTTAAAGGCTACTTCAACAGATGCTGTTATCAAATTCCCATTGAAGAACACCCTTATCACTTTTCCCACCAAGCACTAAATAACTCCTGGAATTTGAGATGCAAATTACCGCTGGTCAGTGCTACTTTTATATTGGTGTTTGGTATATGCTGTCATTTTTTCAAGAAAATGATACGTGCAAGATGGTACCCGAACGCGAGTTATCTAGCAACCAAGGGCAGCAGACCACAGGCCAGACGTTGTACCAGTCACCCACTGCTTTTGTGTAGAAAACAAGGTCCGACGCTGTGAGGTGTTGCTTGTTCCTAATTTTTGCTGAAACCAGCGATAACTGCAGACGCTCAGCGTCACAGTAGTGAGCGCCCTTCGCATCGTGTCTCTGTAGAGCTGCCGACATTGTAAAAGCAGTACGTTTGGTATTGCAGTGCTGATTCACAGGTGGATACTGTGCAATTGTGTAAAAGGCAAACTTGAGACCAGAGCACGCGAGCAGCGCTGCCACCCGTGAGGTGCGTTATCTTCTCTGCAGCTGGAATACGATGTTCCGCATTGGACCTTTTGATAAGGATGCAGACAAAACGCAGTGAGTGCGCAAAGCCATCTAGATACCACCACGGCTGGCGGGAGCGGGTTTGGGCAGCCTGGAGCAGGTCGAACGTGTGAGAGGTTCCTGCGATGGAGGGAGCGACCCCCCACACACACCGTGAGAGGGGGCACCCGCAGGCCCAGGGCACAGCTGGTGGGTTACTGCACAGATGGCCAAGCGGAGTACCAGGCTGAGGCCGGGAAAGGTTTCTCATGGCAGCAACGATCGCGCCCCGGGCCCTGGAGCGGGGCGTCGAGGGGTTTCTCAGCGCAGAGCCTCCTCAGGGCGAGCGGGAGGCCCGGCTCGCTCCCCTCGGAGGAGCGGCGGCGCCGCGGCCCCCACCACAGCCGCCTGCGGGGAAGGGCCGGGGCCTGCGGAGGAGCCGGGCCGCCCTGGGGTGCGGCGGCCCTGGGGCCCCCCTGCGCCCCAGCCCCCCGGGTCCCGCCTGGGCCCGGTCACCCATCCTGTGGTGAATCTGTAAAAATCCGCCCGAGCGGGCCCCTTTCTTTAGTCGTTGGGAACGTTTCCCAAAGGCCCGGGGCGGGTGGGGAGTGACAGGAGCCCTCCTGCCCCCGGCTGGAGGGGCACACGGGACCGTGCCGCGCCGCTGACTCAGGGCCGCCCTCGGGCGGCGCCTTTAAATGGGGCGGGGTCGGGCCCCTCCGCCTCAGGTGCCCCCGCC
>VZSZ01002970.1:0-82415 GCA_013398815.1 Ibidorhyncha struthersii | reverse complement strand
GAGCCTTCTGATAAGTTAGGGAAAGATAAACAAACACGGCTGAGCAGATCATGTATTAATCGTTGTCTGGACCACAGAACTTTTACGCAGTTAGGAGTTGAGGCGGGAGCTCCTGTTCCCAGGATGTTATGTAGTGAAATGCAGTCTCTGGTGAATATGTCTGTGTTGGAACCTTATATGTTCTCAAAATTTTAGAAATAAAATTACAGTAGTTATTATTGGCATGCCTACCTTTTATTTTCTTTCTCTGGTCTGGATATACTCCCTAAAAAAATTTCTTTTTCCTAAGTGATGTAAAAATAGTGTGAGCATGACTTTGTAGCATATGATTGTCTTCAATTCCAGAGGATTTTCATTTGCATTTTTCGGTTGTCCTTGTGGCAATCACTAAGTGTTAAAAATTGCAGCAGACATTTTTAGATTATTGTGGTTTCCCGCAGTTGCTTTTTCCTTCAAAGTCAGCTCTGAAGATCTAATCTAAGGAGCTAAAACCGATCTGCTCTGAAACCCAAGTTATCCAATGACTTTTTTTGTTTCCCCCCTTGAATTTTTAGTTAAAAACAATACGGCTGGGTCATGGCACATGTTTCTCTGACACTTGTGATGCTTGTTTTTTTTTTTTTTAAAAAAAAAAAAAAAAAAAAAAAACAAACAAAAAACCACCACAGGATCTAAAAGCCTAAAATGGAGCCCTCCTGTTCCTGCATGGAGGGGCTAGTGTGCGGTGCGTCCGTACAGCCTGTGCTGCCTGAAGGTCTGATGTTTGCCAGTGATGGCTGCGTGACCACTGGCTCTGATGGACCCCCTGGGTGGCCCTGGGGTGGCTTATCGGGAGCTGCCTGCCCTGTCCCTGATATCACATGTCCCGCAGGCCGCTGTGTTTGTTGACATTCCTCCTTCTCCCGTGGATTGGCTCCGGTGGCCTCCGCGTCACCCCAAACACGAGTCCCAGCCGGTTGGTACAGCCTAATTGCAATGCCTTCTGGGTGCTGTAGTCTCCCCACGTCACCCTGGTCCCCGCGGCCCCCCGCGGCTGTGTCACCCACTGTGTCGTCTCTGCTGGGGCAGGGGGTGATGGCAGGGTGCTGCGGGGGGGCAGGTCCTTGGGAAGCATGTTGTGCCTGGTGTTGTTTTGGCGAGAGGCGAATGTCGGGGGTTTCAGGCTGTTCTGGGAGGGATGCAAGGCTGCCGGGAATGGGGCTGCTTCTTGGCAATATGCTTTGGTTGCTCCTGAACCACCCTTTAGACCTGGTCGTGCAAAGCAGTGACCGCCTTTGGCCTGATGCATGCTGCAGAGTAGCTCAGAGAGCTGGGGAAGTTTCCTCTGGGCACAAGCCACTTGGGGCATTAGATCTCGTGTTTGTTTTCATTCTCCTCTCTACCTTCAAAGTTTCAAGTAAATGTTTCAGTTGAGGGAGTGAGTGGTTGCTCCTGTGCTTCCTCTATAGTTTGCATTTGTAAGAAGCATTATGCTGCTGGATTTGCTTATTGCAGATCTTTCAAAACCTTTGTTCGTGTTCTGTTCCTCGCTCTGCTTCAAATAACTGCCGGGTAGGAAGGAGCTCAAAGATATTTCCTGCAAGGGGAGTGATTTCATCACGGTTACAACTGCAGCAATGCATTTTTCTCCTTATGTGATGGCAAATGAGCTTTAGTTAAATTCTCTGTATAGCAGCGTAGCCTGGTGAGGTATTAGCAAGAAGCTGTGTAAGATACCACAAAACAGGAACCTGAGAATGGTCCTGGGCTCAAGGCATGCCCAGGTATATGTTTAGTTCCCAGCTTTGTCAGGGAGTCCTTGTATGACCTGAGTAACTTAATTTCTTTAACAAAATGAGATGACTTAGGTGGCATTGGATGTTACATAGTGGTGCCAGGGTGTGGAGTCTCCTCTGGTGTAAGGTGATCAGACCATCAGGCCATCAGGCAGGTGGACAGCATCAGACTCTGTCTAAGTTGTGTGTGTAGTGTGTCCCAGTGTTCGGCCTTGCTCTGTGCCTACTTAGGAGTTGTATGAGAGTAAATTACTGCAAAGGTAAAAGTGTGGTTCTGTGGAAGGCTGGCTGCTGCCCACCCTTCCTTGCTTTGAGGAAAAGACTACTTGCTACTGACCTTGTTCCTCTGATACAAGATTGGTTGCTTCATTCATAGCTGCATACATATTTACTCTCAAAAATGTCATAGTTGCAGTTAGTTGAGCTCTTACTTTTAGGCTTTCTAAAACTGAAGAGGTTTATTCTTGTATTACAACATCATAGAGCAAAAAGGAAAAAAGTATTTCTGTGAATCTTAATGTTGCTCTGTAGCTTCATCTATTGTTGCATTTTGTGTTGTCCCTTCCCCTGCACCTCCTGTCAGCAGTGACTTTAACTTTTACTTGTGTGTTCTTTACACAAAAGGAAATGGTTGCCAAAACCACAGTGGCTGTAAGCAAGTGATTACACCCAATGATGCTTTCATTTGCATTTTCCTGGTTAAAAGCTAATGCTAACTAGGCCTTGTACAACTCAAGATTTTTGATGTAATGCCAGATTTGCCCCAGACAGACACTTGGAGTGCTGATACTTAATACTGACAGCAACTCTCACCCTGACACACTTACTTTATCCTTCATATCTAGGAAAACGTCTTGTTTCATAGATCTTTGTAATATTGGTTCATAAATAATGACAAAATAAGAAACTTCCTAGGAATAAATGATACTGGTGAATGTTTAATGCATAAAAGGGCAGTGTCTGGTCTTTTATAGATCCCCTCACTGGCGTCCTAGGAGCAGCATCATTACATGAGAATGGCTCACAAAATGAAATATGCATATTCCCATTATGATGTGCTCATGTATTAATGAGAGGTCCTGTGAATAGTCTAGGAGCCTAATGTGAGAACCCCTGCTCAAAAAGAGGATAAATTGTATTGTGTTTCTAAAAGTACTCTCTGTTTAGTGTCTGTATGGAGTTGTGGGGCAGACCTTTCCTAGGCACAGGAGATGTTGGCATAAAGTAGAAACCGTATTCCACCATGTGGAGTGCGTTAGTCGCTACTGAGCAATCCCTGAATCCTCGGCTGGCTTGCAGAGGGGTTGGAGTTGGGGTCTCCAGACTGCAGCCGTTGAGGTGAGCACAGCAGTCTAGAGGGACATCTGGATACCAGAAGTCTCCTTCTTCAGTTTGAAGACAGCCAAATGAGCTTTTGTCCCTTAAAGTGGAAATTAGTGACAAGGGTACAAGTGATGGTTTCCGCCAGGTGAGGACTTGGTCTGGAAATGAGGTCTCTTGGAAAATGGATTGCCAAAACTCTTGAGGATCAGCTCAACTCTTGACACATGTTGACACTGAAACCTTAGCAGCGTGTGGTCTGGTGTATGGGATTTGCTTTGGTTTCTTTTGTGACTTGGGACATTGAATCTGAATCTGTGACCAGAGGCCACTTGATTAGCCAAGGGGATTCAATGGTAGGAAGGTAACTCTTGAACTCGTCAGGTCCTGGGAGCACTGTGTGCTAGACAGCTTCATCCAGCGCTAGTGAGAAGTAGGTTCTTACATGTAACTAAGATCTTTGGGGCAATGGGAGGTCCTGGGTATGTTTTCTTCCCTGCACTGTGCCAGCTGCGCCACGAAGGTTGGTTGAATACGTCAGCTGAAGATCTCACATGTGGCTATGTTGGTGCTAGGGCAGAAAATCTGCTATTGCTGGACGTAAATCATGCTTTGGATATTAGAAAGCATTTTCCTGCATGAAATAGGAAGAAGGATTATTTTACTGGCACGTTTTTCCTAGTTGTGTGCTGTGATCTGAGTTTGCTTCTTAAAGCAGCCCAGCTATGACTGTGTTTGTGTGGGTATTGTGTTGCGTTTGGGCTGTTTTCCCCTAATTTTTGCATATGTGGGATAGACTGGTTGTGGAAATGTGGCTGTTGTGTCTCGTAGGGCACTGTGCTGCTGAGTTTCTGGCTCAGCCTAGGCTACTTGAGGGTCTGCTTTCCGTAATTTTGTGTGGAGTTGGCTTATTGTACTCACCAGCTCTGGATGAGCTGAGAGGAATGCTTAACTCGTGCAGTGTAGACTCACCAAAAATGTTTTTGTTGGGGTGACTGTATCACCTGGAGCTCCTGGAGACAAAGAACACAGAGTCCTTGCAGTGCAGTTTTTCTTGTGCACATGGATTAAGGCATGGGTAGCAGAATAAACATGTCTCAGCTTAATGATCAGTCACCCTGGGCTGGGCTTGAGAGCCGAGTAATTAACAGGCTTGTTCTATTGTTGCTGTATAGAAAGTCCTTGTGATCAATAGGACCTGTCTGTTGGGCTGTGGTGTTCTGTTGTGCCGCCTGTACCATCACCCTCTTCCGACACAGAGCCTTTAGCTGCTAGTCCACATCTTGTCTACGTGCCTCCTGCTGTCTCCCGGGACCTCCAGAGCTCCGTGTGCGGCAGTGTCCTTTGGTGTGCCCTCCAGCACTGCTCGCTTCTGCTGCAGCGCTTTGCTGATGAGCGTGTTGTCGGATGAATCAGTGTTGCAGCAGTGTCACCTCCTTGCCTCGCCACCTCTCGTGCCACCTAATGCAGGATCTTCTGCTCCTCAGGCACTGCTGTTGGGGTGCCCTGTCTTGGGAGACAGGGCTCCGCTGTGACACTTGGAATGACTGGGAGATCACACTCCTGAGGTCAGGCTGCCTGCCTGGCTAAATCCTGTTTTAATTCCATCCCCGAGCGAAGCTGGCAAGTTGCCTGGTGAGTGGGTGTAAAGTGCAGGCTTCTCTGAACTGCCAAGCAGTCCTCTTTCTGTTTGCGCTGCGGACAAGAATGGGGTGTCTGCTATCCTGCTCTGTCAGCATCCTCGCATCTGTTGAAGCGAATCACTCTCTTACTGAAGATTGGATCTGGCTTAATTTAGAGGTAGAAGGGGAAAAGGACAAAAACCCAACCACTCTCTGCCAGTAGTTTTGCAGGATGAGGCTTGAGAGTTTAGAGGACCATAATGGCTATGTTTATGGAGAGTAGAAAATTTTATAGTCTTGAACTTCTGTTTAATGTTGGCTTCACTAGCTGAGTACCCCACTGTGCAGGTCACAGAAACATCTAGCAAATGCTGACCACTAAATATAGACCTCAGAGGAGTCATGGGCTTTTTTTAGAGGGAGTGGTCTTGTTGCATTTCTGAAATCATGATCACTGTTTTACTCATGCTGTGTGTAAAGCACATACCTGTGTTCCTCTCACGTGATTAGGATGTCATGGAAGAGCTGGCGACGTGGAAGCTAATAGCCTCTAAAGCTCCCGTGGAAGGTAGCATTACTCAGACTATAATGACAGATTAAGGAATGTTTCCCAGGAGTAATCAGAAACTGGTAGGCTGTTGTGTTCACAGTTTGACAGCACAGCTCTGGTAACGGCTGAGGTGCTAGTTGTGCTTCTCTTCTTGAAGCTCCATCAGTGTTTCCATTATGAAAATTTCCACGGTTTAAATCCTTGTGATGATTGAATGCATTTGCTTGGAGTGAGGAAAGCAAGGAGGTGGAGATTTGGAAGGTGGATGGGAAGAGGTGCCTCCTCATCAGTAGCTGCATTCAGATGGAGAACCACTGTTTGAATTTCTTTCAAATATTTATAGGTCCAAACCAAAGGCCAATTGAAAGATTTAATTTTGTGGCCGGACTAGATTTTACCATAAATTGTGAAACTGCAATAAAACTGTGTGTTTCAAAAGCTCATCTTAATGCTCAAGCTTGTGTAGAAAAATGAGGATACAGTTCACTTCCATGTGTCTTCCTTTTTCCTCTCCCTTTCCTACACCCCCTGCCTTCCCACCTGTTGATACCAACTGAAAAGCTTTTGCCCAACAGGCAGACTAGCGAACAACAAATGCAGGGTGGTGGTGGTGGGAACCTGAGCTGGATGGCTCTGGTTAGCTTTTCGGAAGCTCCTAGAGAAGCTGTGGTCTTCGGAAGCAGACGTGTCTTCCATGAGGCAGAGCAAGATACAGTGGGAAATGAGAAGGCAGCCACGGGGTGGTCAGCAGAGGTGGTGGTCTTTCATCTGCAGAGTCAAGGAGAGGTGGTTTTTGGTTTTGTTTTGTTTTCAAAATAAGTATGTACTTTTTTTCTGTTTGTTTTTTCTTTGGTTTGTTTGGTTTGGGTTTCTTTTGCTGTTACTCATGTTTGTGTAGCAATAGTAAATGGCAAACTTGATGGAAAGTGTGGTCTTCCAAGGCAATGTTTCTCAGGTACAGACCTAAACATTCTTTGCTTAAGAGAAGCCATCTTAATTGTCCTCAGATGTTATGGTTCTTCTCTGAGAAACTGAATACTAAATGTCCACAGCAGAATCCAGGGAATAGAGCTGTCAACAGATAGCTTTAGATCCTCTTTTGTGCTTAGGGTATAGCAAAGAGGTGCTTGAGCTGTGTGACGGCTCTTGCTTTATGACGTGCAGGTCTTAAATACCACCATAAACATAAAGAGATGCTCTCAAAATGCAAAGTGAGGATCTCAAAGCTGCATTTGTTTATTAAGGAAGGTTGTTTCAAGGGGGACTGATAGAAATTAATCAAATTCTGCATCACTGGTTGCTTCAGGCAGTGATGTTCTGTCTGGCTGTGGGAGCACCTGGCTTGTCTCCTAGCATCAGAATAACAGGAGGAATTAGGTCAGCTGAGCTGCTGTACTAGAGATCAACCAGACACTGTTGTTCCGGTGGGGGGGAGTGAAAGATGCAGAATTTTAAGTCATTAGAGATCCTATTTAGCAAAGTGTCTTACGTCTCCAGGAAGGGAATGCCTCCCAGCTGTCTCAGTACACACTGGTGGCCCAGAGTGAGAGCTGCTGGTGGGGTGGGATGGGACGGGACACCCTGGCTGGCAGCGGAGGGTGAGGTGGTGTTGGACAGGGCTGAGACATGGCCCTGTGGGGCTGATGCCTGAGTCTGCCGCACACAGGCTGTGTGGTTCCCACGCGTGCTGCTTAATGTCACGGTGCACACGGCCGGGCAGCTGGGCTGCTTTCTCTCTGGAGGCTGGGTCATGGGGGTTTCACTGATTTTTTTTTTTTCATTTAGTTGGCAATTGTAGTCAGCATCTTAAATACGTTAAAACATACTTGACTCTCTTTGTTTTTTTTTTTTTTTTAAATACTGCAAATTCAAGCCCACGATACTCAGGCTTCCAGTAATTGGATTTTTTTCCCCTCTTAAATTAAGACCATTTTTACTTGAAAGAAAACCCATGCTTTTTTTCTTTAAACTCCTTGTTAGAACACTTTTGTGCTGTGTGTTTGTTTTCTTAAATCTGGTAAATGAAGTATGAAATAAATGGATGTAAAAGAGAAGACTTGCAAAGGCCAGTCAGTCGTGCAGCTGCCATAGAAAACCCTGTGGAGGCTGGGCCTCTAATTTCCAGAGTTGCTTGGATAAAAACAACCCAAACTCCTGTAGGGTATCAGATTGTGTTTGGGATATACCGTTAAAAAAACCAAGCCATTTCCCAGCTTTATTAGTAGAACTACTTTAATTGGTTCTAAAATCAAACTTCCAGACTGAGTCACTTTGCTTGTATTTACACAATATGTCAATAAGAGAATGTCTCAGTGAGTATGTGATTAAAACTGAAATGTTCACTCTTGTAGCCTGCCTTATTGTCTGCCTTGACCCACAGCACTCCCGCACTACTCCTGCTCTTTGGGCAGCCTCATAAAATGCAGCTTTATGGTATGCAAGGATTTCATTCCAGTACATGTGACTGAGCTTAAGGTAATGGGGAATTCAACCTTAAGTGTTCATTTTATAATATGCCTGTGATACAGAAAGGAGATGAGAAATAAATAATACAGAAGAGCAAATCAGATCTTCAGTATTTTTATCAATGTTTTTAGAATTCTGAAGTTTCCTCTCTTGATAGCATTAACATAATGCATTGCCCTTTGCAAAAAGGAGCTTGCTTTTGTTTAAAGAAGCTTCTAGGTCTTATTCTGCCTGTTGGCAAAAGGGTAACTACTTCTTTCCATTCCGTGTCACAAAGTCCAAACTTTTTCAGGCTTCTGTTGCTCTCTTCCTCCACAGGCAGTCTCTTATCCTGCTGATGCCGATGTGACCTGCAGTGTGTGCTGTCAGGCAGTAACGCCTCCCTGAGAGCTGGCCGGTGCGGGGCACAAACTGGTGTGGGTGGTGCAGCATTTCCCCCAGATGAACACGACTGCTGTTAAGAAGTGGTTGCTTTTCTGCATCCCAGCAGCACGAGTTTAGTTTACTATGATAAACTAAGCTCTGAGCAAAACTTTAGTTTGCTCTGATGCTTGTCTTTGGTCTCGCCTTGAAGCTCCGTGACTTGTGGAACCTGCCACTTTGTCTCTATGCTCTTACTATGACATTAATCCTATATTTTGGTTTCTGTGGTTAAGGTCAGATGAAGCTCTCGACTTTGACTCTCTGTAGTGTGTTGCTCTGCAGAGGCCCAGTCTGCCTCCTGAGGAGAGTCATGCTTTCCTGTTTGAGCTCTCTGCAAGCGCTGTAGCCACCCGTCACCCAGCAAGTGTGTTGAATCTCAGGGCTTTGATCAAGGCCTGCCGTGAACTCGTGTGAAGCCAACAGCAGACTGCCCCGTCAGTGGGGCTGTGACAGGCACTGCAGCCTGTCACCGCCTGGAGGTAGAGGTGGAGAGGAGAAGAGACCTTGGTTTGAAGGAAGCTGCAGGCAGCTCATGTCCAGTGAAAGAGATGAAGTTTCTTCAGGTCACTTGAAGATCAAGCTGTCTTACCAGCTGGCCTACTATTCGTCTGTGGTGGTATGAGCTGCCTGGCAAACAGTAGCTCTGTGGACATGGCGTTGTCTTGTTTGTTTTTTTAAGTCACACAGTCAGACTTTAGGACTGTTGCCAGGGGGATGGGAAGTATATTCCCTCCCTTCCTGAAGCCCGTGTAGAACCAGAGGACAGCTTTCCTGCTGTTTTTAATCTGCCCTGAAGTATGACCTGTCCTGAAACAACTCATCTGTTTTTATAAGCAGAGAATACCGTAGTACCTGGAATAGGGTAACGCTGGCCTTTGGCATCATTGTTCTTCTGGTTCTATGGAAGTATACCCACTGCAAGGCGGGCCATAGACCACTTCTGTGCTACAGGGCTTCCCTTCTGCTTGCCCTGGGCATCTGCTGGTGCTCTGCATCCTGGAGTGAGCTGACAGGTCTGTAGGAAGCAGAATGCCCAGTGCAGAAGACTGGGCATCTCTGGGTCTTGCTTCTTATGCTTATTCCCTGGGATCTACATGAAAAAATTAGGAGCCCTCATTCTTTTGAGAAGTCAAATATCTGCTGACCATGGTAATAAAGCTTTCCAGTCAGTAGCACTAGTTTTTATTGTTGGACCTGGGTGTGCCAAAATGGGCAAAGATACTGGGTAGACTGTTGGATGATGGTGTTTGTTGCTTGTATATCATCTCCTGGACTGTGCTTATACGTGACTGCTACTGTAGCCCAAGATTTGTCACTTCCAGTATAGCCGCAGGAGGAAAGTGGCTGCTGGTTCCGTATAATGTGCTAATTCTCCTGGTGCAGGACCTTGCTGGCTACATGACGTGAATCCCCAAAGTCTGTCCTGAAATGTGCTGCTCTCTGGCTGTGAAGCTGTTTGTTTGAAGGGTTTGAGAAACATTTTGTGGTATTGCATGTCTGTATAGACAGGAGATTATACTGCAATGAATGAGTACTTTCCTCTTCTTTCTTCCTTTTCTTCCTTCATCCGAGTTAATTGTCTCTTGAATTGGAAACCTGCTTGAAATATTCCTGAGTTCCTCATTGGTATGGTTCAGAAGAAGTGAAGAGAGTGACAAGGGCCGGAGAACAGAGAAACACAATAGGCTCTGAGATGTGTTTTTCTTTTTACATGAGGTCAAAAGGCATGTGAATATCTTCTAGCTATTTGCTTTAGATCTGTTTTCCAAAGGGTGAGTATTGGTAGGTGCTCCCACAATTCAGATTGATGTTACTATTGTCTTTTATCTTGCTTCCATTCAAACAGTTTCGTCAGGAGACAATCCTTGCATAGCATGACGGTTTTCCTTTCCCTCTTTAGAGGTTAGCCTGCTCAAGCCAAGCTATGAGACAGAGTGAAATAATACCAAGAGATTTTACTGTTTGGAAAGCTTCTTCCCTCTTTTTAGAACCATGGGTTCTGTTTCCCAAGCCCAGCCAGCTTGGGAACTGCTGCCGTAGCTAGAGGCTTTACAGGTGCTGTTGGCCTAGGAATTGGTTTCTGTAAAGCAAAATTGTGTTTGTTACAGCTCGTGTTTGTGACTCCAGTGGCACTGTCAGAAAAGCAATGACTAGAGACCACAGGCCAAAAGTGCGCTGGCTCCATGAGATCCTACTGGCAAACAGGAGGATGGAGTGTGCTGTGGTTCTGCTGCAGTGAGTGAGGGAAATAGCATTAAAAAAAAAAAAAAACAAACCCACAAAACAACCCAGAGTGGAAAAGCTTAGCTTTCCATTGATGTTGAGTTTATCTTCCACTCTCAGACCCTCAGCTTTATTCTGGGCTTCTGTTGTGTTGGTACAATTGATGAGTCCTAGCCTCATTTACAGAGATCTGCATGCAGCAATTATCTTTGCTTGGCAGCTGCTCTGGGTGCTGTTTGAGACGCAGCGTTGAGCAGCACATTGTGAATGTCTTCTGAGGAACCTTTGCCATCAGAGGGAGGCTAACAAACAGGCGTTGGTACGCTGCTCTTCAGGAGAGTAACAAACCAGTTTTGAGGACTTGAGTCTGTAGGGCTCATCTCCTGTGGGTGGGAGGAGTCTTGTCAGTGATGTGGTGCTGAGCACATGGGCGTAGCAGTGGAGCTACATTCATCTTCAAGGCGTTCCTCCTGCATCCCCCAGTCTTCCTAGAAAAGAGGATTTGTGTGAGTTGGAAGCCATTCTTTGCTGGTTTTACCCCAGTGTCTTTTAGAACACTGGTCCCACACAGATTGGTGATAACACTGCACTGCTGAGAGAGTTTTGGAGTGTTGTGTAGTTAGACTGCAACTTTTTTCCCTTCCTAAACTCAGTGGCAGCCTAGGCGCTGGGGTAGAGTGCAGAGGAGGATTTCTCTAAGGAAGTTTCCTCTCGCGGACTTTTTAAGCTGTGGTAGAAGGATGACTAACTGTGGGTACACCCAGACATTTCCCTTTGGACACACCTAAACACACACTTTCCAAGAAGAGGATCATGCCACCTTCCAGTATGGGTGGAGAGAAAATTTAAAGGGAGACAGGACTGCTGGGTCTTGATATCTGTAACACCATCCCTCCGAGTGCCCCAGTGAGGCATTTTAACACAGCACTGTCCTGGGGTGATTTATGCTGTACTGCTAAATGAAGTTTCTTCATTTCTTTGTTCTCTGTTGGCAGATGTGTGTTATTTCTAGATGGTAGAGGCCGTTGCCTATTTTTACACTCAGTTAAATTATAACTTCATCGCTGGGGCCTCTGCCGCAAGAACTACGAGACAGGCAATGATACAGACTGATTATCAGCTTAATGTCTTTGGCAGAGGCCGTTTGGTGCTGTTGTGGAGCATGGTCAGGGTACTGCTGCACTTTGAGAGGAAAAGTTAAGGGGTTGCCTCTATGCTGTTCCCTTTGTCAAGCTTGTTTAATGACAGGATTAGCCTTGGCTGCACGGACAGGCACATGTGAGTAAGAGGTCCGGAGTAAATTATCTGTAGCTCTTCTTGGACATCAGCCTCTGCAGAAATACAACAAACTGTAATATTATTCTTGTTACTGATGTGGAAATGAGTGGGTTGGGCATTTGGTTTCTTTTCAGAGAGACTGGTAGCCTGCAAAATTTGGCTTGCAGTATTTTTTTCCTTGTTTTGTTAATGAACAAAACGTAAATACTGTGGAAGGATAAAAATGGAAAAGAAATAGTTTCTGCTGCTGAATCAACTTGAGGAAAGTCCATCAGCTCATTTGAGAAACCAGAAGTCTCCTTGGACAATTGTATGTGTTGTAACTCACTGTGGATACTGGCTGAAAGCTTTTCCCAAACAAGAGCTTGTTTCCAGGGCCCTCCCTGAAATGTTTAGTTTTGTTGACAAAATTCCTACAAGTCTCTATCTGGTAAGTGGGTCTTGAAATGCTGAAGCTGCAAATGTGGAAGTTGTGTCATCCCTGCTACAGGCATCTGCGGTCCGACAATACGCTTGCTAAATGTCCCTCCACTGCGGTGGGTGTGCATGCAGGAGGCTGGGGAGAGCTTCCCAGTAAGGCTTGTATGTTCAGAGGGTGCTGTGGCCAGCAAATGGTTGGGGTAGCCACCTACTTCTCTCCTAGAAACCTCTCAGGCATTGCCCTCTTATCTCTTCGCCCTGTGTTGGTGGGATAAAACCACCAACCACCAAGGTCACTTTGTCGAGCAGAGCATCTCCCTTGCCTGTGTCGGTCCTTATTTAACCCTAGTCACTGTACACTCTGGCTGCCAAAAATCAATGACTTGCTTGATGAGTTTTGTTTACAGAGTCTTTAAATAATGTACAGTGGAAAAACAACCAAACTGTACAGTGTACATTAGCTATTGGCCAATAACTTACAACAAATATATTTTGGACTTAGTCTGTGTAAGCTAAACTTCATTTTCTATATAGGCAATAATATATTAAGCTTCCCTGAACCCTGCTGGCCCTATACGTAGTAATGCATAGAGGCACTGAGCTGCAATGATCACAGCATGTTTAGACAAGAAGTGCCTCTGAAAAATGTCGCTGTGGCAGTGATGAGCTTGGTGTAGGCTGCAGAAACCACTTCAGGCACTTGCCCCATGCCCAGCGGTTGCTCCTTCAGGAGCTCTGCAGCTGCACTGCGCTTCTGGGGTATCCTCGTGTCTCCTGCTACGTCTGTGGCTGGAGTTCCAGAGAGGCGAGAGGCCTGGGGGTCTTTCCTAAACCTTGACCTTCCACTGCTCCTGCCAGGGACAGCAGGAGCTGGTGGGCTTTGAATGCTTCTGAAAACTTTCCCCTGGTGCTTCGTCAGGTGCAAAGCTTGTGACGATGCCTGGGGTTTGCTGCTTGCGCTGCTTCCCCAGGCTGGTGCTTCCAACCACAGACTGGTTTCCCACTTCATCTGAAGCGTGTGAAAGCGGATGACTTAATGTGTGCTGCATTTAAAGGCAGGGGTTGGAAAACGAGGCCTATTTAAAGTAGTACTCATCATGCAAGGAAATGCAGCAAACGCCTTCTTGAAGTATCACAGAAAATTGCTTTTTTGGACAAACAAGGAGACCTGCAAAAAGCTCAGCTGGCCTTGGCAGTGAGAAGAGCTGTAAGAGCTGGGGATGACCAGCTGTGGGGTCTGGTGCCTTGAGCCCCTCCGGGGGAAGGTGGATGCACGCAGCTGTAGCTTGAGGCTCTTAAATCACAGGTAGTTCAGCTTCTTCCCCCTTGCCTTCCTCCAACCAGTCTTCCAGCAGGCAGCTGGAAACTCAGGTGTCATGTTGTGAGGTCAAAAGAGGACTGCAGGAGAAATGATGGGAGCCGCTGAGGATTTGAGGTGTTGACAAAGGCAGTCAGTTTGGTACAGGCTTGACGGGAGGTAGAGTCCTGTGGGCAGACTGAGATGAAAGGGGCTGAGAGCAGATGGTGGAGACTGCTTGGAAGCTAGAAGGCTGGTAGGGTGGATGCTGGGGCTTCTTGAAATTGTAGTCGAGCTCGGAAGAGGAATCAGGGTGGCAGGTGTCTAAACAGCCTGTAAGTAAAGATGTGCTGCCCTGGAGCTATGGAAATGGAGTGAAGTCCCTTGTTCTGCAGCTGCTTTCAGAGCTTCTCCACTCACCCAGGCGATTGCTGCCTGCACTTGTCCAGGACTGGCCCTTGACTTCTAGCATACAGGCTTCTCTGTAGCAGGTCTGCTTCTGTCTGACTTCTGCTTCAACGAGAGGGTTTAGAGTCATTCACCCTTCTGGGTCTATCCAGGGTTGAAACATCTGGCTGTTCTCATGCTTGTTCTCTGCTGGTGGTTGGGCAGCTCTGCTGAACAAATGCTCAGCAGCCACTGGTGCCAGTGTGTGTGGTGCACGGCCACCAAAGTTCCTAACATGGTTCCATGGTGCTGGATGTTTGTGGGGCACTTCTCTGCAGTATGCTGTGCTTGTACAGGGTATGTAATGCCTTGGATGTGCTCCCTAAGGCCGGGGGGCCTGTGGAGAAGATCAGCAAAGGTGGGAGTAAACTTTCCAGATTGGAAGAAGCATCACAACGTAGCACCTGGTAGCAAATTTGGCCTGGAGTTTGCTGATGTTGACCCCCATGATAATCCAGAAAGCTTTAACCACACGATAATAGTACTCTGTTAATGTATGTGTAGAAATTCATTGGTCAATGATGCATTTTTGACCCAAGATCTGTCCTTTTTGCCCTCAAATCAAAGGTGGCATTTTTCAGCTGTGGGGTTGAATTGCAGGTCCCAAAGTTGCGTGGCTCTTATCTCGCTGTTCAGACTAGCACTGTTCATGTGGGCATAGCTGCTATAAAGGGCCAAGTTAAATGTGGAAATGATTAAGGTTCTAAGATAGCAGCATGCCAGCATCTTGTTGTGTGCCGCTGTTAATCCCAAGAGCCTGAAAGGAACATGAAGGCTCAAGCCACAGTACAGGAGATATGCTTGGTTAAACAGATGCGCACTCAGAGGGGAATAACATGCTTAAATACCTGGTGCTTTCAAAGTAAGCAATCTTCCAGGAATTAACCTGTAATGAAGTTTTTACCATCTCTTCAGTTGGAACCATAACAGAGCACAATTTAGCTGTTAAGAAGGAAATGCAGCAGTTGTAAAGTGTGTGAAATATTTCAACGCATAAATCTTTTATTTTTCCCTTTTTGTCTTTCCCCAGGAACTGGCAAACTCTGTCTACTTGGTTATGGAGGTGAGTGTGTGTCCTTTTTTTGTTGTTGTTGTTTTTTTTAAAAAAAAAAACAACCTTCCAGCTTGTTACACAAGTAGCCCTTTCTGCTCAGTCTCACCTGTGATGCTTTTGCTAATCTAATCTGCAGCTGCATGCCTTTGAGAACTGGAGCAGTATGGGTGAAGATAGCAGCCAGGGGGAATTTTTTATATTGCCGCTGTCAGAAGGTCATGCTGGCACAGGTTTAATCAGTCAGACATCTTACCTCGAGGGTCAGATGGGTGTTACTGGGTAGGATGTGCTCCAGAGATACATGGAAAGTAAATTTTTCTCCACACAGCTTGGCTGCAAAGCTTTTGGAAGTTTTCTTTCCTCTGCAGTCCTCGCTCTGAGGTCTTGTTGGTTTTCCCTAATGATATGGAATGTGACGCAGGGAATTTCAGTGTTCAGCTGCAGCTGCTCCCAGGCTTTCCTCAGCCAGCTTTCTGGTGGTGTCTCCAGTGGTGACCCTTCTGCTCTGTTCTGGGTCTGTCTCTGATGTGCATGTACACGGCTGTGCGCACACGCGAGAGCTGGTTAATGCTTGTGAATCATAATGCAATGTAATGTGTTGGGGAAATGGGACAGAACAGGAACCTACTGGAATGGGGTTTTCCCTGCCAACTTCTGAATGCATATTTTGACACGTGATTATTTATGTTTAAATACTATGATAAGCCTGCCATCCTAGTGAAGCTTACTATTTATTTTTTGCCTTTTTTTTTTAATCTTTCGTTTGCCTTGCATTTACTGAGCTTTCTGTTCTGTTTGCAGTACTGTAATGGTGGTGACCTGGCAGACTATCTTCACAGTAAGTAGAACAATATGGACAATATCTTCAGTATTCAGAAGAAAACACTGACCATTCTAGCTCATTACAGTTGCTGGGGTTTGTGGAAGATCTAAGTAAGCAGATGGTCTATCTTTTTGTTTTTTAATTCCTGCAAAACAAACAGAGTATCACTGCTCCTCGTCTAAGAGGTTCGACCTTGATAATTGTTTGAAAACTGAGAATCCATGACAATAAATGCTAGTTTTGTAGTCTTTCCTATGGAGGTCAGTAGTGACTGTCAGTAGTTACGCAGTTTAGTTAGAATGGCCTTATAGATTAAACATATTTTAACACTGCTAGGGACATGGTTTGTCTTTTTCTTGGTCACTGGAAAAAGTTATTTGTACTGAACTCTTGCAGTTCTGTAGGGCTGGATTAAAATAAGATCCCAACAGTATATTTTGCTTTCTTTAAGTTTTCCCCTAATGGTGCCCCCACATCTAGGATGGAACAAATTTTTCTTCAGCGTTTTGAGGGTGACTGGTCTAGCCGGTAGTGTTGTGAGGGTGATGACAGCTACTGACTTTTGGGTCTTGTGGAGAATATAGCACTGGTATCAGTGACTGTGGTGCCTTGAACCTTTTGGTGAGACTGAACTGTGTCTTTGCCATCAAGCTGAGTGAAACATGCTTTGCGTGTTATCCATTGACGCTGCTGGGATGCAGGCTTCAGTCTCCCAAGCTATTTTTCAGTACAGCCCGCTGCACAGGATCATGGCCTGTGTGAAAATCACATTGCACTCCCGTACCTAAGCGGTAGGGGAATAACATGTTTAACAAGTTGCTTAGCTGCAGTCAGACGCAGCACTTATTTTCTGTTGGCCTGACTGTATTTTTTTTTTTTCTTTAAAGTAGCTTTCTTGTTGTTTTGCATGTTAAGATTACCAAATGTGAAGAGACAATTTTAATCTCATTTCTTGTGTGGCTCTGGGTCATGGTTAAACAAAGTTTGTTCACATTGTTCAAATTAAAAGCTAGTCAGCTGGATAATACTTCAGGCTCCTTATCTGAGGTACATGATGCCTGGAAATGGCAAAAATTGAAGGATTAAAAGCTAAATTTACATTTGCCCTGCAGCTAGTGTTGGTATCCCTAGAACGATTATTTGGGACTTGATGCTAGTATGTTGCACTCTGAATAGAGGGTAATGAATTAATGTTTGTGGACTTTAATTTCCAGAAAGGATTTAGTACTTGAAGGAGAATGAAGGAATGTTCTACCTTTCATGTGTTTTGTTTGTTTAAAACGTGAGTGAGAGAGAAGTGACAGGCTTTTTTTTTTTTTTTTTTAAATCCAGGTTTAGTGTGCTTTGTCTGAGATAAGTGGTGGTGTTTTGCATCCATTGGGTATTGCTGTGCTTTAAAAGGAGCATCTGTGGTGGTGGTGAAACCTTGTTATGAATACCAAGTGAAAAGATTTTTGTATTTGATACCTTCTTTTTCTCCTTGAATACGAGTGCAAATTTTAATGACATGCTTTTAAAAAGTCTTCAAACTTCAGTTTTACCCATGCGTAGGCTTTGAAAGCTAAAGTTTTCAGCTTTCATACATGTGAAATGAAGGTTCATGTTAAAGCACCGGACTATGTGCTGTTGACAAAGCTATGTATGTAAATAAGAACACAGCTTCTGGCCAAATGATTTATAGAAACATGGGTTCATAGAAAATCTTCCTGTTGATACTACTGCTTATATGTGTATGTTGTCATCTTCTCCCTCTCACCACCCCACCAAAAAAAAACGTGAAGCATACTGTGCAATTAGCTAGGCTATTAATACAGATCATTTCCTTGTTTATCAAATGAGACTTCTCAGGAAATTGGTGGCTAGTTTGAGAAAGGGAAAATGAATTGTATTTTCCAAATAAAATCCAGTTGTACCCCAGTTTGGTTGGTTTGAGTGTTACCTGGGGTAAGGTTTGATCCTTCTTTGCCTGAGTTAATTTGAAAATGTTACTTTTAGCTCTGTTTTTACCAATAAAATATTTTACCTTGACAACTGTAAAGAGCAGCTGCTGTGACTGGGAAATCGGTGCTTACTTTTATTTTAACTCTGACCATCTGTGTGCTGGTTGCCAGTAAAGAAAACCCAGGAGGCACAGAGTTCCAGAGGGAGCAGTCAGTAAGGGACTGCAGCAAGAAAGGTAGTTACTGCCATCACTGTGGCAGAGGTCTGGGTCTTCCAGATCCCAGAGCCTAGATACAAGTGTCAGCTTTTGCATCATGTGCCTTTTTCCATTCCACTGCATGTGCCTGTGGGGTATCTCCTCTCCCAGCTTCTGCAGGTGCTCAGGGTGCTTTTGACAACAATTTTTTTTCCTGAAAGCTCATCTTGGAAGGTTCAGGTTTCTTCCAGGGTATTTCACTGGTGTGCAGGAGGCTCATCTCTATTGAGCGGTTATTGTGCTGCTTCAGTTATTTTAATAATTGTGTGACGGTATTTAATTGCAGCATCTACTTTCCCATTGACTCCTCAGACGTTTTTGCTGGTAGTTCCTGTAATGCTTATGCAAGCCGCGCATGCAAATCCCCTGTTTCTCATTGAACTAGATGCTTGTAAGCTTCCCAATCCATTCTGCCCTCTAATTACAAGCATTTGGCAATATGGTAATTATGTGTTGAATCCAAAGGCACTCTAATTCTCCTTGTCTTCATAACTGGAAGACGTGCATATGTGCACGTTTCAATGCAATATGAGTTTTGGCTGGGTTACGCTGTCGGTCAGCCCCGACTCTTTGACACAACCCAAAGTTGTGTGTGTTCTGATGAGCATAGCTTCTGTGGTGGTGTTCTTTGATGGTACGAAGTGATTTCCCTTCTGGTAGATCTGTGGATGTTGCTTTCATTTGAAGCCCATCATAGGGTGTGTTTTGAGCTGAGAGTGGCAGATTGCTGCTGTGTGTGGTAGAGCTGTGGGAAGCGTTACAAAAGTGACTGTCTGCAGTCACAGGAATAACTAGAATTCTGTGGCCTTGGGTACTCAGGAGGTCAGAGCAGGCTGATCTAAAATTTCTTCTTGAATTCTGTGAATTGGCATTGACACAGGCTGTTACGGACAGTTCCTAAGTGTGTATTTATGACCTTCCTTAAAGCTGCTTCTTGGAGAGCACATCCCTGTGAAGAAAACTTTGTGTCAGAGCAGGGCATTTCTTGGTTTAACCGTGACACGTGCAAGGAGCTGTGATCTTCTAATTCATCCCAAGTGGTCTGGGGACCCTGTTCCAAACAAGGGGCGTGAGGCACTGCTGTGTAACTTTTCACCCTCTACAGCTAGATAATTAGGTCTAGTCTTATCATAGATATTCTTATCTGGAATAAGCCTTCTGACTTGTACAGAAGACCACAGGAGTTTTGCTGGCCACGCTCTGCATGGGTGGAGCTGGGGGCATTACAAGATGGGCCCCAAATAAATCAGCTTGGATTCGGATTGGGCCCATGTTAAAGAGAAACTTGTGGCACCTGTGGGTAAGAGGAGAAGTTCTTTTTCCTAAATAACTTTTCCAAAACGGTGTTGTTGTGTAACATCAGCGGGTGTACTCCAATGCATCTACCCTCGGATCAGCTGACAAGGGCTGTGCGCTACAGTTTACCCAACAGGTTGAACATCTCAGCACAGGCTAACCAGGGCAATTTTTAGGTGGTTTCATCCTTTTCCTATGCCTCAAGAGCTACGAGGCACGCAGGCCCCGCGCTGACCCACAGTAAATATTTGCTGTGATCTACTGACCTGTGTAGCCGCCGTTCCCAAGGCAGTAAGCTGAGTGCTTCGTCACTGAAGTGGAGCCCATGAAAATAAACACAGGGATATTATTACTTCTCAGTAATGGCAAAGTAAGGCTTGTGAAACAGCGTTCTCTGTAAGAACGTGTTGCTGACCACAGACCTCCATGGGGATGCCCAGACTTCAGTGCAGGCTTAGTGTTTTGCCAGCAGCTTTCTGGTGAAGATGAGAGATGTTTCCTTTCTACAGGGACAGAAGTACAAGTTCCCTATTTGGGATGTAGCAGGGAAAGTGAGTTGTTTTCTCTGCATGTTTTGTGTTTTTTTTTTTTTTTTTTTTTTTTTGGTGGCACCTAAATGGAATGAGTCTTCTGTATCTTCTCCATCCCTCTGCCGATGGTAGCTGGTTTAGAAGATCTTTTGTGGACCAATATCCTGAGGTTGCTGAAAGTGTCAGTTGTATTTATGTGTCTCTCCTTCAGCTGGAGATTGCTGCTGTCACACAGTAGACTGATGGGCTAAATATGAGAGATAAGGACTTTCATTTTCCTGTGTTACAGCTTGTTTGTTCTTGGAGGGAGGTAAAAGGGTATGCCCCTACACTCCACAAACAACTGACTGTCCCTCTGTGTTACTGAGGGCAGCGTATCAATTTTGCAGTCCTACCTTGCTGTGCTACCTGGATTTGTGAGATTTAATGCTGCCAGAGGACCCAGCAGACCTCTTGTCTAATTTTGCTATGCTGTAACATGGTAGCTCCACTATGCCACAGCAATTGCACTGGGGGAATCTGTCCACAGGCTCAGGATACCAGCTCAGATTCTGTGTGTCGCAGGAAAACAGTACCTTTGCAGGGCCGAGAGCTTTGTACAGACTTCTGTGAAGTCGAAAAGCTTAAACTCTGCAGAAATTAGTAGCTTAGGGGCCCTGTTTTTCTTTGGGTGAATGGATTTTTCTGACCTTGGTAGCAATGTTGTTGTTTTCAGTATAAAGGGTTGGAGCCCACATTAGGGAGGTTTAGCTCGTTTGCTGAAGGATGGTGGCCAGCGCTGTCTTAGCCTTATAGCCACTGAATTATATAGAGGAGAGGGTAACGCCTTAAAGATGTGGCATGCTCTTGGGACTGCAGGCCAGAACAAGGCTCTCAGCAGCACAGTTTCTCTGCGAGAGGCAGAGTGTGTTTAGCCAGGAGTTTGTAATTGTCTGCTAGCTTAATATTAACTGCCAAGTTTCAGGTCTTGCTTCGTGTTTGGGGGAAGATGAGACAGCCTGTCTCTTCCTGGGCCTGAGCTGAATTGGGCAAAAAAACTTCGGAATTCCTGTTGTTTTATTTAAAGGTGGGGCTTTAACTATTCCTGAATAGATTTCCTTGAATAGGAATTGCAGAAATGTCACAGAGACATTTTGTTGGTGGGAAGATTGAGCATAGCTAAAATGCTGGATTTTTAATAGACGGAAAACAGTACAGGACTAAGTACACTGGTATATTTCAGCAGGAGGTCAGGGAAAGCCTTGTTAAAGATGAGGCAGTGCTTTCTTCAGAAGGTACAAGTGGGTTTGGAAGACTTGTATCTGAGCTGCCTCTTAATATCCTTAAAATCCCTTCACAGAATCTTCCCCTCCTTGCAGAGGAGTCTCTTGAATTCCAGCTGAGTGCCAGTTCATGAGCAAAAAGGCCCAGTAAGGGGAGAGAAACTCTTAGGTACATGTGCAGTGGTCTCACGTGTCTGAGTCCTGGGCCAGCTGATAGCCCTGGTGACATTTTAGCTCTGCTTGTGCCTCCTCCTAGAAAAGTGAGGTTTGGGAGTGGTGGGAATTTATTTTCTATTCTAAGTGCTGTTTAACTTATCTGTGTCCCTTGCTGTTTCCCGTGCACGTATTTTAAAAGTTAGGTTTTTAATTTCCTGTGTTGTGTTAAAGCTGTGTGCAACCTCATCTGTGTTTTAATAAGGATTCCTCCCTTCTAGCTGACTAGGTAGAGTAGCATTTTGAAACTCCTGCCAGCTTGTTTTAATCTCTTACTAGAGAACAGCTGGAAAAACACTAATGAATTCCCAAGTAATTTACAGGGACCTTTTACAAAAGAAATTATTTTATTCAAGTGGAATGGTGCTTGCTTTGAGCCTGACTTGCTTGGGCCAGCCAGCACTGTTGGTCCTGGTGTTTGTTCAGCAGGCTGCCCCCAGCTTTGGCAAGGGTTTCATACATATAGTTCTTAAAATAATGAGAGCTAATGTCACATCACTCTGATAAAAAGAGCCAGTTGAACGTTATTTTAATCCCTTCAATATTTATTTTCACACCACTGTTCTTGGGAAGCCTGTATCTCAGGAGAGTGCAGTTCAGAACTTCCATATTTGCAGATTTTGATTACTAATACTGTTTTAGGGAAAAAAAATGCGCTTATGAAAGCATTCTGAGGCAGTCTTCCTGCTCTTTCCTACCTCCTGATGCAAGATGGAGGATGTCAGATGGCAGTTAGCAGGGCCCATCTGGTAGGGGTATGTTGTTAGGTGTTGGACTGTGGTTCATCCTAGCAGTGGCTGTGGCATTAGAATTATGGTTTGGTCCAGTGGGTGATGATGCACAAGGGTTGGGTCTACACTTGGACTCGTACCCTGAAGTTACAGATCCCTGCTGGTCACGTACCCTGACTCTGAACTTAACCTACCAACCCTTTCCAGGCCCAGCCCGGGCCTTAATGATTCCTGCAGACGTAAATTCTAATCCTACCTGCCTTTCCTCTTGTCTCCAGGTTTAGATGTAGTCTTTGTGATAAAGCTCTGCATTTATTGACCATAGCTGAAAGGTAGTGACCACAGGCCCTGCCTAGTGCTCGCCTAGAGCTGGCTGGCAGCTTTTGCTGAGGGAAGCCCTAAACCTCACCAAATGGCACTTTTTTGGACCCAGCTGGTAACCCAGTTTTAGCTCCTGCCACTGGCCTGAGCTCATCATGGGAGACTTGGGGCTGAAAACAGCTGTGACCACAGCATAAGATGGGAATGCAAACACTCTCCCTTGTTGCATGTGGGAATCATTCAGAAATAGTGTGTGGAGAAAAAACTCCATACATGGAAAAAAAAATGCCAAATTATGGCTAATTGCTGTGGACAACTTGCCCTCTGGGCTCTTCAGAGAACTGGCATTGTAATTTTTTCATCTGTGGTTGTTTTGTTTTTTTTTTTCTCTTCCCTAGCTATGCGGACACTCAGTGAAGACACCATCAGGCTCTTTCTCCAGCAGATAGCAGGTGCCATGAAAATGCTGCACAGCAAAGGCATCATCCATCGGGACCTGAAACCACAGAATATCCTCCTTTCCTATGCGGGAGGCAGGAAATCAAATCCCAACAATATTCGCATAAAGATCGGTAAGACCCCGCTACAAAGGTCTCCATAAGCGCTCTCAGGAGCGTTTGGTGACGGAATCATGGCAAGACTCAGTCTTTCTTCGGGGAACTGTCTAGGGGGAGGAAAGAATTGCTGCACTTCTTAAAATGCCCTAATGTTTTTCATCTTAGTTCCTCTGCTGGACATAACCATTAGCTGTCTCCAGGCAGGAGGAGCAAGAGCTTTCAGCTCTGCCAGGCCAAAAGAAATTGGGCAGGCCTTGCTCCACTGCCTCCCTTGGTAAAAACAAATACCAGCCTGCCCTAATTGGCTTGTAATCTCCAGGTTTACCAAGAAATGAGCAGCTGTTGTGACTTTTTGTCTTCAACTGTTTAAAAGAATTCAGGTAAATTTTGCTGTCTTAAGGCCTGAAGCTAGCTGCTGTCCTGAAAGCAGGTGTTTCCACAGTCCCAGTTAGAGGCGGGCTTCTCGGCTGCACCTTGAAGAAATTAATTTTTTGCACATTAGTCAAGTGGCATAGATAGACCAGTAGCTAGGACAAATGCTCCAGTAATCCCGTTACAGAGCGCATGTATTCCCTGTTGTCCCTCAGAAATGAGCGCTGGATGATACTGTCCTCAACACCGAGGGTAGTATTGGTGACTTTGGATTATGTTACAGTTCACAAGCTGAAGCTAACACAAATTAGATAAAACTGTTCCTCACCTGGACCCTGTGCTGTGGAGACAGTGTTAATGCTTTCATTCAGATGAGAAATGGGGTCCAGTGGAAAAGTTTGAAGCGTTGCTGCCCATTTGGCTGACGTGTTTTTTTTGTGAAGCGCAGAGTTACCTGGAAGGTGGAAGTGACCAGGAGCCACAGATGCAGGCAGGAGGGCTGCGGGCATGGCTGCTTTTGCATGTGATGCACCCTGCAACCCCTCCATCCCATGGCCCAGGGAATAGCTCGCCATACCAAGTCATTAAGTGACAGATGACAGTGTAAACAGCTGTGTCAATCTCCCAGCTTGAAATATCTGGTAACCTTGAGAGAACCTCTAAGTATCATATGATCAGGTGCTGAGTAACCTGCAGAGATAATTCATCTTGGTATTCCTTGTCCCTGGCTTTTCTAGCCACCAGGTGTCTGTCTTTGTGCTGAGGGTTAGCGCTGTTGAAACTCTTCTAAAGGAACAGAGCAAGACTGTTTTCAGTAGGACTGGTCTAGAAATGTGGGTGGTGGTGAGTAGTGGTTTCTCTTGGATGTCTGTTGCACTGCAGCCTTTTCAATGGAGGGGAACTTTCAGTTCCCCAAATTAAAAGTTGAGGTAGCAGCAGATGAACTAGCTAGTATGAACTGGCACGCTCTTACTGAAGTTGAGAGCTTTACCAGCTTCCAGCAGCTGACATTTTGGAGCACAGGCAAATGGGTACAGGAAGTGACTGTTGATCTCTGAAAAAAGGATTGGAGTTTGTTCTTCTGAATACTTTTGGGGTTTTTGTGGCTTGCTCTATCCTTTTCTAGTGTCTGTAGTGTGCATTAATAACCAGCACAAGGATGTTACTGCTCGGAGAGACCTATCAAAGTCTTGTTAAGGTGGGGTACATCACTTGCTGGGAAGATTCATGGGAAGTGAAAGAAAGTAGGGGGAATGAACAGGGGAGGGTGCAGGCTCTCGAGAACTGGTGTCTGATCCTGACCTACCTCTCTGTTTCTATTTGTAGCTGACTTTGGGTTTGCCCGGTATCTGCAGAATAATATGATGGCAGCAACATTGTGTGGTTCACCAATGTATATGGTAAGTGTGTTTTGCCTACAGGTTTTTCTGTATTTTCTTGCTTTGCCCCCCAGAAGCAAGGCTTTGTTTTTTGCTAGTCTTTCCCCCAAAGATGAAATTTTACTTGCTTGTCTGAATCCAGCTGTTACACAGGGAGACTTCATAAAGTTCTAGCTGCTGGTAGTGTTGGACAACAGGTGCCTGTGTTGTCATCTAACTTTCAGGTGAGCTGTTGATAAATAAAACTGAACAAAACAGAGTATTGATTGCTGTCTGCTCCCAGAAATGGCATCTTCCAGAGGGGACCAGGGCCTCTCCACTGAAGGCATTGGGAAATTAAGTCTATATCTGCTCCTGTAAGCAAAGAAACAGCAAGGGAGAGTGAAGGCTGGGATGATATTTCACACATCTGGCTATATTGAGGTGTTGCCTCCTTGGAGAGGAGCCTCAGTAAATCACTGCTTCAGCAGGCCCTTTGGAGACCGAGTGGTTCTGCAAGCCTGCTGTCACCTCAGGCTTTGCAGTCCATTTTTGCTAAGGGCACAGCATCAGGATCAAGGTCCCTTTTTAACAGCAATTTTGTAAAATCTCCCACTGTTTTTAGCTCTTTGGTCTTGCGAAATCCCTTCAGAGTTATGGCCCTGTGCAGGCAGAGATTTTGCTGTGCTGGCTAACTTACTCCTAAGTGTGCTGTGCTGTACAACGCAGCAGATGGGTGTAAACAGCGCTCGCCTGCTTCTGTTTGCGATTTGTTTTGTGCGTTCCTGCTTCCTAACCCTCTTTGCCCCACTAATTCTTTCACCAAACCAGCTGCCTCCAGGATGACTTCTTAGTTTGTGAAACAGATGTGTTTACATAAAAAACCCCAAACAAACACAAAAACCCTAATCCCTTTCCCTGTCCTTGTACTTTCCATTCTGGGACCAGAATGTGAGGAGGTGATCTCTTGTATGTGCTCATGGTAGCAGTCAGGATCTCGGTGTCACATCAAGTCAGTGAAATTAAAAATGACAAAACCAGGCCAGAAATGAAAATGTCAAAGCCAGCCACGTAATAGTTCCTGGGGATGTGGATGTCTGAGCTCAAAGTAAAATGATGATGTGGATCAGTTTAGGTTTAATTTTTTTACAAGTGCTCTGGGGGCAGTAAGGCACCTGATTTTGAACATGGCCTAATCCACTCTTAAGTTTTGGGTTTTTTTTTGTCTGTACTCCTTGGGCAGAGCTAGGGTGGACTGTGCTGCACTGCACAGGCGTAGCATATTTGGTAGTCTGTTCCACAGTACTAACTCAAGAAAAACAGACTTCCTCTCTCTCCCTTTTTCTGAAGCCTGATGTTTATTTGAGCTATGCTATATGTGAAGATGATGTAACTTTTTTCTCCTGTGAGAGTTTCCTGAATTGTCTATTTTTAGTGATACTTTTTCTTTTGGCGTGTCTTGTGAAAGTAAATGAAAACACCCAGCTTATTTTTTTGAAAGGGCTGGAGGAAGCTAGTGGTGACCTTTTTTCTGTTTTATTTTTTTATTTTAAACAACTCTGGACATTACAAAGGACCTCAATGTTTCATATTGTTTTCTGTTTATGGATGGATTTGAAGGAAGATGACTGGGGAGGGTTCAGTTGGGACTTAGGGGGCGTTTGAAGTCTGTCCCTACTGCTATTGTGGATCACGTGTGGTAGCCCTGGGAAAGCCTGCAGGTGAGGCAGGCCCTTATTCCCTGCTTTAGCTTGCAGCCCATTGCTGCTCTTTTCATTTTGCTCTTTTTAAAAAGAAGGGTATTTTACCCACACTAGAATGAGCTTTCTGTCTGATATGATCCATGTCATGTGAGACTTGAAACCTCCTTGTGCAGTTCTTGTCCTGCTTCCTTGGCTTTACTTGGTGTCATGCCTGCTTCCCTTGTGGACAGGAGCTCGGTCTATTCCTAACTTGTTTGCTGCCATTTCTTTTGGCCGTTATATTTGGCCTTTACTCCTAACAGAGCTAGAAAATTGATCCTGTTCCATGCTGGCAGCACTGTGATGAAATCTGTTGTTATAAACACGTGGGATTAGCAAGACTGCCCTTCTGTCCCGCTGCTGCTGCTTCTAAGGCACGCTGCCTCCTGAGCCATGGGGCTTTGTGGGCTTGCACCGTCTCCAGCTTCTGGAACAAGCCCGGGAGGGAGCAACCAAGGGCATGGTGTGACATTAGAAACCAGAGTCTGAAGCACAGCAGGGCTCAAGCTGTTGGACTGAAACGCACAGATCTGCCTTTGAACCCAAACTGTGACCTTGGCAGCAGGAGCAGGCTCTGGAGCAGAATTAATATGCTGCCATCTTAGGCTAAATGAGGAAAGTGCCGAAGTGATGCAGATCAGGATGGAGGCTGAAGCGTACCTGTGCAGCATGAGCCTTTGCTTTTCTTGATCACTTACCTGTTACTTTCTTTGCTTTAGAAGGTCTGTCCATGCTATTTCAGTGAGGCTTCTTCTGAGCACAGGTGGATTCAGCAGAAGATGGTACGCTTAGAAGGGAAAGTACTGAGTTTGCCCAAAGCAGCAAAACAGCTTCTGGTATTTTTCTTGTCTGAGTGAAAGTCTCTGCTTCTCCCGCTTAGGCAGGGAATTGGCCCTTTCAAGGTTGTGTTACAGTCATCTTGGGAGCAAACCTTCTATGGTTATTGGGGAATCTAGCTCGGGGGGTTTTAAAGCGTAATAGCAACTTCTGTTACTTTCTTGCAGCTGCCAAAAAAAACCCCAAAGCTACAACTTTCTTATAAAACAGATTTCTGTTCTCTCCCCAAAAAGGCACCAGAAGTCATTATGTCTCAACACTATGATGCCAAAGCTGACCTCTGGAGTATAGGAACCATCATTTATCAGTGTTTGACGGGAAAGGCTCCTTTTCAGGTGAGTTGCTTAGATCTAATGTTTCTGACTCTCTTGCTTTTTTTCTTTTTTTCCTTTTAATCCCCTTAACCTTAAGGCTTCTGTCATCTCTAACATTAACTCCCATAGACCCAGACTCGTGGACGTCTGGCTGTCCAACACCTTGACAATGTGGTGCTTTATATGTTGTAATGCTGGATGTATTAGTAAATATGACTCCCTTTCTCTGGGTTGTATCTCAGTGAAATGTATTTCCTGGTTAGAAATCCTTAGGAAGGGTCATCTCTTCAGAAATTACCATGAATCAGTTAAAGCAGTGTTGTTTTTTCCAAGCCCACGCTTAAAAAAAATCAGTTTCTGTTTGCAACTGTACTCGGTGTGTAATTTATAATTATAATTCTGTTGGGTATGGAAGGACAATAAGGAAGATTGTAATTGCAACTTAATGTTTGGGATGATTTGGTGATAACTGGTGTGTTGCAGCTAAATTGACTTTGTTTTTAGAGCAGTTTAGTATGATCTTATCAAAAGGATCTTATCTGTCATCTCACAGCAATCCCTTTCAGTCTGAAATGTTTATGTTCCTCAAGTCCAAACCCCTCCAAATATAACACAGTCCAGTAAAACTCCACCCTGTAATTTATACCATAACTTCTGCATGAGCTGGAGCATATCTTTTGTGAAAGGTATTATCTTATTTTAAATTTTTGAATTATGGAGAATTCATCACAGCCTTATGCAAGTTGCTTCAGGATTATTTCACGTATTTTAAAGCTTATATATAGCTGGAGTTCATCTAGACTTGGTGCATTTTTCTTGTTCCCAGTCATTAGTGTCCCACACTGTATTACTCTTCCTCTGTGCTGGATGAAATCTGCAGACTCTCCCTTGCAACCACTAAAGTCCTGTACTTGTCAGTTTTTTTTCCTTGCTGTCTTACAGCATAGCAGAGAGATGCTTGAGTTGCTGATACTTCTTTGCTTCTCTAATGTGTGAGCTCTGTAGAGCTCATCTCTAATCTATGGGACAAGACCAAACCTCAAATTGGCATACTGGGGGGTCAGCTGATACAAACTCTTCAGCTTCTTAGATCAGTTAGGGCAAATATGAACTGTGGCCCTCTTTTTCTCACCTTCTGACATCTCTTTACCCTNAAAAAGAACAACCAAAAGCGAACAACCCAAACACAAGTCAGGTGAGGTTGGGGTGGAATCTGCTCCCGTAACAAGACAAATTTTATCAGCTGCAGGACCTTCTGAGCTTTAGTTCCACAGCTCTTTAGAATTTCACACAAGACCTTGAATGTTTGTACAGTTACATCATCAGGAAGGATAAAGTGAATTCTGAATGTGTTGCAGGAAAGAGTGGGCAAATACAGAAGTAAGCTAATGGTATGTTTTGGGTTTGTCTAGAGCCAAGAACACTTTTCTCCTTCAGGGTAATTTTTTCCCTGCTGCTGTGAGAATCTTCCATTCCAGTGCTTTATATTCTGTCCAGCAGCTTGCTCTGTATTTAGAGCAAGACTTCACTTTCTTTGCATGTTTCTTTTTTTTATAAACACCCTTGCAAAGTACAGTGAAGCTCCTGAATGGCTCCTGTTTACTGGCTGCATCCACTTCTTGTAGGTATCTCTGTTTGAGAGGAGAAAATGACTGTTAGGATAAAAAAATATTTGTGCATTACGAAAAAAATTGTGGGGGTGGTGAAAGCAAGCTTTGACTGTGCATGCATAGGAGAGCCTTGTAATTGGTGCCTTTTAGTTTCTAAAGGCACCTTGATACCGTACTCATTCAGATGATTTAGTTATCATTTAACATGGTGACTTTATCATTCTTAGCTTAGCAGCTCACTCACAACCTTGGGGGATCTGATTTCTTTGAAAAGAATTAGGTGGCTTTTATCATTGGTCATTGAAGCATGTCACACAAATGTTGTTCTGGAAACGTTTGTTCTTACAGAGAAGACATTTCAGAGGAAATGCAACTGAGTATGAGTCAGCTTCATTCACCTCTCCAGCCAAGGTTTTGAAAGGGCAGGTGGTCAGAAAACCGTCAGCTCTCTGGCTATGCCTCTGTCCTCAGGCTGTCATGGCAGTGAGAGCAGTCCTCTATGCCTGAGTCCCTCTGGCTGAGACATGGCAATAACCTGCCTTGTGGTGGGCAACGAAGGGACATTTTGGTCCCTGCCCAGCAAGTCCTGATCCTTGTTTTGTGCTTGCCTGTCTGGATAACTTCTCTTCCCTGTGTACATCCAGTGTCTGTTGGGTAGGGGGTGGGGGTCATTTGTTTCTCTATTTTAATTTTTCCCCATGCCCTTTCCTCTTTCGGAGTTTGTATTTTGAAGCAAAATGCCGGGCCCCATGTGTTACTGCAGTAGCAGCTCTGGATTTGTTTGATCAGGGAGAGAGGAGAGCTCAGCCCAGATGGTTCTCTCTGCACCGTCTATTTGTCTTGACCACGTATGTCACAAATTGCCTTCTCCTAGCTGCGAGTTTCAGGTGAAAGAAGCCTGTCTAGGGCAGATGTTGGAAAGCTAGTTAAAGGTTAACTGGCTTTATTTCTCTGTTGGTGTGACTGTGTTGTAAGAATTTGCTGATGGTCACTGAGCAAGCAGGAGCTATTGTTTACAGGGCTTCTGGGAGGAGAGAGGGGTGGTGGACAGGTGCTGGGGAGATGCTGAATAGGAATGAGTGCTACAAATGGGTGGGGAGATAACAGGCTGATTCCATGTAGTGCCACCTGCAGACCCAGTGTACAGGGCAGCCAGGAACTGATGCCTGATGTTAACCTCTACAGGCTAAATCCTCAGTGTGCCTTCCCTCCCAGGCTGGCAAGGACAGCCCCTTGCCTCTGTCTAGCTGAGATTCCCATGGGAATCTGGAGCACGGTGGCGTGAAACGTGCTGCATTTGGGCGCTGTAGCTGTTCGCTGCATGAGCCAATTAGGTGCCTTCATGGGGATGCAAACCAGAAGGACTCCAGTGTTATCTGCAGTGAGGAGGAATGAGCTGCCTAAAAATAAAATAGGGCTTCGGGGGGCTGGGTTGGAATGAGAAAAGATCAAATGCGTGGAAAGGCTGAGGCAGCTGTCAATCCAGAAAGTGCATGTAAATCCAGAGATGTGTGTATGTGCATGAATGTGGTTTCTAGCTGTCTCAAAGTTAAAATTAACTATGGCCAGGTCATCCAAGGCAACTTCCCAGAGCCATTCCTGTCCCTTCCCTGCCTCGCTGCACACAGACAAGAAGCCATTGATGCTCAGATGTGAACAGTTGGTAGGATGGCTGGTGAAGCTGTCTTAAGGAGCTTTTTGTATTAAACATGCCCATAAACAAAACAGTGAGACTGTCATAGGGATGAGATTAATGGGATTCATAATCCCTGTAAACAGATTTGCTGAGCACTGTATTAATGTGGAATTGTTAATTTGCCTTGCCTAATAAGTGGATGTGCTTGCATCTCTTCATGTCTGTTGCTGAGGACAGGACTTGAACAGTGTGTTTACTGGTCTTGCTGACCAATGCTCAGAAGGGCCTCAAGAGTGTAACGGTTTTTCCTTGTCCTTCCCTAAGCTGAAAAGATTGGGACCCAGTGCCCACCATGAGGTGATGTAGGCTGTGTAGACAAGGGACAACCAGAAGCAAAACTGAAGACAGATTTATACAAGTTCTAAAACATCTCCCCAAAACAATCTGGTCCTTGTCAGATGATGTTTTAAATATGATTAAAGACCTCAATCTTTTTTTTTTTTGGGGGGGGGGATTGGTTTGTTGTGTGACCCCCTTTAAAAACTGGGCAGCTCATGGTAAGCAGGCGCACCGCCAAGCGCTTGGTCTTTGTGTCAGAGCTGTCTCTGGCAGTGGCACGTGTCTATTTGGCCATCAGATCCTGCCAAGGACCATGAAACCTGGTTGCTGTCTGAGCCTTTGTGTGAATCTTTTCCTAGCTCCCTTATGGACATGGTATGCTATGTCTGTGGGAGAGTGAGCCAGGGAGCAGGGAAGTGGCAAGAGAGATAATGCAAGTTTTGCTGCCTGGTCTGACAGCTCTGAAAGAGTTAACCTGCCTGCATATGTTCTCATCCCTGCTAGCTACTAGGTGAAAAATTAATTTCTAAGCCTGGTGTACGAGGTCCACTGCTTTATTTCTGGGTTAATTCTGCCTGCGTAAGCACGAGGATTATGTATCACTGCTATGCTGTGAAATGGGCCTTGAGGAAGATGAGGGGAGGGAGGATTTTATACCCAGAGTTTGAACTCCTGGTTTATCTGTTAGGCAGGCTGCTGATACATGCCCAAAGCTGTTTCTCTGGAGACTGTCCTGTGTCAGTGGGGACGGGTATCCCTGGTGGTGGTGGGTGACTCTGCTGAAGTTGGGTGCAGTGATTAACTTGTTGCTGTAGACAGTGAGCCATTGGCTTTTGGCCCAGTCTTTGTGGGCCTGATCCTGATCTGTTGGGAGTAGGGAAAAAGGTTTGTGATTTAGTTTGTTTTTTTCTGGTTGTGCTTTCAGGATCCCCTGAATGCCAGCCACTTAGTTGTGGGAGTCTTAAAATACCAACTGTAAGACTGCACAAGCAGGAGGTGTTTGCAGCAGATTTTCAAGCTTTTCCCTCAAACTATCAAGCTAGAAACATCATTACTTATTTCTTTTTTCTTTCTAACATATTTGAATCCCCTCTCTGCACCTCCAAATCCCCAGGAATCCCGAAGGAAAGGATTCAAAGAAAAGAGCAGATACCATACACCTGCTATGAATTGTTGACTAGGCAGTGGTGTTCACTGAGGGTGTGAATGTCTTGAGCTCTTCTGACTGAACGCTGGGCTTTTGCATGCAGCCCTTGCCCAAGCGTGACAAATCCAGAGCTGAGTGCTTTTGGAAACACCACCCTGCGTGCTTTTCGCGTGCAATTCACTTGGAGGCAGCCAGCACTGAGTGGGATTTGGCAGGGTTACGCTGAATGCCTTTGTTGGCTCAACATATTTCCACTGCTGCTGAGGACAAAGTAACAGAGTGGCAGGATTGAATTTGTCCAATTGTCTTTATATATAGAAAGGACAGACAAGAACAGGGCCAGTTACACTAATGCAGCTGCTCTGTGGTAACATGAGAGGGGGAATAAGGGCATGAATTGGCCTACTGGTCCGTCTCCAGTTCTTGGGGAGAACTGAGCCGTCCATTCTGCATCCCTGTTTGACGGATGGATGCTGTGCTACAGGTAGCAGCTGGCTCTGTGCATCTTGAATGGTCTAGTTGTTAGGTGCCTAAAATGTGCTTTCTGGCGTTTTTCTTGGTGTATCTGCCTGGAAGGTAGATTTCAAATGAAGTCCTTAGCTTCCTAGAAGAAAGAATTCATGTGGCATTTTTCGTGTCTTAGAAACGCTTCTGCATTTCCACCCCCCCCGTGATTCTCAGAGAAGCACTACTTACTGAAAGACGAGGTGAGCAAAGTGGGTGCTGACAGCAGGAGAGCAGTGGGCATGTTGCTGTGAGTCTGGGAGCCTGCTGCTAGGAGCAGAGCTGTGTGACCTGCTTGATTAATAATGAAGTTACACAAAGGTGCATTTGGCTTTACTAAATTAATGGTGATCCACACTTGCCTGCTGGGCACTCGCTAAAATGACTCTCTTCCCCAGCAGGCAGCTACCTATATCTGAGACCAGCCTTGAATTGTGGGCTCTTGGGGACAAGCCCTAGTGAGGAAGCTGGGTCTGGGTGGGTAGGAGCCTGACACCCTGGGTATGGTCCTTGAAGAACAAGTGGGAATTGTACTGAGACAGCAGAATGTGGAGAAACAACATCCCTACAGAGATATCTCTTTAATTTGTACAAAGAGGATGGGAACTTTATTGGGGATTTTGTTTCTATCCAAGCTAGTGCTTAGAAGCCCACTCTAATGAACTGGGCTTTGCATGTGTGCTGCTTTTAATGTACTCTGTCTTTATTGCCAGGAAAATTTCTAAAAAAAACAGTGTTTGAAATAGATCAGAGCTTCATTGTATTTGTGAAACAATTGAGTTGTCGCGACAGGAAATGAACAGAGCAAACAGCCAAGGGTTCTATCTCTCTGATGTGAGCAAGCACTTTGCTTCCCTGCGGTGGAGTTCTGTTCCTCCTTGTACGTTATGTCTGTCAGGCATATTTTTCATCACGCAGAGGGTGGTGGCCAAGCCATTTGGTGCAGTGTGTACGCTTCCCTCCTTAAAGTTTGCCAAATATTCAGAATCTAATTGCAGGGCAAGATCTGCAAGGAGAAGGGTGTGAAATGGAGTTTTACTGAACCACATCAAATTTAGTGGCAGCAATTGGAACTTTTGATGCAGTTTGGCATCTATGTAACAAGGTGCTTTGGTGAATAACATTAATTTTAATGGCTTGTGAATAAAGTATTTTTGCACCTCCTGTTTGGGTCCCTGCTGTGTCTGTGAACGGCAAAGGATATGCTATTGCAGAAAGGAGAAGGAAAAAATTTCCTCATTCTTTTAGGAATTCGGTAGCTCTTGTTGGTACAAATTGATAGGAGAGCTGTGAAGCTTGGGTTGCTAAGACTAGGCAAAAAATACTGTCCTGACCAGTACTACATGAGTCTGTTGATAGTAGCAGCTTTTGAGACTCTCCTTCTTGTTTCTCTTGAGGTTCTGTACTGAGCTCCTACGGTTATCCTTAATTTTCATCTTCAGCCAGAGGGAGTAGGTGATGTTGAAACAGCATGTTATGTGTCTGCTTTTCCAGCCATGCTGTTAGTGGTATTTTGATGGCCATCTGCAGACCGACTTGTCTGATTTGCTGTTTTAAGCATCTTAATTGACCTTAAATGCTTCTAATTTAGACATGGAAGTAGGTGGAAGGCTCCAGGGTTTTTTTGAGCCTGCCCTGAACATCAGGAGAAGCTGCCTGTTGTCTCCTCATTCACACTTTCCTACACACTCTGCTGCACCAATAATTGATTGAAGATGAATCTCTCCGATCTTCATTCCCTGTTTATGTGTGCCTTCATGTCTGTGTCATGCCAGCCAGTCTGCTTTGCCTTTAATAGACTGCCTGAGCAGAAAAGCTTGAGACACTAGGGTTAATTTACTGGCCTGTATTATTCATTGCATAAAAACAAATGCAGAAATGACGTTAGGAGACTTTTATGTGTCTGTGCTTGTATACTGGAGATTTTATTTTTAACCTCAGCTCTAAACCTCTTGTTGTGCCTGGTCCCTTTGGTTTTTTGTGTTTTTTTTTTTTTTTTAATCCTCTCTCTCAGAATTTGGGATCTTGTCAACATCCCCAGCAGTTGTGTATATGACTGCACAAATAGGAACTGTGGCCTGAGACCTTCTGGCTTCCTGGAATTAAAGTAGAAAATCCTAATTCAGTTGCTGTTTCACCATGTTCCTGGACTCTTCACAGATCCCTTGCCCATCAACAGCCTCCCTTCCCCCTTTCTAAATGCCCTGCAGCACTAATCCATGTTCTCAGCAGGAGCTGCCATTCATCGTTTGGGACTCCTCACTTCAGCAGTTATTTAGCCTCCTGGGCGAGGCTATTAGGCCAGCTCAGACCTGAGCATCAGAGCCCACTGCAGTGAAGCTCAGCCCTTGGAAGGGGGGAGCAGGACAGAACCAGGTCAGGGACAAAAAGGCAGCGGACTGAAATACTGTATTTTTACTCTGGCACAGTGCTGGCTTTTCAGCCTAAAGCAAGCTGCAGGTTCTCATTGTCTGTGCTGGTTCGGCAATTGAAAAGTGTCTCTCTGCTCTTCAGAGTAACTGTGAAATAGAAATGTTAATCCCTTTTCTTCATTGTCCACTGCTTCATGCATTGGTTTTCTTTCTCCCTACAGGCCAGCAGCCCACAGGATCTTCGCCTCTTCTATGAGAAAAACAAGATGCTGATGCCGAAGTAAGCATTTTTCCAGTGTTGCCGTTTGTATGCACTTGTTTACTCTGTATTTTACACCTGTCCTCACATGCTCCTGGCTTGTCACTTGGGGAGGTGACTGTAAAATATTTGGCCACCTGCCTTCCCCCAGTCCTTAAACCAGCAGTGATGTGGGCAAGAGAAAGTCAGACAGCAGCTCATTGCCAGAGTTGGTCTGCTCTCTTTCCACAGATACTTCTCTTATACTGCAAAAATTCAGGATCATTAGTGATTTCAAAAGTGAGCTAGGGGTCCTGTCCCACGTACAGCTTCCCTGAGGCTGGAAGTCTTGGAAAGAACTCCTGGCAATTCTTGAATCACGCGAGCAGCCAAACTGCAGTCTCTCCTGTAACCTGCCATACCTGACTGCAGATCACATTCCCATTTCTCACGTGTCAGTTCAGCAACTGCTTGTGTCCATCCTGCTAACAGGAGGAAATATTATAACCTTGATGGAAATGGACACTACTGCAGTTTCCAAGGGGAAGAGAACTGCTTTCGTCCCACTGGGGTGTATGTTACCTAGTGAAGCATCTAGCTGCCACTTAGTGCTGTGATTTGCCAGTGTATTTTGGTTTTGTTGCTGTGGTCTTTCCTTTTGATCTCTGAGTTCTTAAAGCAGAACGTCATGCCTGCTCTTAAAACCTGAGCTTGGTATAGAGACAGGACTGAAGTTCCAATTTTATACATTAAAAAAAAAAGGTGTTTTTTAACCAGAAAGTTAGTTTCCATTTGGCAGAGCTGCTAATGCAGCCACATATGCAGGAAGTTCATTGAGTTGCTGTATATGGAGGGTTTTTTTACACCCTTATCAGTTTAGACAGCTCCAAGAGATAGCAGAAGGAGCTGTCAAGAAGCTAGAGCTCTTATCAGTGACTTGCGCTATGCATTTAATTTCCCTTCAAGTACTTCCTTTTTTAATTTGGGGAAAAGGGGTGAACTTCTACCAGGATTAAATTTGGGGCATCTGTATTCTCTTTGGATTGAACCAGAGGGCATGATGGAATAAAACACCCAAACAAAACAATTCAAAGCAAAAACAGTGCCACATGGTTGGAGCCAAATAGTCTGTGTGAGCTTCATAGAGCTTGTTTCCCCTACACAGCTTAAAACATGGCTGCTCACCTTTGAGGTAGTCCCTCTTACTAAGACTGAAATTAATCCTAAGAATTAAAAAGCTTCCTTGTGTTGATCACGCTGCCCGGCTGCTGCTTTGGCTTGTGGGGCAGACAGTAGGAGGCAGGCGAGGGGAGAAACGAAACTTGGCTGTAAGAGGGAAGCGTGTCTTTTCTTGTAGGGATTACTCCTCCTCCTTTATTGGGAGTTCTTGGTACACACTCTGCATCTACCGTTTCCACTCTTCTCTGCTTTTTTAACTAACAAATTCCTCCAAAATTTAGATCCAAGCCCATTGGGTTGGGTTGTTTTTTTACTGTAGAAGTCTGATTCGAAGCAGCTTCTGTGTAAATGCTGGTTCCCTGCTTTACAAAGTCAGTTTCTCTCTTCAACGTGAGCTGAAATCTGTGCTATTTCCTGAGTAAACATGAATAAACTGCCTCTGCCAGCCCTGCCAACACAAGATGAAACACAAAACCACTCCAGAGACCTCCTTCTCAGACTGCAGCAGTGCCAGGATGTGGTTTCCTTCTCCTTGGTGTGAAGCAGGCTGGCACCCACCTCCCAGGCATCACCATGGAAAGTGCCGTGTTTTGGCTTGGGAACGGGGTGGGGAAGAAAAGCTCCTGAAATGCTCAGCAGCAGTCCCTGCCTGCCGGGCTGGTGCTGGTGCTGACAGGTGAAATGCCATTCTGAGGTGGGGAGCCCGTGTCGGCAGGAGCAAGCCTCACAACTTTAATAGCGCTGATCTAAATAACTAACATTCACTGTGCTGATTTGCATGGCAAAGTATATTCTAGATCATGGGGGGAAGGAGGCAGTTCTCTTGCTTATGTTTAAAAAGACGGCCTTGGAAAATAATAGCAAAGCTTGATGGTTTAGATGTGTGAGAGAAGAGGAGGCAAACAGGCTGTTAATCTGCACCGTATTCAGTCTGTGTTGTGACATCTGAGGTCATCTACTTGACCTTCCTGTTTCTTGGCTTTAAAACCATACAAAAGCTAAAGTCATTACTGGGAAATGGACTCATTTTGGATGAAAGCTTTACGTGTTATGGATAAATAAATTATGACGATAACGCTGGAGGACTGCAGGTCTCCAGCACTAATGTATTTTTCAGGAGACTTTGCTAGCAGTGGTATCTTCAGTTATTCCATTACGCAGTGTATTTCTAAGGCCCACCTTTTTTGACGAGAAAACGTTTTTTCTTGGCTCAAACTGAGCCTCGGTTTAACTGCATCCCTTCTGGAGTCCTGGTGGCCTCTTCCTCTGTCAGCCTGGGAAGGCACACAAAACCGTTCCAGTGTCAGGGATGGAAAAGCAGCGCCTCCAGTACAAACAAGGATGAGGGATGCTTGCCATCATTCTCTGTTCTAGGAATTGCTGGGCTCACATTCCTGCGCCAGCAAGGCCTAGGGCTTCACTGAGAAATAACCGGGTAGTACTGAATCCTATAAATACACACCTTGCCTCACATCTCTAGTGTCACTGAACAAGAGCCTCTTAGTGCCAGCTAGAGCCTCTCTTCTCCCCAGTATTTTTGTCCCAGCTGCTTTTTTTTTTTTTTTTTTTAACCCTGTCTGTGTCAGGGGTGGAGGTGGTGGAAATGGTGCAGGAAGGATTGTTCCTCCCAGCATCGATGGGGCTTGGCTGCAGGGTGGTGAGAGATGCCAGCCCGGCGCAGTGGAGCCCTGCCGGAGCGAGCCATGTGCTGCGCTGCCGAGCAGGCTTGGCCTCTGTGCTGTTAAACTACTGTGCTGAGCACATGTGCCATTACCTCGGCTGACCCGCACATGGGGAGAGGGGAAAGCCTGGCAGACTGTGGGGACCATGCTGGCCACAGCCGTGATAAACAGAGTCAATACTGAAAGGAGTTGGAGCCACCTACACTTAATTTGGAGAGCTCTGCCCTGGCCTCAGGCAGGTCCTGGCTGCTACAGCCCCTAACAGTGCTTCTGGTTACAGAGGAAAGTCAGCCGAGCTGAATCCACTTATGCAATAGCTGAACTCTGCTTTCCCTGCCTTAATCTGTTCATTTATTCCCTGCCTCTTGCAATCTACTGGGCTTGTGAAGAGTTGCCCTGGCGTCTCCCCCATCTGCTTGTGGGGTGAGAGGGAGTGCAGTGGTTTACTGGCTCTTCTGTGCTGCAGTGGCCATTGACAAGAGTATTTTCTTCCTAGCTATACTGGGCAGTGGGGTAATAGCTGCACTAATTTTAGCTTGCTTGGGTGGCAGTTGCTCACATCTTAGTGGTCTTCGATTAATAAATGCTGGATATCAAGGAAGCAAATAGACAAAGGTCACTTGCTAGTCTTACATAAGCTGCATTGAAAAAGAAATGCCATAATAAAATGGTAGTAATTGGTGATACATTTCACCACCAGTGTCTTAATTGGAAGCTTCCCCTTGGTAACTGCTTCATTTTAATGACCTCCTTATTCCCAGTAGAGCAAGTAGAAGAGATTTTATTTATCATGTGCAAAATATTGCATGTTGAATGGATTTAGCTGAGAATTGGAGGGATGACATTGGCACCACTGTTGAAGGGAAGGATCTGCAGGTGCTGGTGGGAGAGCCCACCAAAGCTAGATTAGCTGTAGCCTTAACAATAACAGTGGGGAGTAAAAGCCAAACAGATGCAAACAGAGATGTTCCTGTTCAGCCTCTCTGCAGTGAGCTCACTTTATGTTCGTAGCCCAGCAGGCACAAAGTGAGTTTGCATTTGCAGGTTGCCTTCCTGAATATGTAAAAGCAGATTAAGTAGACTGCAAGTCTCTCTTATTTTGCTTTTGTTTTCAATCCTAGCATCCCCAGGGAGACATCAAGCCACCTGAGGCAGCTGCTGCTGGGCCTTTTGCAGCGTAATCATAAGGACCGCATGGACTTTGGTAAGATCTCCTTCCAGTTGTAGTTCTGCTGCCTGTCTGTGTCATGTTTTGTGCCATGGCATTGCACAACCCTCCAGATTTTTGGCTGGTGCTAGGAGAAACATCCAATCACCTGGGTTTCGCCTGTGCCTGGAAGATTGCGTAATCTTGGGGTTTTTAGTGTATGTGCTGATTCTAGTACAGTTTTGTAAACCCAGAAATTTGGCATGCCTTCAGCAAATGTTTCTTACTTGCACTCCCTCTCCTGTCTTCTGCCTTTATAATATCTCTGAACTTCTATTGTGTAAAGTATGTGTCCAGGTGAAATGTGTATCTTGTGCATCCATGTTCTTTCTCTGTCATAGTTCCTTCCCAAAGCTGCAAGCTGCACCCATGTAACGAACAATTCAGTCAATACCCTCCATTTCTCAGGGTCTGCAGTGATCCAAGCCAGTTTCTGTGGAAGGGTGCCTTGGTTCTCATCAGGGCTCAAGCCGCCAGTCTCTTGGCTCTCCCTGTAGACCTGTGTCTCAGTCTCCTGACTTGGCTGGCATGAAGATTTCCTTTATCCTTTTTTTCTTTTTTGGATGTCTTAATTCCTTCTAAACTGAGAACAACCATTATGTGCCATGCAGTTCTGACTTTGGCAGCCTCTCCCAGACGTGTCTAGCTGAGCCAACAGGTCCGAAGAACCTCTTGTGAAGCCATGCCCTAGAGGAAAGCAGGCAGAGATGGAACGTTTCCTAGAGCCCCCCTGAAAGGACTGGGTCATCTAAAGGCAACTCTGTGGTCTTTTATTCTTCCCCTCACCTCTCCCTTCCCCTTGGGCAAAGATAGTCTAGACCTGTCTCAGGTGAGAATCAGGATGTGAGTACTCTCACCAAGAAGTTGGTCATGGTGGTGTGTCTCCTCTGACTGCAGAGGAGAACAGCAGGAAGCTGCTTTGCTTTCGTGGGCCAGTGCTGCTCGTGGAAAGGTTAAGTTTGCCCCTCAGCCTTTGTGTTTGAATACAGTTTGGTGCTGGGCAAGCCTGTTCAAGTAGGTTTCCTGAAACAAGGCTGCGGGGCCAAAGCCCCACAGATTTGTGTTAAGTATCAGGTGGGCAGTGTCACGGCAAGTCATAGAGCTTTCTGCTTTTTGCACAGACATTACCTTTTTACCTGAAAATAAAGTGTGCTGCTCTGTGTTTTCAGTATGTTGCTTTTTAGTCAGGCTTGGGGTAAAAGGGTTTGATATTTCTGTCTCCTGGGAGTTGGTTTTCTGTTGTTTTTTTTTGTTGCTTGTCTGCTCGGGTGGATTGTTTCCTGCTGGGTAGCATGTGCTAGTTAATGAAGAGAAATTGTTTTGCAGTTTTTATTATTCTTTTGGATTAGACATACTGGGAAAGCCTTTCTGGGGACGCTGTCACCTGGGTGAAGCAAGTGTATGGATTAACTGAGGCTGATCATAATTATCCAGCGCTGAATGTTAAGGACTACTGGTTATTAGGGTGCAGAAGTGAGAAAACAAGCCTTTTCAAAATAAAGTTGTAGAAGCTACTGACTGACTTGGATATAAGCACCTCGCAGTAGTATTCCCTGCAGATCTTCTATCTGGGCTGTGGATCTCTACCTCTTCTCTCATGTTGCTGTGCATTTCAAAAGAAAATATCTTTTGAGGTTCCTTTTTCCCTGCTGTCAGACATTGAGTCTGGTAAACCTTTTTAGCCCCCCTGTAAGCTGTTTTTGTACCTCTTGGGAGTAGACTGCATGAGTCAGTGTCTAACACTTGGAAATCTGAGATAATATAGTTTGATTTCACTCAGGACAACAGTTAGAGCACATCTTGCTGCAGCGAGATTATTGCCTGCCCTTAATCACGTGGGATCCTTTTCTCTACAAATTGGCACGTCCTCCTAAGATGTAATTGTTTCTCAGGAAGGGTTTGTGAATATATTCTATACAGAAGCCTGTATTTGAGGTGTTCCTTGTGCTTTATAGAAGGCAGATCTCAATGGTTTTCTGGCATCCCATGTCGTATTACAGTATCTCCTGTTGGTTGAGAGGAAAGCAAGCACCAGGACCTTGATTTGTTTAGACCAATACACTTCAGCATGCATTCTTGGTCTCATCCACCCCTGCCTCTTCTCCTCTGACTCTTTACAAATCTGCTGAAGCATCTGAGCTTCCTCCCTCCTTGGGACGCAACCGTTTTTCTTTCCCTGCTGTCTGCTGATGCTGAGTCTTCAGCTCCTCTGTCTTCTTGAGGGCTTGGAAAAGCTCTGACCTACACCTGCTGAATGGACCCCTCTTCCTTTTCTTAGGAGTGTCAGCTCAGGAGGCCTCCAGATGATGCCCCTTGCCAAAACAGCAGCACTACTTAAATAAGAGCACTTCCCCGTGCCCAATAACTGTCATGTTTTCTGCAGCTGTCTGTGGCCAGCTGTGCACAAACTGTTGATGTCCCTCAGCTCCAGATCCCATTGGAAGCAGATGTCGCCCTTCTCTTAGATGGCTCCCAGTAGACAGGTGCTTTGTCCTGCTGCTGGCAAACTAACCATAGGCTGCTCTCTTTACCTACGCTATTTATAAGAGGTCTACTCTGGCTGGTGGTCAGTGCCTTTGTTCGCTGCTCCTTTACCCTCTTGTGCTCTGTAAGGTGAGGAATGGTGTGTGCTGCTGGGTCAGGGATGATTCCCGAGCCTCTGTCCCCGGAGGAGCGGGGTATACTGCTGCTCCGTGTTCCCTGAGCTCCTCTGGAGTCTACCTAGAGATGTACACAGTGCCTTCCAGGGAGCTCCCCCAGAGTTTAGTCGATGTGCACAAAAGCAACATATAAGGTTGAAACTTCATTTACTTGTGGTGTGTCTCAGCTGCTCTTCTACTGGGAACTGATGGTCTTTGCAATCTCAATGTTATCTAGAGGAAAGCCAGGAGGGTTTCAAGTTGCAAGTCTCCTGCTGATGATTACAAGCAGTGTTGTTAAATTTTGCTTTGCAAGCACAACTAATAAGCAGTTTGGAAGGGGGAGGGGGAAAAAAATGAAAGAAATGGTCATTTCTACCCCCTCAGTTGAATCAGCTCAGCCAAGGGATGGTACCCTGTAAAGGAGCAGGCTGAAGAAGAAGCAGGAAACTCTGCAGCTGAGCAGCTCCAGGCAGGATAGGGATGTTCTCCATCCACAGATCTAATCTGTGAGATTTCTGCTTTCCCTGCCGGAGATTTCCATCACTTCTGCTGTGCTGAACTCCAGCCCAGCATGCTCTGGCTGCAGGACCCTGGACCGGCAGTGGCAAGGAGGAGCTGGGGAGAGAAGGATTGTTTAAGTTTAGAAAGCAGACAAAGAAAAAATCCAGTTGCTACTTTCTGGAAAGCTCACTGGCCAAAGAGGAGCTGTTTACAGAAAGCAGAAGTTTGTAAACCTTGGGTGTTGCAACAGGAAATCCATGCTGGGAAAACAAGTTGAACTGCCTGCAGTTAGCCAAATAATCACTGTTGCTCCATGACTAATGCTCCTGAAAGGCTGAGTTGCTGATTGTGATAGGAGAGGGCTCGGCATAGAGCTGCAGTGGATTGGAGATGGAGAAGTCAGGAGGGGTGGCTATTTGTAGATGTGGCAAACATGTAGAGGGTCTCCAACAAGCCAGACAGAAGCTTTTCTTGGCCTGGATCTGTGGAATATCCTCTTGTAATGAGTGAGGAAAGCAGTTGTGTCTGGCGTGAAAGGGAGGGAGTTCTGGGCTGTAGTTCTGTGGTGGCCTTTTAGAAAATGCATTTCTGCCTTCAGTGCATGATATGGGTTTGTGTCTGTCTGTGATGGACGATCACTCAGTGGAAGTCCTTTTGTCCATCATTCCTCTTCTGTGGAATGAGCAGCAGCACAGCATGATAAATATAGTTCCCCTGCATCCCTACAATTAGGGTGACTTGCCATCCTGATCAGCCAGGGACTTTATCTTTTAGTCTTACTTTGTTCCTTAAGATTTCTCTCTTCTTACTGATAGGAGCTTTTGATGCACGTGCACAGACGTGGCCATGCCAGGTCTTGACATAACCACACTATCTGGCCCTCAATAACTGATTCCCGTTCATACAAGTGTAAAAGCTGTTGCAAGACAGAGAAGTGTTAATAGTTAATTTAGTGTATTCTCCCTGGCAGCCCCAGGTTGTAGCTTGCAGCAAAACCTTACTAAGTTCTTTAATGCCCTGTGGGGAAGGAAAAACTACTAATACTGGTGGTGAGTCCCAAGGTACAAACCTTCACATCCTTTGTCCATGCTTTTGGCAAAGAGTTCCCCCCCTTACATGAATAAAGAAATTGCCCCAGCTGATTTCCTTTCTCCTCCTCCCCCTGAGCTGATTTTGCAGAGATGGCTGGTAGCAGAGGAGCCACTTTTTTTTCCCCATACTTATATAGCAATCCATGGATCCAAATACTTTCCCATCTTTTTTTTTAATGAGTAGGTTCTGCATCCAGTCCCCAGTCTGCATTCTTGACCACGACTATATGCAACAGCAGTCAGTCAACTTGAATGGATTGCATGGAAAAATCACTGTAAAATACTGTAACTTGCTACGCTTTAACTGCTTTGTAAACTTCTTACAGTCATTTCCTTTCACTGAGTCATTGTTCCTGATTTTCTTTTTTTCAGATGAATTTTTCCATCACCCGTTCTTGGATGCAAGTGCCTCTATGAAAAAATGTAAGTGTTGCATTTTTGATTACAAGTCTTTTTGAACCATGACATGACTTCCTCTGCTGCTAGTTCAAAAGGAAAGAAAAAGGCTGCTTTATGTTTTCTTAGTTATTTAGGCAGGGATTCAGCATTTGTTACTGTGTCATGTCCAGATTTTGCCATCAAAATGTATTTAATTTTGCTGAGTTACCTTCAAAGGGATGATTAGGGGGCTATTTAGAAGCCTAAAGCAGAAGTATATGTAGCTTTGAAACTTACTCAGCTGTTTTGTATGAAGTGCTTGGCCAGTGAGGATGCTTGTAGCTAAACAGGATCATACGCCATGATCTCGCTTTTCATCCACATCCGTGAGCCGATTCAAGATAGTGAGTGGTGGAAACTGGCACTCTTGTCCCTGCTTGCCAGGTGGTGCCTTAGGTTGGCTGTGCCAAATGGCAGGCTCTGATTACCAAATCCTCGTTCAGCATTTACCTCCAAATTCTTGATAAATTTTGTTTTAGAAGGGTTAAATTTGGGTGCTCAGTGAGAACTGGCCTAAACAAAGACAGATTCCTGTTGAAAGTTCTTTCTTTCCTCTTCTGATTCAAAACTTTTGAAATTTCCAACCAAATGTACTACAATTCAGAGGTTTGTTTTCACTGGAAAACAATTCAGAATTGCTTCTAGTGTATGGGATATAATAGTCCTCTGGCTAAGAGACTTGGTTTAGTGGAATTGTGTATGGTGGTTGTCTTCTGGAAGGATCCTCCTGAGCTTTTAATCTCCTGCATAAATGATAGAGCCAAGAATTTTCATCAGTGACCGATTTGGGGTGCCCAATGCAACAGCTGGAAGTTTTGGAGGAAGCATGTTCAATGCTTTCTGAACATGGAGCCCCTCTTGGATGTATGCCTTGGGTGGACGTCCCTTGTCTGATGTCCATGTCACTCCTGACAGTCTCTTGCTTTCCTGGTTCCAGAGAAGGACTCTTCAGTTGTTCCTGATACAGATTTTAACTGTGTACTTAGGTGACCGTCCTGTGGGCAAGAAAAGACGCTTCTGGTTTAGGGGAGCATGCAAGCCAGCCAGGCCCCTATCTCCATCTGCGCCAGCAAGATGTGGGGCAAGTCCTGTAAAACAGGACCGCTCTGCAGGCAGGAAAGGACTCTGCCTGTGTAGGATTGCTCCTAAGCCAGCTCAGCTCTCGGCACCTGCTATGCCACTGCCGTGTGGGAAAAACCCTTCCAAGTCTGATCCCCCTGTGGGCAGAGGAGGGCTCTCTTGGGACATTCTTGCATGCCCACCAGCTCATCTCTTACCTCCGGCAGTTCCATTGCTTCACTGGACAGGGGAACAGAAAAACCCCTGCAAACAGGAGAGGGTTCTGCTAACTTGGCCTCACTTTCCAACTTCTGCATGTTTGCTGTGCAGAAACCAGAGGCACCATTATGAGCAGGGGACTGTAGCTCAGCCTTTGGCCCCAGCTGCACCAAAGTTAATGGTGTGGGGTCAAGGCCCAATAAAAAGAGCACCTTTCTGGGCAGGTAAGGACTATACAAACTTTAGATGTCTCTGCTGCCCTGCTGGTCCTCACCTTCTGGCACATGTCCACAGCCTGGAGTCCTCTCCAGGCAGGAAAGACCACTACTGGTTTTGAAAAGGTGAGGGGAGAAATATCTCCCTGTTGCTGGAGGTCTTCAAATTGTGCACAGAAATCTGCTGTTGGAGGAGAAGGCGGTTCTTAGTCTGCTGCGGAGGTCTCTGCTACTGCCAGATGGCAATGATGGATGAAGGGCTCTGGGAAGCGCAGTGAAGAGCCTGGATGAGGAAGGCTGCATGTTGGAGTGGTGGTCCTTTCAATTTCTGAATAGGTGAGAGAAGAGGCACTGTGTCAGCAAAGGTCTGCGCGATGGTGATCTCAGTAAGAAAAACTCAACCTGAGATGTATGGAATGCTGCTTAACATGGTGGTGTGCTTAACATTTGCACAGTTTTAGCTGAAATAGATGACTTACCAAGGTTGCGGCTGCTCAGGGGATAGCTGACCTGGCTTTGCATGCAGAATTAAGATGAGTCCAAAAGTTTATTATGCTACTTCATCTCAACATGTGGTTCAGTATCATGAGTGTAGAAAGCGTCAAAAAGGAGAAGAGATACGGCTGCATCTGAATCATGATGGTTGTGCTCAGACTGAATTAGTCCTCAGGCCTGCAGTGGAGGACTGAGGGATGGAACAGTGTGCCCTTGTGTTTTTGTCCTCCTTAGAAGCTGATAATTGTGCTACCACTGATTTCAGTAGAAGCAGGACTAAGTCATTCACATCTGAGTGTGCAAGTTTCTCTTAGGAGAGTTTGGATGATCTGTACCAGCATCTGTGTTGTGGAGTAGTAGCTGTTGTGTGATGAACGCACCGAGACCTCAGCTAAGCTCAGGGACCACTGTGTGGCCTTTGTCTAAAGGACCTTCCATTCAGAGGCACCTGCACTGCAGATGCAGGTAACCGTACATGCATTTAGGTCCCAAACCAATTTTAAGGTGAGACACTTCCTTTCCATATGAGAACATTTTTGCAGTCTGAGCGGAGTGTGGTGGTCTCCATACCCCTGCAGGCAAATCTGCCCTCGGGTGGCAATGGCCAAACAGGAGAGCTGCCACCAGCATGCAGAGCTGAGCATGTCACCCGGGCTCCTGAACCCTCTCAAGGCTGGTCCAGAACCAGCCACACAATGATTAGAAATAAAGTGAGAGCCATCAGCGGTTCATTCTTTGTGGATGTGTGTTAGTAAACCATCTCATGGAATTAGAAAGAATTTTTTTAATATAATGCAGTTTTGGAATTCTGGAAAATAGGAGAATCCTCAAATATGGATAATTTTTTAAGTTGCTAGGGTGGGTGGTCCCTCCTGTTTAAATAAACTTGCATGTTTTTTCGAGACACTTCAGCAAAATCAACATTTCTGTCAAAAATCTTTAAATATGACATTTCTGACAAGCTCATCCTCTCCACTTGCCGTTTTGAGGAATGGTTGTTCTCACAGCCCTCCTCATCTCACTCCTGTTATGAAGCAAGGACCTAAGTCTGCTGCCATCCGGGGGGTACAGCAAAGCTCTGTTTGCCGCAGGCTGTGGCCTGGAGAGTGGGTTCAGGGCCTTGGGCTTTAACTAAAACATGTACTTTATTTTTTGTTTGTTTATTTATACTTGACTTTATATTGTGGGATTTGTACCTGTGACTAAGCATGTACTTTAGATGTATTTAAAAAAAAAATAAATTAATAAAATATTTCAAATTCTGTGTCTAGTCAGAATGTCGTCTGTCTGTAGCCAGGTCTGATCAGCATATGGTATGGGGCAGTGTGTTACAGTAATAATGCATGAGAAGGCATAATTAGACGCTTGTGCAAGTCTTGTCTCAGTAAACACATTGTAATTGGTACCCGTGCAGAGTACTTTGGAGGTTTTTTGGCTCCTGTCTTTAATGAATTGTAAGCTGGTACCTCCTTTACTCTGAGCTAAGAGAGCAAGGAACGTGAGTGGTTATGGTTCAGAAGTGTACGGGTGGCTCAGCATCTGGAATATCGGTCAGGCTTAACCGGACTTTTACCATCTTCATAATCTTATTGTATGTAAAATACTCAGGTAGAAACTAGCAAAAAATCACCATGACCTCGGCACAGAAAAGATTTTAATGGTGCAAATTTTTAAACTCTAAAAAGCAGCTCGTTCTTTGGGCAAGTCCTTTCAGTTTTTGCACTCAAACTACTGCCTTGTCAGACTGCAGTTAATTAACTTTTTGATGACTGGTTTTAATTGAATCCAGATAATCACAAAAGTGCATCTCTCCAGTGTGTGTAAAACTCATATTCCAAATAAAACTTTTATAGAAAGCTTGAGGCTCAGGTATTTTTAGGACAACTGAGCCCCTGGTAGGGTGATCTGTCAGAAGCGATCTTCTTGCAGGTGCAGGATCCAGTATGAAGATCCACACAGCTGGAGCACAGGCTTGCCTTTATGGCTCCCAGCTCTCCCATTTTGAAACCAGTTGGCATTGGTTATGCAACGTACAGGATGACTGTTTTGTTGCTGGAACAAGTTGGAGAGGACAATTATGAAAACAGACTTATTTACATTACAATTACAATCCAGCAATTTCTAGATTTGGGTGGGGGCCTACAGTCCATGTTAACATTCTCCGCATTCAGACTTGAGCTGAAAATATGATGAGCCAAGTGTCTGCACCCTTTTTAATTTTAAACTGGGAGTGCCTGGGTGTGTGGAGGAGATGGAAGCAAGTGTCTTGCTTTCAATCTGTCCTACGTGGCTGACGCTGAAAAATGCACCAACAGGGATGTGGTGGTCAGAGAGGGTTTGTCAGAGCCGAACCTCGTGGTTCCACATGGTTCAAAGTCTGATTTTAGTGTCAGGACCTTTCTGCTGTTTCCACAGCATTACAGTGTTGATTTTGGGAGTTGACAGGGTTTTGAATAAGAACCTGATTAATAGAGGTGGTATCTAATGGTGTGCTTCATGCAGGTAGAGTTTTAACTTGAATTTCAGATGATAGTGGCGAAGTATGCTTTCTTGTCTTCCTAGGTTAATAGAAAGCTGTTCAAAGCAAATAGACAAAAATAGAAAAGTCTCAATTCCAGCCAGGTTTAAATCAATAATAAACATAGCACCAAAATAGAGTGGAGGGGACCCTGAGAGAGAACTGAAGTGACTCTAACAAAAATACCAATTCCAGTAAAAATGAACAGTGATGCAAGTCTTGCAGCAGGCACGTGTGGGTACAGTTCAGAAATCACTTACCTTTTCTTAAAAGCACTTCTCCGTAACAGGAAGGTCTGTCTGTACAAGGGGGAATTGTTCTGTAACAGCGGGATAAAAATGGGGAGAATTCCCACCCCCTCAGATTTCTGGTATTGAATATCTAGGGACAGTAGTAGAGTTTGCTTTGTGGGCAGATAGCGGAGATCAAAATCTGTGTGGTGTTGGCAGGACAGCTCTCCATTTGACAGGTGAATTCTCAGACCGCTGGGTATGTTCCCGGCACGTGGGGAGTGGGAACCAGCCCTGCTGGAAGAGTGCATGGGGTACTGGCGGTGTAGCTCTCCATGCCCGCCCCCTGACCCACCTTCCAGAACATCTGTCTTTAGAGTACCATGGTCCCTGTTCCTTCAGGGCAGCCAGGGCTGTGCCTTTTAACAGCACAGTCCATTGAGGGCACAAAATCAAGTGTAGAATAGGTGCAGAGGCTAAAAAGTAGCCTCTGGCAAAGCTTTGGAAATGTTTATTTCATTAAGGACCAAACCCTCAAAGCGCTGGCAGAGGGAGCGCTGCCAGCGTGGCCCAATGCAAGAGGGGGAGGCATCTGCGTGTGTCACTGTGCGCCGGCCCCATGCGGCCATCCCCCCATGGCTTCCTATTGCACAAGCCCTGGGGTTCTGCTGAACCAATCTCTGTTTGCAGTATAACTTAACCTCCTCAGAAAAATATTTGGGTTTTGTTTAATATTAGCAAAGGGTGGAGGAGATCACTGTGACCCTGGTTAAACTGTTATAGTGGTTGATTACTTATGTTAAAACATACATTTTAAGTCTACACTTCTTTGGCTTCGTTTTCCTGTTGTTGGATCTTGTTATATCTCTGTCAGACTGAGGAATTCAGCATCTAAGTGACTGCTGTCTTTGTGCTGGGAGACACTGGTCCAGTCATCCTTTAGCCGCCTTTGATAGGCTACATGGAAAGACTTCTTAAAGCCTTTTAATAAAAAGCATATTTTCCCATTCTTTTATCATTAGAACACTGTTTCAACAGTTAATTGCAGAGAGATGTACTTTTATTTTTCTAGCTGGTTGAACAGAGTAAGTACTTTGTAGTGTCTAATGTGATTAATGACAGAGGTAGTTTTACTTCAAACATGAGCATTCTTCTTCTAGCTGTTATTAACCTTACTTGTATTAAGTGTAGACTCATTAGCACAGCTCCTGCAAAGGTAGAAATCTGATACAAGGTGCTAATTCTCTGCCAGCACAATAGAAAAGAAGCAAAGTGTTCCTCTCCACACTTAAGCATTGCCTCTGATCTCTGTCTTAACTCATTCAAATACCAAAATGGTTGCAGAGTAAAATCTGACTGCAAGCTGCCTTCAAGTGGGGATGTTGGGACTCTTCTGCAACTTCTGCACTGTTCAGTCTTGTGTGGGTGGACTGGGGAATTTGAACCACTAAATACTTCAAAGTCCTTTAAAGAGCCAGCGTTACCTTTGACTTGTCTCCCTCCTTGGCTGAGCTAAGCTCTTCTAAGTTATTTACTGAACCCCACTTGCATAAATTGTAGGAGTTAAATATTCTTTTCTCCTGTGATGCCTTAATCATCTTTTCTGCCTGAAGGTCAATGCTAACTAGTCCTTTCAGTGTGAGCTTTATGCCTCTGTGAGAGTTACAAAAGCCAGTTCAGCAATGAAGTGAATAAAATGGGCAGTTCTGATCTTGAACAACAAAACATAAAAGGAAGGGATGCAAGAATAGCCTGTGCTGTGGAACAATTTCTGTACAAAGAGATTAAATAAGAAAAACCCCTTTAACATGAGGAAGTGACCGAGGGAGAAGGTGTTGAGGTATAGGAAGCAGTTAACTATTTCCTTGTGGAATGTTTTAATTCTGTGGGATTTGGGGGGTTTGTTTTGGGTTTTTTTTTCATTGTTTTTTTGTGTGGCTTACAATGCCCAAGTGAGTGTTGGGGCAGCCAGGCTCATAGGGCTTGATTAGGCATGTGTTTAACTTAGCGTAGACCTCCCAACGTTTGATGTAAGTGTGTGAAGCCACAAGGTCTGATGAAGAAGAAACTGTAAGGGTATGATCTAGCTTCTAACCTCTGCCTCTGACATGAGTAACTCGCACCGCTTCTCTGTTTATCCTTCCCTTCATTTGCAAAGATGCTTTGGGGGCTCTTTAGGGCAGAAACCATCTTGCTGCCTGTGTAGGTCAGATGTTCTGAGACCTTCCACCCCAAGAGCTATAACTGTGAAATAGCACACAAAGGAGTGGATGGACGTGAATCATATAACTGAAGAGAATGCTAGTTTTTCTTTTGTTCTTCTTTAATTGGCCACATCTGATACATGAGATAAACCTGATGGGGAAAGATGAAGAAGACCTTTTATTATTGATTGATCTTAGTTTGACAACTTCTTTTGTTTTTGTCTTCTGCTGTTTTTAGCTGCTTCCGTGCCAATGCCTTCTTACCCCAGTTCAGGCTCTGGTAGTTCCTCCAGCAGCTCTTCTACTTCCCACCTGGCATCACCTCCCGTAAGTACAGCTCAGAGGATGTACTGCTTGTGTTAATGGTCTCCCTGCTTGCTGCTTTGAAACAAGGTCTCTGCTTTTGCTGTCTTTTGGTGCAAGTCACTGAGCACCTTAGTTCTGCATGGGTCTGGTTCAGTGTCTTCTCCAGTCTGTTTAAAGTTTGGATCTCAAAGGTTGCCTTTCTCTCCACAAGAAGTATTTCAATTTGCCTTTGCCTATTATATGAAAAGTCTTTATGAAAGAACTCGGTATTAATCACACTAGCTTGCCTTGGCAGAGATGGAAAACTCCTTGGAACCAAAAACCGGTTGCTAATTCAGGGCATAGCACTGCTTACTTGGCTGCAAGTTCTCTGTTTTCAAGCACAGTCTCTACACCTTGACAGCGTATCCACCGTCCTTTGTAACGACCCCTCCTCCTTTCTGACCAGCATTCCCAGGTGCCACAGAGGGACACTCAGCAAAGCTCTTTGCTCAGACCAGACCTGCCACAGGCTGGTGGTCTTGTGAGAGATGATCTGAACTGACAGTTTTTTCTCTCAGTTACCTGAAATGACGAAAACTTTTCTGGAGGGCAAAATATTAACTGACCAGTGAAGTGACATTCCTGCAGCTGACTGAACTGAAAGCTTGTTTTTGGAGGCTCTTGGTGAAAGCTGCCTTTTGACTTCAGACTCAGGAATGCTGGTGGTGTGATGGGTAGGGGAAGGGAAAAGGATTGGATTTTTTTCTCCCCTGGCATTATTGCTTTTTTGATTTGTTCTCTGAGTTTCTCTGGGCCACGGTGTCTCAACCTGGTGTAGAGAAGGCTGAGAGGCACTGTCAGAAGTTGATGTCAGTGCTCATGATGTGGGCTGTACAGAGAGGGGAGGTCAGCTCTTCTCTGAATGTGGCATAGCTGCATCCCCAAGACTTTCCTCCCCCCGGCAGCCCTGAGTAGAGGGTTGTTGGCGGACACCCTCCTGACCATAAGGCTCCAGGAATTGGTAGATGGTGTGAAAAGGTGACTCTCTCCCCTGAGATTTCCTGGTTAGGGAAGCTCAGGGATGGTACAGACTCACTGCCAGACCGGGAGTGGGTCCTGTGTCAGAATTGGTCCCATTCTGCATTTTGAAGTTTTGCTGATGGAGGTGTGCTGGCTCAGCACGTGAAAAATGCTGCGTCTGCAGGGCAGAGCTAGCAGGCTGGGTGGAAAAGAGACAACTTTGACAGCTGGAAAATTCCTTCTGCGGTACTGTGTGTACAGTGAGAGAGAGTCCTCACTGGTGCAGCAACAGTCTTTGGAGGGTGAACGAGGTCTTAAAAGGGCCTGAGTGAAAGCTGATTGAAGTCTTTCTCAGTCTAAAAATGCATTAGGATAAAGATTGTGATCTGCTCTGTGGGCAGTTCAGCTATCTTAAAGCTTTCTTAAACCATCCAGCCTCCTCCATCTGTCTGCAAAAGATGAGGATTGTGGGGCTGTTTGGCTGAAGCAAGTGGAAAAACGGGACTTTTTAGGGTCTGTCCTGTCTCCAAGGGCTGAGGTGTCGATCTGTTGAATGCTTAGCCTCCTTCTGGCCTTTCTTTAACTCCTTATCAGTACTACAGCAAAACAGGGTTGTCCTGCAAGTGCAGGAGGCTTATGTACATGTTCCTGAGTGCTGCTTACTGCAAAAGCACGAGTAGAGATGAGATGTTTAATGTTTAAGAACAAAACAAAAAAACGTAACCCAAAAGAAGAGCCAAAGCTATCTCTGAAAGCTCTTCTCTGTTTCACAGCCATACTAAACTGATTTGGTAGGAAATGCGCGGTTGATCCAGAAAGCCTTAGCAGACAGATGCAATACCTCAAGTGACTTTTTCTTATCTCAGGAGCATCAGACATGTTGGTAGTATGTTTTGTATAACAAAAGATGCTCTGTTCTGACATGGACATAAAAGGCTGTTGCTTTTCAGTAAACTAAACAGCTGCTTCTGGCAAACTATCAGCCCTGGTTCATCAGCAAAAAGCTGTTTGTAGCCTTGTACAGCTCAGTTTAAAGGATCGAGCAGAATGATGAAGTAGCTGTGCTGAAGCTAGTGTTTGTTTTCTCCTTGAATTAGCAGTCCCTTGGAGAGATGCAGCAGCAGCTGCAGGAGAAGGCGCTGGCATCTCCCACCCAGGATTCCCCTGGCTTTCTGCACGGATCGAAGGAGTCTGCCGGAAGCAGCAGTAAGAATTCATCCTGTGACACAGATGACTTCGTTATGGTCCCAGCACAGTTCTCAAGTAAGCTGGTTTCTGGAAATGCAGACATTCTAAGCAGAGGGGGATGTGAATGATAAGGATAGTTACTAGAAAGTTGAAAGAGTGATTAAACCTGTCTGTTTTGACTGAATAACAGGAATAGGTTTCTTCTCAAGCTGGAAGAGAAATCTGTCTCCCTGCCTAGTTTCATAGGATGTTTTGTAATTACCTTCAAAGATAGGATTTGAGAGTAGAGATTATTTGGGGACCTCAGTAAGAGATTGAACCTGGAAATCCAACTGGAAAAGAAGATAAGTAGACTCAGAGGGAAATGTCTTCCCTTCACAGAAGCTGTTCCCATGTCATCCTGTCTTGAGTTTCACTCGGCATCACAGTCAAAGACAGGATTTTGGCTAGCAAGATGGATTTTTTTACTTGAAAAACATCTTTAATTTAATTTTTGCACCTTTGTGTGTTTTTACATTGATAGGAATTTCTTGAAAATATCTATGTACGTAGAGGCTAGGGCCCCAATTCAGCCACATGCCTAAGTACGTCCATTCTCGAGTCCTTAACTAACCAACAGAAGGATATGGTTCAACCTTGACTGTGTGTCTCATGCTTTACTGGGTTGGAACGTGGTGGTAAATGCTGTGATTCCTCCTTCCATAGTTGTGCTGCTTGTATTAAAACAGGAATTTGGAGGGGTATAACTGGAATCTGTGAAAGGTTTCTGCTGTGCAATCCTTATGAAAAGAAAGAGCTCAGTGTTGCTTGTATTCTTCCTGGAAACAGTGATGGGACCAGTGTACACTTGTCTTGTGCTAGTCACGTTTCCAGTGTTCAGATGTTTTGGCAAAGGCACAAGCTGCCCTTTGTTGTGTATCCAGCTGCCAGCTCATTTGGCTGCTGTGGATTTTTGCACTTAGGACACGGATGGTTCGAAGTCCTACATGCAACATATACCACTGTCTTTTTACACAGCAGCTAGTTGCTTGCACTGAGTGGGCACGTAGCTATTGGCCCAAATGTTCTGTTGGGGTTTGGCCCACTTCCAAAAGGGCTCCCTTTCAGCCTGAATTTTTCAAAACTTCGGGGTGTAAGGATCAGCAGCATCAGCTTCAGCCCACGTGTATTTGGCAAAATGCTGACTTCGGAAGCAACTCAGCTGGTCTTGGAAGAGCTGGAAATTCTACCCAAAATCTCAATTGTTCTGAATATATAAAGACATATATAGGGACATGGTTGGACTCGATGGTCTTAAAGGTCCCTTCCATCCTAGACAATTCTATGATTTTTTAAAAAATTATCTTGAATTAATCTGTTTCTGCACTTCCTTGTTCCTCAGGTGATCTAACTGCTGAGGCTGCGGGAGGGAAACCAATCCAAGACAGTCTGATGTACAGCGGGTAAGACCACCAAGGCAGCTGAAATAGTTTAGCCACTAGAGCGTACTGTGCATTAGGGACTTTGGGGTTCTAGGGGATGGAAGGGAAGATTTTGGTGAGTTAACTTTTTTTTCAGAGATAACTGTCACCTGCCTGGTGACGTCATCAGCACATGACACCTGAATACCAGAGTGTATGTGGGGCAGCATGACAGTCCCCAGGGGTTCCTACAGCTAGACTCAGCAGAGGGTGCTGGGCAGCCACAGCTCTGGAGAGGGGAGCAGGATTGGTTCCCAGGCTCTAAGAGCTGGGTTCTTTCTATCTTTCTTCAGGAGCTCTCTGGTGACTTCAGCAGGCTTGGAAAGCCAGGGAAGGACACCATCTCCTTCACCCCCATACAGCAGTTCTCCTAGCCCGTCCAGGTAAGAAAGACTGTTCAGTGGTCACTGTGAAACATTGATTAATTGAACACCCATTGGCTTCCAAGAGGGGATTTTACTGGTGTTGGTGTGCTGGGCAAGATCCACATCTCTCATTTAATTAAAGGGTAACAAGAAACATCCAGCAGAAAATCCCCAGCCTGGGGCACTGATCAATCCCAACTACAGAGCCTGTCTCTCCCTCTTCTGGCCCTCAGGAGGGGTGAGGTGAGAATGCGGTAGAGCTGGAATTAACCCTGTTCCCTGGGGAGCCAAGGATTATTCTCAGGCAGAAAGTAAATGTACTCCACTGGCATGTGTGTGCTACTCGTCCCCTCTGTGCTCAGCCTGCAGAGGCAGTGAATATTCCAGCTAAAGATCCTTGCTTCTAAATTGATGCAGTGAATTAGAGTACAACGCTTCAGCCAAGGCTGAAACTACTATAGGCTTGAATTACTGGGCAAGGCATAGGAGCGCAAATGTGGAAGAGTGTTGCTCATCTCTCCTTGCTGTTGAAGGACAGATCTGGGCCAATGTAGTTGTTTGCAGTTGGCTTGAAGCTCCAAACAGCTCGCTGCACTATGTCTGTATAAAGTAATGCTGCTACATGGGCCTTGTTTAGTAACGGAGGGTGCTGGAGTAGGAGTAACAAGTGCAAACAGGTGTGGTCATACGTTTAGTTCCAACTAAACCAGTTGCTATAAGCTCAGCTTTGGTGTTCAGAAATGTTGTAGGTGATAGCTGCCAACACACAACAGCCCCAGCTGCCCGGCACCACCAGTGCCTCCAGACACATTTATGTTCAGAAGACATTAATGATCTGTGGAAGGCAATCCCATTGACTTTAGAGCTAGAAGCTTTAGGGTACGTGCTTAGCTTACAGGGAGCTGCCGGTGTTCCTTCCCGTCTCGTTCTTGCCTCCTGGGGAAGCAGGACAGCTTTCATCTTCTATTCTGTCAATATGGCACCTGGTGAGAGAGGACAGTTGAACAGGATTTCACACTGGGATGACCCTAAAATATTTCTTAAGAATAATACGCAGTCCCAGGCTATGTGTTGAACGCACTTGTCACATAAATGGAGCCCAGAAAATGACAAAACATAGCCTCAAAGAATACAAATGTAAAGGAGAAGACTAGCTCAAATCCTTGCTGACGTGATCAGATTAATTGGCAAGCACGTACCACAGTGTGGAGTTTAATTGCATGAGGCTTCTTAGGCCATCGCCTGCTAAGCTTTTTAACAGCTTATTCCGTAACTGATTCCCTTGCATTCTGGGGATCAGTCTTATTTAAAGGATTTGGCCCTGTTTCTGGACAGCAGTGAGTGGAAATTCATAGAAGTTGACTACAAATGCTGCTTACTTTTCAATGTTCACCACTGTCTTCACCAAACTGGCCTCATCATACTCTACTGGATCACAAATCAATGCCAGTGACTATGATCTAAACATGTTTCTGCTCTTGCTGTCTTTCCTACTCATTCCCAGCAGCTTCTGTGGAGCAGATGCCAGACCCTCTAGTGCTACTTCCCACTTTTCTACCTGCTTTGAAGAAACATTGAAAAGTTACTTCCTACCCTGTCCAGGATAGGGAATAAGACATAAGTAATGAAAGACTGGAATGGTCATTCCAAATCCAGAATGTAAGGCACGATCTTTGATCTGTCCCCTGAAAGTGCTTTGAACTGGTGCCACCCAGGTATGCCCTTACTGTTAACATGGGTTTCAGTGCCCTTCACTGTAGATGTCATGAGGCCCGTTGGTTCAGGACTTGGCTTCGCTGGTGCAAGGGACTCCTGATTTTCTCTCCCTCTGTCTTTGCTCACTCCCAAGCCAGCAGTTCTCCCTTTTGTGTGTGGCTCTAGGCTAGCAAGCAATGCTGGATGCACTCCAACTAGGACAGAAAGCAAAGGCTGAGTGGCCAGCAGTGGGTTTTCCTCAGGATGTCATGGTGCAGTCCAGAGCAGCTCTCCTTGCTCTTAACTAGAGAGTAAGGACTAGGCAGAATTAAAATATGCTGATAGTTGATCTCTCTCTTTTCTTTTTTTTTTTTTTTAATTTTAAAACACTTTCTTGTTGAAGATGCTTAGTAAGTCTAACGAAAGGCACTTCCTTGGATGTGTCCCACAGCAATGGATTTAATACCATTTTCAAAGAGCTTTTAATCACTGGCAAGTAATTAAACTTCCTGTCCCAGCTTTATCTCTAGGTCTTTGCAAATTTATGGTCAATTGCATTCTTTAAGGCTTGAGGCCAATTAGCAGGTTTAGTATATGTCATCTCATTTAGATGCTTTCTTTTGCAACTTACATCTTGTGGAGAAACCTGGCTTCTATAAGGACTTGGTACAACTCTTTGGGAGAGCCAGGATCCATTCACCCGAGAACTTCTTTTCCTCCAGAGTATTTTGACTAGATGGAAAAGATAGCATTTTAAATGTATGTTGAAGGTCAGGATACGTACAAAGTTTGATGTGAACGCTTATATTTCTTGGTTAAAGCTCTGTTCACTTTGTCTGTCTTGCCACCCTGTCTTATGCTGATGGAAGGCAGAGACACCAAAGCCTCACCTTTCTGCTGAGCAGTCAAAAACCTTGAATGCCTTTGTTTTATTGTATGTCAATGAAGAATCAAGGCTTCCATGCTGCCTTTTAGAGACAAACCTCAGATTAAGAGTCTGTTCTGTTGGTGGAAGAAATAAGAGCACACAAGGAAGGATATATGGAACTTAAAAGATCAGTAAACCTGTTGAGAGAGAAATGAAGAAATAGGAATCACTTTTTGATCTTTCAGTCTTGATGAAAGATCTTTTCCAGTTATTTGTCTCTCTAGTGATGGAGGAGCACCTTCACGTGCACAACATGGAGATCTGCAGACACGTTTCTGCAGGTCAGCTATGTTCAGCACACTTATTGTAAACTACAGAGTACTACTGACCTTCCCTGAAAAAGAAATCCTTGTAATGGGATGTTTTGAACTGCCAAGTAAGTCGCAAACTCTTCTCTCTTCCCCTGTGCAGGCGTGTATGTTCTTGCTGAATTAAATATCTCCTTTCATCTTATGTAAAACACTTCCACTCCGAGTGTTAGACCTGAAGAAGCCATGCTTCCTGCTTCTCAGGGGCAGACGCAGGCGTGTGTCCTCGATTGACAGCAAGGAAAACTGCAGAAGCCTTCATTACCAATAAGATCTTTCTGTAATTGTGCAACATCCCTGCAATTGGTGTTGGCAGTTGTAAATAGCATTGCCATGGCAATTAATCCTAGAATTCTGGAGCCTTTGGGAAAAGACTTCAGGCAGCTACTTAGTTAAATGTGGTGTTTGCATGGTTTGTGTATAGCGTGGTGTACAGGCTAAGAGTAACAGGGGAAACTGTCACCCGGGGGAACAGATATCAGATGTGAGCTGACTAAGCTTCTTGGATGGAACTAGAGAGAAGCCTGAAGTTTGCAGAATGGGCCTGTCCCATTTTGTGTGTGTGATGTGCTGGCTGACCTTGATGGGTATATAGATAGCAGTTCCTGTCCCCCAAATTTACTCTCTCCCAAGTTGCCTTCTCCATGCTGTAGTTAACTTGCAAATACTCTGATATGCACCACAAGTTGTAGTCTCTTTGTGGCGTACTGAGACTTCTGTGGAGATGCCATTGCTGCAGCAGAGCCTCTCCATGAATCGCAAGTAGCTCCTGGCACCAAAATCTTTGCTGGTGTCCTTTGTGAGCCACGAGTGTTTAGCCACTGTTCAATGATGCACTCTTTGGCTGTGGATCTGAGCTGCTGGAAACTAGGCCAGTTGTGGCCTGGAATAGCAGGGCTCCAATTTTCCTGGAGGGAGTGGTGCGCTTGGGTGTATGTTTTAACTTCAGTCTGTGGGTGGGGATCGTGCTGGAAGAAAGGTGCCTGTTTTCAGGAGATGCGTGGTGCCACTTCCCTTTGATATGACTTTGAACTGCCTCCCAGTATAAACCCACAGCCTGAGAGCAGCCAAGGCGACGCTCCCTGTGTACGGTTGCTTTACGAAGATAAAACCTCCAATTACCTGGCTGAAGGCCCACCCCTTACAAGAGCCTTTCTTTGTGTGTCTCCTTTCAACAGCCGGCCAGGTCAGTTTTCTAGCAGCAAGTACGGACACTCCGTGCCCATTCCGGTCCCAACGCAAATTCATAACTACCGGCGGATTGAGCAGAACCTGCAGTCTCCCAATCAGTACGCTTCTCCACGGTAAGTGCTGGGGCTAGAAGGAGGGGGGTAACATTGGTGCAGAAGCTCTTGTACTACAGCTTGGGGGCTGTAAAACAAACTGCTTTACAGTTTGTTCTCTGTACCTCTAAAAATTTCTCTCTGTGATGGGCTCTCCCCCTTGCTGTAGGGAGCCAATGTGGGGTGTGTTATGCTGTAACATAGTTTTGGGGTATTTTTGTAGCAGTGTTGAGATCTGTTACTGTTGCCTGTGTGTGTGTATGTGGTCAACTTTCAGTGCAGGCTGAGCCCATTTGAGTCTGACAGCTTTTCCCATGCCAGCTACGGGTTGGGTGTTCAAGCAGACAGAACCATCCATCTGGCAGATGCCTTTATAAAACGAAAAAGTTGAGATAAACAACTAAAATAGATGGGGCTACAAAGCTTACCTGACTTCACCTTAATTGGTTCCTGTAGCTAGTCACACCATAGATGATGGGTCTGACACGAGTTGCATATTAATGTGGTTATGCAGCCAGGACTGATTAAATCATGAGCAATTCATGCCTGTGAGGCAGAGCATGTTTTGTGAAGGCCATCAGGAAGACCCGGATGCCAGCCTTCAGCTGTACAGCTGGCCTTCTGAGTTCAGTGGTAATGCCTTGTACATCCAAGACACAAGGGACTTCTGTCTCTTCTTACGTATAATTTCTGGTTCTTACAGGTTTGAATTCTGGGTTGACAGTGGCAGCCCAGGTCATAGTCTGGTTGGACGGAGACTCATAGAGGATCTGAAGGAGTTTGTACAGCAGGGGCATTCAAACAGAAGTGTCTATGAGGTGTCATGTCTTTTTTTGGACGAGTTGCTTTGGTATCTGGATTAGTTAAAGTTTAGATTTCAGAAGTAGCGTAATACCTGTGTCAGCCTTAGTTTGGGCTTCAGCCAGCCTAATTCAGGATAAGGCTTATTCGAAGTGGACCCAGAAGTAGAGACGCAATATGTTGATATTAATCAGGGATCAGCAGAGAGGTTGTTTTGTGCCAGTGTTACTTTAATACTATTTTATGTTCACTTCTTCTGATGTGTGGCGGGTTTTGTGGTAAGCTCCTTCCTGCTTCCTACATGCCTTGTACTTTTTACAGCAAAATTTTTGGACCCTGTTAGTGTTGGAACTCACAAGGGGGTCCTGGTTATCCATGTGACATATAAAGTGAGAGCTCTGGAGAATGTGCCGCAGATGCACCTGGGCACGCTGTGCCTACCCCAGCCCTGGCGATGGGCTGTTGCATTCAGGTTCACAGCCTGCAGCTACCAGTTGGGGATCAAACTGTCATGTCTTGTTCCTTTTAGTCACCGCCATGTAATGTTGAGATTAGCATCGTCCCTGCAGAGGAACTCGAGGAATGGACACAATCAGGATGATTCAGAGTCTGCTTTTAGCATCTTCTCAAAATCTCTGGCGTCATGTTTTTTTTTTCTGCCCCAGGAAGCCATATTTATCTCTCTCCATCACTTCCTCTAATCAGCAAATTCAGTAGACACCCTTCAGGAATGGAAGGAGAAAACTTCATCAAGCGTCTAGTATGTGATTCCGCTTCTCCATCAGGTGTATCAAATAGGCCATTACAGCCAAGTGCCTCGTCATGTTTGCCAAGTCATTTGACTACAAACCTTGACGTGTACTCTTGTTTCTGAAAAATCGACTGCTGTCATCTGACTGGCTGCTGTATGCCTGTGTAACGTAGCTTGTTTGTGGGTAGATATGTTGCTTGTTGAGGTGGTAATTATGTGTGCGTAGTTTTGGCCACATCACCTGTCCTGCTTGTCTGCTTGCTTGCTTATCCCATGTCTCGTAGGGTGGCACTTGACATTCCACATCTTTCAGCAGCAGCAGTCAGCTGGTGTTTTTTTCTGCAAGTTCCTGGTAGATAATATTCAGCCTTCTGGATGGCTCATATTCTGGAGAGTTAAAAACATGGGAGAGCAGTATTTTCTGCTGCTGAACACCTAGGTATTTTTTCACCTTGCCAGGTGTCCATTTCGTTGTTGTGTATTTATTTTGCTTCAGGGCCAGGCACTTGAGCATTAGGCCTCTGAATCTGGAGCAACCTGAAGAGAACTGATTTTTAGGTTAAAATGTTAAGATTTCCTTTTTTTCCAATAGCATGGATTCATTTGGCTGAGAAATGTAGTAACACATTGAAGGGGGGGGGGCAGATCAAATTTTTATATCTCAACTACTGAAATAGATTATTATTTATTTGTTTTCTGAAATGTGACCTAAAGTAAAGCATACACATAGTAGTGTTGTTGAGCAGACGTACCGATACTTCATCAGGATGACTTTGCCGTTCCTGGCTAATGTAGCTAGCCCTGCTTGCAGTGCTAAAACCCATATGCCTTTGTTCCTTCTGTTCAGATACGTATGGGCAGCTTAATGCAGCGTCACTGAGAGAGGAGACAGGGTACCTTGGTGATAGCATGTCTCAGTGGCTTGAGCACAGAGGGTTTTTTTCAGCGTATTCATTGATTCCCGTCCAGAATACCACCTCCTGGCTGAGACTAATGTTCTTTTAACACGGGAAAAATACTTCCAAATTGAGAGTAGAATGAAGGATTCAATTAAAAGACTGTTTTCTCATTTGGAGGAGCGTAGTGAGAATCTTGGTGAAGGAGCCTGCAGAGGCAGAATGGCATTTCAGTAAATAGAGTTTAAGTTGTGTGTTCTTAATGAGTGGTGAAAGAGTTAAAATATTGAGAAATAAGTAATATACAATAATCCCATCTCTCTCCAGGGTGATGGTGTAGCTGTGCTCAGGTTCCCGCTAGTCTGTTTCCTTTTTTGTTTCATTTTAGCAGCTGGGTAATACTTGAGGTTCCTGCATGTGTGGGCTGTACAAGTCAATGTTAACTCCCTAAGGTGAGTTTGGAGCCCAGACAATTCTGACTATCCAGCCCAAAGAGAAATTCCTCTGGGTGGTACTGAACTGCTTCAGATCTGACAGCCACACACTGCTCTGTGTTGCTCTGTAGTTTCTGATTTGAGTCAAAGCTGTGTTGCAGAGCAGTGCCTTTGGCACAGGTTACCTCCGCATCGCACGACCTGCGCTCATGGAGCTTTCTACCTAAACCGCTGCTCTGACAAAAGAGCGAGTGGCTCAGCACAGGAGGGACACTAGAATAAAGCCCTTTCAGGGCATTCTGAAGACACTGCCTAAAATAAATGCCTTGGACATGGCAAGGTATGAAGCTCTGTCTTGTTCAGGATTGATGTAGATACCTGCAAGCATCTAAAAGTGACTTCTGAAAAATGATAGACTTTCCTGCTTACAGCTAAGCTAATCTTGTTCTTTCTTTTCATTTGTGTTGCAAAATTTTGTTTGGATTGAAAATCTTGAGAACAAAGATTATCATCTTAATCTGTATTGGTGTAGTCCTAGAACAGTGGGATTTTGATCCAGGATAAACAGTCACGAAGCTCTGCTTCTGTGGAAGTGGCTCTGTGTGTGTCTGGTGATAGTGTTCTCCTTACTCTTCTATACTGGCATCTGGAGTAACGTGTGTGCTGCTGCTGTTTCCTCTCAGGTCTGGTACGGTTCGGAGGTCTAGCAGTACAAGTCCTCTTGGTTTTCCTAAAACTGGTGCTTCCCCTCCTTATCCTGGAGAGCATGGATCTGTGCCCAGCTCTAGAAAGCTCTCCTTTGGCGGTGCCAAGCCGTTTATGCCATCACCGCAAGGTAAGATATCAACTGGCCTGTTGCTGCCCTAATAAAATCATGTGCCTCTTTCCTGTAAAGAGGGAGGTTATGACCAGCTGTAGCTGCCAGGTAATAGGGAATTCGGATTGTTGTGTTCTCCCATGGCTCTTCTCAATAGATCATTTGACAAGTGTTTGGCCTCAGAAAAATTGAGAGGAAAATACCTATTAGCCCCAGGAGAGGCAAGCTTTGATTTGGTGTCTGCATCAAACATTTTGCTGCCCTCTGAGGAGGGCTTCTGTAAGGGCAAAGTATCTTTTTACTGTCTCAGGCTGGGGTGAGAAAAAACGTAAGCCAGTTGTTGTCAGAGCAAAACTCTGACCAGCTTGGGAAGGGCTTGAACTTCACTGTTCAAACTGAAACGTAGCTGTCTGAATATCTGGTATCCTCATCCAGATGCTAACAAGTAATTCAAGTGGAAAGGCATAAGAAAAACCCCAGTGTGCAACTGATGCGAATTGCTGTTTTCTATAAAGGAGTAGACTCTGATACAACTAACTATTCTAATGTCTCCTATCCCTAGTGTCTCCAATCCTATATTTATTAGTATCTGCTGGTGGGAAAATGCAGAATATTCATACTCTATTCCTCTGAATTAATATCACTGCAAAGTCAGACTAAAACTGGCTAAACTAATACCAGACAGAGTTTTTTCCTCCTTTTACAGGAGTTGTTGACTTTTTCACTACACAGGTAGGGCTTGGACTGAGAAGACGGAAGAGAGAACTAGCATCTTTCTATAAAACAGGTGGTGCATAGTGTTGTTATTGCCTATGGAAACTTAATACTGAATAAGCTTTTTTTTTTTTTTTTTTTTTTTACTGTGTTCGATCAAAGTTGGAACGATCCCAGAGCAGCCCAGCCAGACTGTTATCCCCTCTTCTCTTGGAGCAGAAGTGAGAAGCCGGATTCCTGTCGCCGGTGCGTTGGTCCTTACCTTCCTTCACTATTCCTATGGATAAGGCCAGAACCAGTCTCAGGGCAGTCAAGGTTGGGTATTGTCCTTCAGTGGCTTCTCTCGATGCTTGGCCAGACAGAATTTCTGTGTGCTGGTAGGAGTTGGCATTGATCTATTCATGTCCTGTCAGCCAGCCTCTTCCACTGCTGACAGACCCTGTGTCACAGAAGCTCAAATTTGGGACTTTGAAGTCAATGGATTGAGTGAAGGAAAAGTGTCTCAAGACCCCCAACTCCCCCTCTGCCAAGTAGCCTGCTTGGTGCCTAACGTCCTTGCTGCTGAACTCTGACAGTCAGGGTCCCTTTCTCCGTAAGGGCTGCAGTGAAGGAAAGAAGCGACACTTCTGCATCCCTGTTGTGCCTGTGTCTTCTTCCTGTAGAGTCAAAGCCAGATCAGGCCTAGCAGATTGTGGCGCTGATCAGAGTGCCTTCCTTAGCCATCCACTGAAGGGTTTGATCTGTAGGTGTTTTAGCAGTGGATTCTGGGATCAGGCTGGCTTTTTGTTGTAGAAACAGAAAATGATGTGATTTGTCGCTGTGTTTGGGCCCTCCAGGTTCCTTAGCACCTGAACACTCTCCTCGAGGGATGGGATCCCGGCTCCACAGTGCTCCCAACCTGTCAGATATGCATTCCTGCAGGCAGAAGATAACGAAGCAGCACTCTGATCCTCTTGTTGCTCACTTCGGTCATACCCCAGTCAGCCAGCCGCTGCAGATCCATGGCTTGCAGCACTGCCGGCAGCTCAGATCCTCACCAAAGCTGTCCGAGTTCATGCAGAGAAGCCCTTTGCCAACTATAATGGGCTCCCCTACAAAGGTATGTCAAGGAGTCTGCTTTGGGGTTTCTCACAGCTCATCCTTTTGGGTTATTTGGGGGTGAACTGCTGCGTGATCAGATAACTCTGACCTGGATTTATCACCACTGGTTCGCTTTTCTTCAAGGGCTGTTTAGTGATCTGTGTGAAATGGGGTAGTGTCCTAGTTCTTAGTGGACAGATCTCACTTGGCAGCAGCATTCACCATCTGAGCAGAGTCCAGGGTTTTAAACAGGCAATGAAAAGGAGCTGCCCAGATTAGGCAGAAGCGCGTTAGTGAACTGCGGTGCCTGGGCTGGTTTGCACACAGCGACGCAACTTGTGACACAAGTGCACGTCCAGTAAGCAATCCCAGGTGGAGACGGCAGACGGTTAAGCAGGTGCCAGCCCTGGTGTCTCACACGAAGCTGGCACTGTGACAGCATTTTCTCTGCTTATGTTAGGCTGCTACAAATTTTCAGCAGAGTTAGTTGTCCTTTCATTTCAGACTTTCTGGGACTGGGGGCAACTAACTGTGTGGGGTGGAATTTCTGCCTCTTTATTTCAGGCAGGTTGTTAAACATGCAATTTAATTTTCATAAACAAATGGCAGGGATGAGGGAACCTTTCTCCTTCATTTTAAAGACAGATCTCTTTTTTTTTTTTTCCCCCTGTTCTTCTTAGGCTGTGTCCCCGTTTGAGTTTCCCAAAACCCCAAGTTCCCAGAATCTCCTCACCCTCTTGGCCCATCAGGGGGTCATGGTTACTCCGACACGGAACAAGACCTTGCCAGATCTGAAGGAGATGGGTCATTTCCACTGCCAGCAAACAGGCTTGGGATTGAGGCCTGTGGAAGAGATCAAGGGCAGGTGAGCTAAAGTCTGCATTATACAGTGGAACTTCATTCTCTGATACGGGGCGGATGGGGCAAATTTCAAACCCCAGCTAAGATTTAAGTTGTAGCATCTGCAAACATTCTGTAGTTATCTGCTAGCACCCTTGGGTTACAAGCAGATACAATGCAGATTTTTAAAGTGTTCTTCTACAGGGGCAGGCCATGGCCTAGATTTTATAAAATGAAAAATTGTCTGCAACTTCACACTGTATTTAGTGTCCAGGGTTTCATCAAGGGGGGGGATCAAGGATTTTGTTATTAGACCAGACTCCCTGCAATTGTGCAGATGGATGCCTTGCTCTTTGTGGAGCCAGTGCCTGTTGTGGAAGAGAGGGTGTTGTGGGTCTTCCTTGTCTATGAAACAGTGGGCACCGATCTTCAGACCAGACATCTGTTTGAAAGCCACATGCCGACTGTCGTGAGCATTGCAGGATACAAAGTCACTCAGGTGTTAGCGTTAAGTTTTTCTATTGTGCCTCTCTGCAGACTGCAGATTTTTGCAGTGATCTGGAGGAGTCCTCTGTTACTGATTTCCGTATCTTCCATCAGCGAAAAATTGTGTTAGAATAATGCTGTAGTCAGTACTTGCGTTACTGCAGTTAGTCGCAGCAGTTGTATGCTTTCTCCAACTAGCAGGACGTGCCTCAGGTGCTCTGTTGAAGGAAGAGTGGTTATTTCAGCTCCAGACTGTTTACTGTGCAGTGTTAAGTGGTGGTGGACCAGGAATGGCACAAACTGGAGTGGAAGTTAGCTGAAAACTTGCAGCTGTTGACTTTCTGCATCATGTTTTATGTCTTCTTTTTAGATCTCTGAGCACAGGCAGGCTCACTGACCTCCTTCTGAAGGCAGCCTTTGGGGCACAGATCTCAGAAGCTGGCAGCAATGACAGCCTGAACAATGAGAAGCCAATGGAAATTGCAGGTAGGTGGGGAGGCCAGGCAGATCTGGCAGGATGTCCTGGCTTGGGGCGAACAGTTTGCCTGCATGTCCCCTGCAAATGGGAGGCTGCTTTTCTGATGGCTTTTGGCAAAGGAAGTGACTGCCGTGTGTGAGGAGTGCAGTGATGTTTGCTTTCTTTTGTGGAGCGCTCGAAGGTCTGTGGGCTGTGTGTGCTGTATAATTGCTGGCTAGCAGTGTGATTTTTGTAGGCAGGGCTTCCTCTTTTGGCCCCTTCTGAATGTGACAACATGTGGAAGTGGGGATTTTCTGCCAGGCAGCTCGAATATGAATGGCTCTGCAAGGGTGGGTCTTCCTGGGCTTGCAGGCTGGGAAGTGAGGAAGGGAGAACAGCTGCAGCAACGCGTAACGCAGCTCCTGTCCTCTAGTCCATGCCAGCCTGGCCCGGTCGTGTTCTCGGGGGATGCCTCCAAAGGGAGCGCTGGCCTGTGCTGGTAACTGCTGTCTTCCAAGAGAGTCTGCAGGAACATAAAACCGCTGGGTGAGGCACACCATGCTCTGAGTAACTTTTCTGTGATGCCAGTCTGCACCTTTCAACTGTCTCCCCAGCTCCCTCAGGTGCTTACGGAGGGACTCTGCACTCTGGTGCCCGGGCTGGGGGCTCTGCCAGCCCATCCCCAGTGATTTTTACTGTTGGATCCCCTCCCAGTGGAACAACCCCCCCACAGACCACGAGGACCAGGATGTTTTCAGGTAAAGGGCTGATACCTACCTGCCTGTTCCAGTGGGAATGCCTGGGGGCAGAGCGATGTGTTGAATTCCTTACTGCTGAACACTGGTGGTGGCAGAGGGCTGCTCAGAGCACAGTCCATAGAGCTCAGCTGGTCTAAATTCTAAATGCCTTTGAGGTTCTCATGCTGGCTCCTGCCAACCCCAGTTACTGCTGGTAACTGTTTGCACTGGCACAAGGGCTAATGCCCTATAGTGGTTCTCCAGTACTGGAAGAAAGAGGCAAACTATTCTTTTACTTCATTTCTCTCTGCTTCAGGAATGATGCTGCAGCTGTTCGTAGACCCACTGTTGCTGATAGATCAACACATGTAAAGATTATGTTGTGTTCTCATCGTTTTCCCCATGGGTTTTGGATGAGCTATAAAACATGAGCGTGACAATACATGCCCAACAATTTCAGTGCATGAGTAGTGTTAGGAAAGGGCCAGGATGGCTCTGTATGCAAAATTATTAGTGGTATTACTTATGCTCTGATCCGCTTAAGTAGGAAATGGGGAAATGCACTCCTGCTCGACAGATACTTCTTTTAAGATGCCAGTGCTCTGGCCTCATCAGCCAACAGTTCAGGCTGTGGTAATTGGCCCTTTTGGGATAGTGTGTCTGGGAGCTGGAGTCTGTGTTCATTTTAAGAAAACATTTGGACACTTTTATTTGCATTTTTGGCTTGTTTGGGTTCTTGTCGTGGCTGTTTGTCATCTGAATGTAGTTGCCTTTGTTGTTCTTAATTACTGCAGGGAAGGTTTGGCTGTAACCGTGAATAAGCTGCTTGGCTGGGATGGGGGGACACATGGGCTCAGTTCTTGGGTATGGCTTGGATTTCCATCATAACTAAAACCACTCACACCCATGATTATCTGGAAAGTTGGGACCATAATCCTTTCTTTGTCTCGTATGTTTGGAGGGTAAGCTCTGCAGGGCAGACACTCTTAAGTATCTGACAGGCCTGCAGCACAATGGGGTTACTGTGCTGGCTACCGCCTCTGGCTACTGCTGAAATGTTATCAATAGAGAATTCTGGGAATAATAGCAATTTGGAAGCAGATCCAAGCACCAGTTTTTAGTGCGTTGATATTTGGATGCTCAAGGGTCTGCGGAACAGTCAAGATCTCAGATGGGATGGCTGGAGGAGAAGGCTGTTGAATAGTGAACCTACAACACATACACAGGATTAGGTCAAGGTGGTCAAAGCAGTGCTGCTGGACAAGCTTTGTTTGTCAGGGCTGTGCAGTAACTCCTTATGCTATAGTTAATGCACAAAGTTAATGGTGAAAAGGGGGAGCTTTGCAAGCTGAAACTCTGCACCCCAAGTGCTTGGACATGCTGTGAGTAAGATCACTTGACAGATATAAAGGCAGAGCCTTCTCATGAGTCATCATAACAATTTCTGCAAACAGCCTGTTGGAATTACAGGGTATCCAGAATGTGATATTGTTGGTCCTTTCCTCTCTCTGAAAGATCTGGAAATACTCTGCCAGTCTTTGATGATCCACTTAGCTTTGAAGCACAGGTCCCAACAGGGAGAGTGCTTTGGGAGGAGAGGAGACCGTGACTTTCTGCAGATCAGTTGTGCATTATATTGCTGAATCTTTTGAAGGCAGGGTAGGGTAGCAAATTAAATTCATGGGTAGAAGAGAAACATCTCCTTCCAAAGGATCAGTGACAGTGGAGAATATCACCTTGGTAGAATTAGCAGAGTAGCTGGTATTGGCATCCCCCCATCAGACAGAATATATCCCTCCAGGGCAGTGTGTCAGGGGTTATGAAGACCTCTGGAAGTAGCGAATGTATTATGAATACTCTTGAGACAGAAATTTCCTTTGAAGTGTCCATCTTTCATACGCAGTGTGCTCTCAGGGTGGATTCGGGGGAAAAAATGATGGTGAGGGAATTGTCTGGTGGGCACTGTACCTGGTAGGGAACCAGGGCTCAGATCGTGCTGATCCACGATGAGGAAGTTGGCTGTGGTGGTGTATGATAACAATCAGCCCAAGATATCATGGCAGGATTCAGAACGTGTTTGGCCCAGAAAGAAAAAAAGAGTGTTTCCTGAATTGTTTCCATAAATGACAGACATTCTGGAAGGTGCACTAAGTCTGCTTGAGCTTGTGAGCTGGTCTACCTGAGTCGCTAAGGAGCTTATGTTGGGGAGTGCTGATTCTGCATCAAGAGCCCTTGCGTCTTCCTCCAAAGTACCTGTTGCTGGCTCCTGTCAGAGCCAAGATCCCAGATCCTACAGGATTGTCCTCTCTGCTGGGTGAGGAATACCTGACTTACTATTAATATATTCAGTAATTCCTTTACCTATTTTTCTTCTCAGTGGGGTCTTCCAGTTCTCTCAGTTCTGGAGGCTCATTCACCGGCAGGCACTTGGCAGTGGGAACTGGTGGGGATGCTGTGGAAGGCCCCTCAAGTCTCCGGTACGCTTTTGCCGATCCGATCACTGCCAACCTGGAAGGTGCTGTTACGTTTGAGGCACCAGAGTTGCCCGAAGAGACACTCATGGAGGTGGGTATATCCCAGGGACCTGTTAGGGGTAAAGGACGGGGAAATAAAAGTAGAGTGAATCCAGAGGTCAGGTGATTCCGTGTTTGCAGCCAAGGGGGTTGCTTCCAAAGATGGAGCAAACTGGTTTGAAGAGAGCCGAGCCAGGCCAGTGCAGTGCTCAGAACGCCCAAGGCACATATAGCACAGTGCCTTCTGAGCCTGCTACCAAGCTGTTTGGTGCATGAGACAGCCCATGGCTGGGGTTAAAATTCACCGTTTCCAAAGCTGGTATTGCAGGTTGGGAGCATCACTTATCTGATGCATTCTATATTAACAGTTTCTGAAGAAAACCTGGGTACTTTGGACCTTTTCCCTTTTAAAAGGTTGAACAGTAGTAATAGCTGACCTGAGAGCGCAAGTAGCTCAGCGTATCAAATGTCTGCCTCCTGCATAAACTTGGGGAGTCGGGCAGCGATACGGCCTCTGCTGAAAGGATCCGAACAAAAGTCAACCTGACACTTGTGCTACTGATGAGGGCGGGGGGACACCACGTTCTGCACCAGATTGTGGAGCTGAAAGGCTGCCAGGCTCCCCTTCGCTGCAGGCGGGAGACAGGCTGAAGCAGAGGAAATGCTTTTGTAGCTGAGATATATTTGAAATGTAGGTCAGGCTGCCCGTTTGCGGTAGAGGTGGGAGGCAGATTCAGTCACGGTTTCAGCTCTGCTCGTGATACTTCCTTGGGCTGTCTGGGACCGGGGAAGGCTCTTTGCATCTGAATTTTGCTGAGGTTGCTAAAAACCCCCGGATATCCGCAGAGATATGCATACATTGTTTTAAGGATGTGGTTTTGCTCTTCTACTTCAGATTTTATTTAGCTCAAGTTTTTCGTCAATTATGCATTGAATTGCATTTGTTTGCTTAATTAGCTGCAGAGCGACAGGACGAGGACTTTCAGCACTGACGTGATTGCAATCATAGTGAGTTTAATTGAGCATCCTATCTGTGTGAGGTCTCAGAAGCGTGGGGCCCTGCCAGCTGCCACCGCTTCGGACACTGGTCTGAAGAGAAGTGTCCTAAGGAAGCATCAGCTTGATCTTGTCAATACCGCTCAGCTTCTGTGTCAGTAATAAGTCATTTGGGTTCGGTCATCATTTCTGCTGAGCGCAGTGATCCATTTGCATGTCTTAAAACCTTCTGGCACCAAACCTTTACAGCATATTTTGAGACCCTTTGTGCTCTGTGGAGTTGGCCAGAATGCAAACCTGGAAGATTTTCTGATTTCTGCTGATACTTTCAGGGCATTGAAATGTCGCTGTTGAAGCACCCCTATTTATCTTGAGCAAAGCCGTTGCATTCAGAGAGGTGGTTGTTCCATCTTTCGAAAAAGTTTCTCTAGGTGCAGACAAGGCAAATTGAAGGCCAGGTTTTAGTTTGTTTTGCATTGCTTTAAAAACACAATACAGAGATGGCTACGGAAGGAAAGACTCTTGTGATGCCAAATAAGGCCACGAATACCAGCATAACTAATAGAAGCCGACTGTGTAAGCAGAGAGGAAGGGCTCTGCATTGGTTAGAGATACCAGGATGGGACCTGCAAGATCTCAGCAGTTTCCTGCTTTGCCATGAACTTCTTGTATGACTTGGCAATTACTTAATCTGCAAGTTCCTCCTCTGCTTTTAAAGAAAATAGAGGAAGATGGAGATAACGCTTCCTTACCTTACTGGACTGTCCAGGTAGCAAGGTGGTGGGAGGAGAGATTCATGTTTCAGATAGTCAAAGCTGCCTTAGCAGCCAAGTGCCTGAGCCAGTGAATGAAAAACAAAAACTTGCAGAACTTGAGCACAGTTTGTGTTTTTTTTTCCCAAATTCACATAGCCAACATCTTTACCAGCCCCCTTTGAGAGAACTGAGCTACTGACTATTTGAAGATCAAGCAGGTTAGCCACTTCTCCACAGAGAGAGTAGGAACAATGGCGTTGCATCTGATCCAGGCAGCAGTTCCATTTTTTAGGACCTACACGCATTCAGTTTTTCCACAAATACCAACTTCCCAAAAATGTTTTCAGTGACTTAAGCAATGCAGCTTCCCAGAAATGGGATAATCCCCTTTGTTTTGTAATAGCAGAGAAAAAACTGCTTTGAAATGAATGTAGCACGTAGTGTGTATGCCGCTCACTAAGTGGCAAGGAGTTGCAGATAAAAGGTGGTCCTTGCTGTCTCGGCCGGGGACCTCACCCAGGGCTCACTGCTCTGACCCCAGCAGATATAAAGACCGAGGGCTAAGTGAGGGCTGGGCTGCAGGGTGGGGGACACTGTGTTTGCAGTTTTCTGTGGCGTAGGAGGTTGTCACTCTCGTGAAATCCAAACCCGCTTTTAGTTTTGTACCAGGGTTGCTGTGGTGGGGACCAGAGGTGGGCCCGTGGTACAGATGCTCTTTCCCCTTCCTGGCTGACTTGTGGAAGAGTCCCGCAGAGCTGGGATGCTCCTAGGGGAGGGGGCATGTCATTTTGGAGCAAGTCTCACCAGCTTCTTCAGGGAGCTACCTGGAAATTTCTGGCCTGGGGCTGTCGCTGCTGTTAACTGTGGAGGAGGAACCGGTGCAGTGTGTGGGCTCGAGGCTGAGTTTGGCTTTCTCTGCCCAAAGCAGATGTGTAGGGGGTTTGGGGCCTGGGTGTTCCCTCTGTTAGCTGGGGTGAGTCGCTGGCGCAGCTCCAGGTGAGCAGCCCTGCCTGGCACGCCAGCTTTCCCTCTGTAACCCCCACCTTGGTGTCCCTTCAACAGCAAGAGCACACCGACATCCTGCGCAGCCTCCGCTTCACGCTGGCCTTTGTCCACTACGTGATGGAAATCGCTGCCCTTAAAGGCAACTCCAGCGAGATGAGCAGTTCAGTGACATCGGAGTACCAGCTCCAGGAGAGCGTGGTGGCCGACCAGATCAGCCTCCTCAGCCGGGAGTGGAGGTAAGGACCGGGGAGAGAGCCACCCAACTCCCACATCTTCTCACTCCCTCCCACCCCACGTGTCGTTACGTACCAGAAGTCCTTTGGGACACTCACCCCTGTCCCATCGATCTATTTGCATCGCAATGTGCTTTATTTGCAGCTATGCAGAGCAGCTGGTGCTGTACCTGAAAGTAGCGGAGCTTCTGTCCTCGGGGCTGCAGATGGCCATAGAGCAGATCAAAGCTGGGAAGCTGTGCCTCTCCTCCACCGTCAAGCAAGGTAAGCGGCCGCTGGGCGCACGGCGCAAAGGGCTCGCCTGGAATGGAAGTATTAAAAATATCACAAAGGGTATGGAGGGGGTTGGGTGAGTGTGAACCCCCACCTGTGTGCCCCGGGGCTTATTTCTTACTGTCCCCTTGCACAGCCAGGTCTTTTTTACTCGCACTGAGGGGAATATTCCTCTCCTCACGTTGACTTTAGGTCTCAAAACTCCTGCTCGTGCCCCTGTGAGAGTCTTCAAGTGCTAATGAGTGAGCGGGCAATGTATCTTATCTGATTTCTTGTACACCTTTATCTCAGGTGCTTATTTGTACTTGACGTAAGTCCAACTTAATTACACAGTGCATGTCCTAGGAAGTGCTTACTTGGCAAAAGGAGACCTGTCTTGGCAGTGATGATTTTTCAAGTGAAACAAAAACACAGGAAGTAAAATACTGGTAATGCCAGAGTCACTTCTTTGCTGGTGTGACAGCCTCACATTTGCGTCTGACTGGCTGATTTGTGATGTGAGCTGGCTGTGATTCAGTGATTAGAAAAAATAATTTTAAAACTACCATTGTAATATTACTGAAGGAGCTTTTTAAAGCACTTGACCCATCAGCCACCTTCCCCAAGAGCTTAGTCTTTGGAAGTACTTGGGCTGCCTTGGGATGGGATGTAAAAAAATAGAAGTTAAATACGATGAGCACATGTACGTTGTAGCAGGCAGTATGGACCAAGATGCACGGGTTTAGCTACACATCTTCCACATGTTCAGGCTAACAGGAAAGTTGACATAACCCAAATAAATGATTCCTTTTCAGGGCAGATTGCAGCTTCTAGATTTGGACTGTGATTTGTCCTTCAGTGTGTGGGAACTGGGCAAGGCTGTCTTGTCTTGTTTCTCTCCCCACAAAATACTGTTCCCTTGAGGTTTTTCAGGGCACAGTGAGGACACGAAGGTTTCAACAGTACTTGTGTCCCATGTATATGGAAAAAACAGGGAAGCGTGACAAGACACTGCCCTGGAGTGTCCTTAGGCAGTGTGTGCCAGGCAGGGTCCCTACCCACAGCCATCCTCCTTTTCCTGATAATTTGGGTATAGCTCAGAGCTCTGATTGAATTCCATGGACAATATTGCTGTATTTGCATGTTGTTTTGGTTTTTAAATAGTCTCTCTCAACTATCTTCTCATGGAGTCTTTCATTTTACCCTCCTGATGTCACCCACGAGCTTTGGGGTTCCCACTCCCTCTCAAATTCCTTCTGAGCAAGGGTGATTTGACAGACTGACCCTGAGAGGGTCACGGTTTTGTGCCTCAGTCCTTTTCTCTGATGAAGAGTTGCAGCAGCCTTTCCTCCTGGAGGCAGTCTCTTCTCTGGCTCTCTGCTCTTTTCTCTCTGCCTGGGAAGGCCAGAGTTAGTGACAAGGCTTGGCTGTCGTGTGAGGTTGCCCCTCCGCGTTGTAGCTGAGAGAGGCTGCTTTGTGGTATGGGTTAATTTGCCTCCCCCAGGAGCAAATCGTGCAGCGTGGGTATTCTCAAATGCGCACGTAGCAGTTAACACTCATGTTGGTGGGAGTTTGTATTCAGTGCGCTGTGGAGATTGTGCCATGCAGCTAGGGAGACTCAAGCCTGTGGCACCACTTGCTCTTTGGGATTGTTATTTAATCCCTTAGAATTATATTTGATTCCTGATTCTCTGCCCCATAACCTTCCTGTCCTAGCTGCTGAGGTTCGGGAAAGGAGGTGGCCTTTCACAGGCATCGGTGTCTTTTCTTTCTGGGACAGCAGAGTCCCAGGAGGGAGATTCTCTTGCTTAGTCAGTGCTGCTCATCCACGCTCATCTCCAACGGCTACCACATGCAAGTCACGTACTTCTTCACAGCACGTCATCACCCATCAAGTAGCAGAAGCTTTCTATCTGGCACGTCTGTTGCTTTTGGTGGTGCGTGAGACATCTTGCACAGTGCAGAGTGCTCTCTGCCTTGTGGCAGCTGAAGGAAACAAAAATAGACCTGGCCTCAGGTGAACTAGGCATATGTGTAGGCGTTGCCACGTGCAGGCTTATACCTGGTGAAGGTGACAGAGGACAGGAAAAAGACCCTGTTGGTGCAGCAGGTGCTTCCCTGCTTCCCTTCCTTTTGGCTTTAACATAACCCCGTTGTCTTGAAGTTACTCATTTGGGGTCCTGTGCATGGAGATTGGGAGGCACAGGGAGAACTGGAAGCAGTGCCTAAAGCATTTCTTTCCTTTACTCTAGTTGTGAAGAAGCTGAATGAGCTTTATAAATCCAGTGTATCATCCTGCCACTGCCTCAACATGAGACTCCAGAGGTTCTTCTTGGACAAACAGAAACTCATGGACCGGATCAACAGCATCACTGCAGAGAAGCTCATCTTCAGCTATGCTGTGCAAATGGTAATAACCGTACGGTTTCTGGGAGCAGGGTTAGCACACAGGCAGTGACAGTTCCTGCTGGTGGCCTTAGCGGATGGTTTTACTCATGATACTGTGTGCAGCCTCTGGAGGCTGGGCGAGGGAGGTGTTCGTGCAGCTGAAGGGCCATGCTGGGAAGGCCGAGTCTGGTCTGGGAGTAACCTCTTGGCACGCGATTGTTGCCTGCAGGTGCAGTCTGCAGCCCTGGATGAGATGTTCCACCACAGAGAGGACTGCGCACAGAGGTACCACAAGGCACTGCTGCTGATGGAGGGGCTCCTGAACATCATCACTGAACAGGGGGACATAGAAAACATCAGTAAATGTGAGTGTTCAGTGACTTTTTTTTTCTCCCGCTAGAACCTGTGTTTTTCTAGCTGCGTGGATCAGAAAATTCAGTAGCCAGCATCCTTTTTTCCTTTGGCTACGTTTTGGTGGACATAACAGAGATCTCTTGGCTTGTTATAGCTCCTCGTGGCCTGGCGTCCCGCTTTCCCAGGAGGAAAACTGTGAGAAATGCAGGTCCCTGTTCTGAGCCATATTTTGAGAGCTTCCCATGCAGAGTGATTGCCAGGGCTTTGTTGGAGCTTTTGATGTGTGAAAGAACTTGCTGAAGGAAGTGGTTTGGCAGCAGCAGGGACCTGGGTTTGGTTTCCAGCCGACACCATCCCTCTGATCGCACAGAGCACTTGGGAACACGAAACTGCAGCGGCTGTGGGGCAGAGATGGCCCATCAGCACAGCGAGGGCTCCTTCCAACACGTCTTCTGAAACAGGACTGCTCGCTTGCCTGGTTCCCCAGCCCCGGGCCTGGCTGAGTAGGCAGCAGATAAATATTTTTCTCATCAGCAAGCGCTTGCTGCAGCAGTGAAAGCTGAACTCTTACCTACTTGCTATCGCTTGGCTTCCTCTCCCAGGGACAGAGGACCCCTCTGTCTGCTGCTCCGAGCTGTCACCTCTCTCGCGCTCTCCCTTTGTCGTGAGGGTTGTTACTCTCCGCCGCTGCCGGCTGCGTGTGGAGTGGAAAGGACTGACCTCACTTCCTCTGAGCGCGCTTTCCCGGCCCTTACGGCTGGGGTTTAATCACCTCTGTTGTCTCTCTCTACGGGAGGTGGGTGGAGGGATGGGGGATGGCCATCGGCTGTTAGAGCAGCTTGTCTTGGCCTCGGCTCTGCTCCGCCACAGCTAAAGCAGCCCGTCCGCAGCAGTCCCCGACGGCGTGGGGACGGCCGAAGGGACGGGGCACAGCTGGCAAACCCTGCCTCTCCCCTCTGCTGGCTACCAAATGCCTTTCTGGGGCCGGCGTCCGGAGTGCTGCCAGGCTGCTCTAGTCGTCCGTGTAGGCAGAGCGCTTGGGTAGGTAATGAGAGAAGAGATTTCTGGCTCACAGGCAATCAGTCAGTTAATTATCACCAACTTTCACAGCTGACATGAGGCTCACTGAAGGAGAGCAGAGGGAGATTGGCAGGTGGTGTGTGGTAGTAAGTGAGTAGGGAATACTAAGTAGTTTCTATTGTACTGTTTCTTACTAAACCTAAATCGCATCTTTTGTCCAGAGATGCAGTTAATGCGTCTAATAGATTTCTTTTCCCAGTTGATATCCTGGTATTCCCTGTTTTACCCTGTGTTCCAGCTTCCTGATGGGGCTGTTTTCTGATAGGCTGTAGCGGGTATGCATTTCATTTTACATCTCAGGTATATGATTACTTATTTCTGAAAAGTAAAAACGATGAGCCTGGAAATACAGCAAGTCTTCCTGTGAGAGGAATGAATTCCACCAAAAGTTTAGCTTTTGAGAGAGTCTTGGGGTCAGACAGTGAGAATCGGGGACTGCCCATGCTGGCCTGGGCTCAGTCTCTCAGTTGGAAGCCGTGACAAATGGCACTGGAGACCTCGAGTCATCTTACCTGCTGGCAAAAGCCACTCCCATAACTAAAAGGGAATAAGTTGTCCTGGCAGACGGTGATTCTTTGTAACACCTTGGTACCTCTGTCAGAACCACTGCCTCCTGGCTTTCGTTGTTGGGTTTCCAATTATTCAGCCTTTTGACCTCTCCCTTCCCAGCACGGTGTTTGCGGTCAGGTCCTCACCTACTCTAAATCCATATGTGGTAACGATTTTTGAAGGGCTGCTTAGATTTGCTGAAGTTCTGCCTTTTTTTCCCCCCCTTAATCTCCAGCATGTTTTGCTTGTCCAGATATTGCCAGGAAAATGAGAAGTTGATTTCTTTGTTGTCTTTTTCTCTCCCAGGTAAACTGTGCATTGAGCGCAGGCTGTCAGCTCTGCTGTCGGGGTTCTGTGCCTGATTTCAGTGTTGTTCTTCTTCACGCACCTCGCCCCAGCCGATCACTTTGTTTCCAACAGCCTGCTGCTGCGGTGGGAAATGATGTTGGCAGTAGGAGACCTGGAGGATGAACTGCTCGATGTTTTGTATTTTTGACGTTTTGGGAAGTTGTTCCACAGAGTTGGATTCCTTCGCGGGGATGTGTGACTGCAGCAAGCACAAATACTTCCCTGCCCAAAGGACTGGGCGAAGATGTAGCCGATGTGGAAAGGTTTCCCTTGTTGGCAGAGGATGAAGGATAGAAGTCCGCTTCTTCCCAGCACTTTGAAGGATAAGACTGCCGCCTGCCCCTCTTGCTTAAGAACAGGGTATTCCAGTGCTGTGTCCGTTGCAGGCAATGGATGTGCTGAAACTGCTGGCTGCAGTTCACATTGGAGGGTGTCATTCAGAAATCAAGGCCAGTTTGTGTACTTTCCCCTATCCCGGCTGACAGCCAGGCATCTTCAAGCTTCCCGGCAACCCGAGGCTCCCCTCCTTTCTCTCCTTTCTCCCTTCTCCTCCGTGTCTGTGCCTCGGAGGGCTTACTGAATGGCAGAGAGGCGGGAGTCCGCTCCCTTTTGCCAGAACGTTGCTGAAGTGGCTCCCGCCTCTACAGACTTACCAGGCGAGGCAGAGGACACGCTGCTGCTGGGGGAGTTTGCGTCCCCCGTGGCCGTGTGTGGGCTGCCTCTCCGCCTGCATGGGCCAACGACACAGGGAACGAGACTCTGCAGGAAACAGGAGGACGACGGAGAGCGTGACGCTCCTGTGTTTGTAAGAAGCCAAAACAAGTCCGTTCCTCCCTGGGTCCCTGAGCTCAGCGGGATCAACGTGACGGGCTGCCGGCTGTTGAGCCCGGCCTGTCAGTACATATCTCCCAGGAGGAAGCCCCAGCGCTGTCCTGCTCTCGGCTGTTGGCTCGGTGACCCCTTTCCCCCCACCCCGAACTGCAAACACTAGCTTTGTGAATCAAAGGAGCACTTTACACACTATGGGAACTTTGAGAAGTTGACTTTGCATCACACAACAACCCAGGAACATCACGACTGTTAGGAATGCTGTTCTTTTTATTCCTTTCCTTGCTTCCTGGTTGTTTTATTGCACTACGCGTGTGCGTATATTAATATGTATTCCTAAGGGTGAATATATATTGATATATATATGGTTTGTGTGTAACTGTACGTATTTAACTGTACTGTATCTTGTGAGTGCGAGGCAAAAAGCACTGCGGAGTCTGTGCTGCTCCTCCTCCACACCAGGCAAAGCTGACTGGCAGTACCAAGATGTGTTTTGTTTTTGTTTTGTTTTTTATTTAAATGTTCTTTTAAGGACAGTCAGTACAAAGCTCCGTGCTTTTTAAGAGCTTGAGAACAGGCGTTAAGATCCTACACACTTACAGTTGAAAACGCTTTTTTTTTTTAAGAAGTTTTATTTGCTGCTTCATTTTTTTTTATAAAGAAATCTTGTAGTGTTCAGTTTTATGTTCAGCATTTCTTTTAAGGAGACTCTGTAGCCAAATGAGACTGCAGGTGCGAGTGGCTGGAGTTCTGGTTGAGGCTTCGGATGCTGAGAGCATGTGCGTGAGAGGATAGCTGGCTGCCTTTCCGTCTGTCTGCGTGCACGCGTGTGTGTCTTAATTTATCAGAGTCATGGCAGTATTCTGTTAGCGCTGGGCAGAAAAGTATCTTTGAAAGCAACTCGAAACCTCAGGCTTTGTTTTTGGGGATCTAAAAATATTTTGCACGTGGTGGTTAAGTCCTCATTGCTTTTTTTCTCTCAACATTGGCACGTTCAGTGTGATACTTTACAAGGGTTTCAGGAGCAACTTAATTGACTTTGGAACTGGCATCATCTTTGGCAACACGAGTGCTTCTGATCACAGAGCAGAAATGCCAATACACAAATTTAAAAATATTTCCAATTGCCCCAACCAGGGAAGTTTAAGTGTAGCTTTCACAAATGCTTCAGTATCGGGCCGCTGTTACATCGTATGTTCGCAGCCTGCTGCTTCTGTGGCCGTTTGTGCTTGTGCCTAGGAAAAAAAGAATAAAATAATTTTTTTTTTTTTTTTAAAAAAAGACAACAAACAAGAAAACATTCAACCAGCCCCCCCAGCCTGTGGCCAGAAATGCCGAGGAGACCCAGACTGCTTCCGGAAGGATTTTACCCGTTGCGCAAAGGGCTACGCTGCGGGCGGGAGCGGCGCAGCGGGTGGCAGCAGGAAAGCACTATGCCAGGATGGACTCTGCCGTACAGACGCTGCTACGTGCCCCGCACCCTCCCGGCACCCACCGGGCCACCACCCGCAGCCACCACCTGGCACCCGTGTCTGCCGCAGGTGTCACCATCCCCGTGCGCAGCGAGCTCAGCGCTAACCTTCCAGCTGTACTTAATTACTTGAATGTACCAAAATTGTCCACATTCAACGTACACAAGTATAGATTACTCAAAAAAATTGTGGTTTACAGACCTACAACCAATATATATGTATGTGTTTGTGTATATACATACAAGGGTATGTGTGTGTATGTGTGTGTATGTATATGGATACACACACAAACACAAACGTGTATATATGTTTTCTCTTGATACTTGAAACTTAGCCACTGTGCTTGAATGAAAAAAAGAAACCCACAAAAAAAAAAAACCCAAAATGGGGGGGGGAATCAGACAGGTGATTTATTTTGCCATCACTTTGGTGACTTTCTTTTTTTATCTAACTGCATGTAGCGTGAAAACAACTTTTTTGGTGAAACATATTTATTGCTTTGTAGACAATAAGGTATGCAAAAAAAAAAAAAAAAGAAAGAAAACACCCCAAAAACGAACCCCCAACTATTGTTGAAGTTGCTAGTGTAGGCCACTTGCTATTGTCATGGCTTTGTTACTGTCGCAGCGTTTGTGTGTAGCGTCTTTAATAGATTTCAAGAAACCTCAGTCTAATAAACACGTATCTTCAGGTTTGTGAGAGCGTATGATGATGTTCTTTATAAGGTAATGCTTGATACTTTGTCAACATTTTTTATTTGTGTTTTGTGTGACTTTTTTTTGGCTTTAAGTTGTACAACACCAATTTAAGAAAATAAAATTGATTTGAAATTGTTAGTGGCCTGTTTTCAGTCCTTTATCGTTCCAGTTAGTGCAGTATCCGAGTAAGGTATTTAATGTATTTGGTTCTACCAGCTCGTGACTTTCAGGTGAAACAGTACCATTGCCCCCTTTTCACAGAGGGTGAAGCTGGGGACAAACCCGGATACGTTGCCTAAAGTCATGCGTGAAGCCTTTGAATTTGGAAAAGTTGAAGCCAGTTTCCATGTGGGAGCTGTCATCGCTGGTTCATCTCTCATTACCTGGCTGTGCTCTCTTCCTGCTGCGGTTGGAAACTGTCAGGAGTTGATAGCAGACCCCTTCCCCTCCTGTTAGATGCTTCAGTTTCACCCATCTTTCGGTATTTGCAAGATCATCCTGCCGGAGCTGTTTGTTACTTGATGCTTCCAGCACGAGGCACGCTGGAGCAGGGGTGTCTGCGGGCCGTACGGAGGGGTGAGGACCCAGTGTATGTCTTTGTACTCATTGCAGTTTGTTATTTGAACAGAATGGCACATGGCTTTGCTCTCTCTTGCCCACCTAGCTGTGCAAAAAATCACTGCACGTGGCAAAAAGTACAGCGAGGATGCTGTGAGCGTTGGTCCTGACTTTGGGCGCAAGATGGGTTGTCGTCCCTCCTCTGTTTGAATCAGAATATCCTAGGATGAAAAGCTAAGCTCTGCATCTGGGACACGAGAGTCCTGAATTCATTAGTCCAGTCCTTGCACTCTTACAGAAACTTCAGCAACAGAAGCGTAAACTTTCAGGAGCCAAATACCATAATTCCACCAAACGTTTCCTAACACTCTGCATGCTGGAGCGTGCATGTTATTGTTGGCCGTGAGCCTCCCTGGGGAGGGTCCTGCCCGCCGGCCCCAGTGTGACTCAGCATCACCCCATGCAGTCATTGGACTGTATTGTGCTTTTGTAAGAAAGGACCTTATTTGAAAATTTTCATTTACCGTGAGCTGGAATTGTTTTTTATTGCTGAGCCCTATTTATAACTTCTGTTTCCTGCCCCTGCCTTTCTCAGCACAGGGAATTGGACACGATGCGTTCGCTCCATGAGAACGGTCCTGCCTGGAGACACCAGCTCTGCTCACGCATCCTTCACGCCGGCTGGGGCGCAGGGAGAGCCGGTTCCTTTGCCCTGCCGCACTGCCCCACGCTGCGGCGGCGACGGCACTGGGGACAACTCTGAGAGGCTGCGCTTCGATGTGGTGAAAATGTGGTGGTACAGCCTGGGCAAGAGCCTGCGGCAGCTCTGGGAAACTGGTCAGAGCTAAATAAATACAAATGCTGGTGGTGCTTGAGGTCTGGTT